>CM075193.1:26370616-26550616 GCA_037577475.1 Chaunax sp. Z400
ACTTGATTTATACAACACTGATATTATCATTAACCATGCCCATTTAATCTAACTTGTGTTTATTCTTTCAGTACTTGCAACAGATCTGGATACAACAGCCTCTGGTGATTTGTTTTGTCTTTTGTCCACACATTTCAACCATTCTCCAGGTGTGTTCTGCGCTATAAAAGTGACTGTCAATCGATGACTTTCGATTCTGTTCCAGCACATGACAATGCAAAGCAATTCAACTCTGCTTTCATGTGGAAAATAAGGGAATTATGTTGCACGGTCTTCAGCTGTAGTTTTTGTTGGTAAATGTGAGACAGTCATGTCTACATCATCACGACCAGAAAGAAGGAAGAGAGATGGTGACGTCCAAGTATGGCTCAACATGTGAAACTGCTATGATTGGTGAAACTCACGGCAAACTACAATGATTGAACAAAAGTTGCAATTAACTGATCTACAAAAGATACATATGGCCTTACATGTGCATTGGATCACATCACAGTTATGATCGATTAAGGTATAAGGTCACACCCTGCTAACATCGAGATGACAGATGCTACTCTAAACAGGAACACTAACAACTAGTGCTAATCATTGGCTGTGATGCCTCGCTCTGACAGATGTTTCTCTTCGATGTCTCATTCTCATTGGCTTCCGTGGCGCCACCCATTGGTGTCAGTGGTACTGCTGAGTGCTGGACTTTCACTTCGAACACATCCCACTTCTCAGGAAGAACACCCACTAAGTGATTGATAAAGTTACACCAGTTGTTACCTACATTTTTGTTAAGATGTAACCCAGCAGCCTTGTCAGATGATCTCAAGTACCCCTCCATCAACACCACCAGTTACGTTCAAAATGTTTTAATTTGAATTAATTTCAAATGCTATTTAACTATTAATAATATGACAGTGGAAATAACATAAATGTTACAATATTTTCATACGAATACGAATACGACAACTTTATTATCCACAATGTGGAAATTTGCCTTCGGTTTCACCATAAAAGCATGTTGTAAAAACACAGTACACACAACCGTACATTGTCACGGCATACACATTCATAGAACATCTCCCTGAGGGTAAAAGTTCAAATTCGCTGTACAGTGGATGAGAAGGACCTTTAGTAATTCTGCCAGCTTTACATATTAAGGGTTCATCATACATGTTACTAAGCTGCTTTTGTGGTTTCTGTAAGATTTTGGAGGCCATGTTCACTATTTTCTTCAGCTTGTTCCTCCTCTGGAAGTTCAGATTACTGAACCACATGATCATATTAAAAGATGCTTTCCACCAGGCTCTTATACACAATTTCCAGAACATTTGGGTTCACTCCAAAATTGTCAAGCTTGCGTAGCAAGTGGAGACGTTGTGAACATTTCTTAAAAATGTAATTGGTGTTTACTTTGAAGGTGAGACTGCTGTCAATATAGGTACCAAGATATTTAAAACCTTCAACCTTCTTAATCATTATTGGCTCCATTAAGTCTTTGCTGTTTTGTATAATAAGCTCTTTTGTCTTACTGACATTTATTTCTGAAGAGCTTGTCAAACACCAGTTCTGAGGAGCATGTTTCAGATATAAACTCTCTCCTTCAGTATCCCCTTTCTGCAGAAGATCAACCACAGCATACATCAACCATATCATCAGCATACTTAAATAACTTAAAATTAGCATGATCGATCTTGAGCTCATTTATGTCCATGGAGAAAAGCAGCGGTGATAAGATTGAACAGTTGAACTGTCAACATTTAGCGCATTTTTTTCCAGTTTGAATTTGTATTAAAACCATGTGGAATAACAAAAGTGGGAAATAAATGTATCAATTACATGTTTAAAATTTTTTTTACTTAGCACAAATTATTTCATTTTATTTATTTTCATTTTTTACACAGTGGTGAATACAATTATACTAAATTAATTGCTATAACTCACTCAGTATGTGAATGTATTTTTTAAACTAGTTAAGCTTATCTACAATCTGCCCCCTGGCAACAACAGAAGTGATCCCTGGGCTACACGTACCCCTGTCTGGGAATCACTGAGTTGCAACATTGATCAGTCGAGACGTTAGATACACAAAACATAAAATGCTGCAAGAGGACAAGCAACATTAGAAGAAATTGAAATGTTTTTTTTTTTTTTTTTACTTATTCTGTCAGTCATTGGTGCGATTTTAATGATGCCACACAGGTGTAACCACAGGCTGAAGATATTATATGTTCAGGTAGTCCATTCCTATTCTTGTGACTGCAACTGGAACGCCTAGAGAGAATTTCTTCAAATTTGGCACAAAAATCCAGTTGGACTCAAGGATGAACTGACTGGATTTTATTGATCAAAGGTCACTGTGACCTCCCAAAACCAAACCCATAACTCAAGAATTCTACTTCTGTCATTTCACACAAATGTTTGATAGGATGAAAGGATGAAGATATGACCGTTTCAGTTCCACGGGGTCAATTTCACAGTGACATCATAGTAATTTGCAAAAACACGAGTCAGAAATTATTCAAGCCTGTAACTCAGGAACCGCTGGGACAGTAATCTTGGGTGCCCACCTTGATACTGTGGAGATGGTATAGATCATATGTACTGCCAAGTTGAAGATACAAGCATCCAGTGTTTGGTATTTGTAACTTCTTTTCCGCAACATTCATATTTTAAAGATTGTAGTCCACCACAAGCATGGATGACAGCTGTAACTGCAAGCTGGTGATTCTAGTTTAGTCAAAAACTGGTTTATAGCTGGACCTTAAATGATCAATTTGCTAAACTTTGGTAAAATTTGAAGAAATTTTTATCAAGGAGTTACTGAGCTATGGCATTTACAATAATTGGACGGATGCTGGACAGATGTGAAGATAACCTGAAAACATAGTCTTTCCAACCACGATTACAACAAGTGTATTTATATACCTTAGGCCTCAGTATACTCTTGTATATGTTGGAGGTGAAGACAGAAGCTGCAGAAAGCAAAGCGGAGTCAGCTGATGGCATCACGGTGGCAGCCACACATCCAGTACCGATAATGGAGATGAAGGTCGGGGTGAGGTACTGCAGGGCGATGGGCAGAGCCAGAGCTGCTTCCACATATTCATAAGGAGATGGAGAACCATAGGTAGTCAGGGTCCAGTCTGAGGCATGGACACAAAAGAAGGAGAGAGTAAAAATGGTAATGTGATCACTATTTCAGTTTCACTTTAAAGTTAATGTCAGGAAATTTTCAAAACAAACAGCTCTTCATGACTATCGATGAAGTATGCCCAAGCACCTGCAGAATCCTTGTATTCTGCCACCATTGCATGGGAACCAGTATAGCAAAAAATCTGGAAGAGCTCTTAGTAGAGCCTGCTCCTTTCGTGACGAAAGGAGCGTGGAGGTGGTTGGGGCATCTGATTAACATGCCTCCAGTGCGCTTCCCTTTGGAGGTTTTCCAGGCACATCCAAATGAGAGGAGACCCCGGGTAGACTAGAACTCATTGGAGGGATTACATATCTCAGCTGACCTGGGAAGGCCTTGGGATCCCCCAGGAGGAACGAAACAAAGTTGTCAGATAGAAGGACTTTGGAATACCCTTCTTCGTCTGTTATCACCGCAACCCAACCCTGTATAAGCTAAAGAGGATGGTGGATGGATGGAAGGATGGTGTAGACCTTCTCTTTTTGGAAAGTACCTTGGGACAACTTTTGTTATGATTTGGTGCTATACAAAGAAAATTGACATGACTTGACTCTCCAAGAATTGGCACATTTACTACTGCTGCCCTCGGTCGTAGGTCAATCTCTTCTCACCAATGCTACATCAGGCTTGACAAGGAGGACCTCTTAACTGTGCAAGGGTCACACAAAGGTCAAACTTCTGCACCTTCTAATGCATCTAATGTATGCATATGCTCACTGTTTGATTACAATATTGCATATCAGGAGGTTTCTGTGGTTTGAAAAAGTTTTCTCATCACTCCGACATATCCATATAAACATACTGTATCTGCAGGGAGTGATGAGGTCAGAGCCTAGACACCAAAATCAAAATATGTTCTGCTGCTCTAATAATAAGCATTTCAAATCATGAGATGTCGGTCTATTATTTATGATTGAATATTTATACTGATCCTATGCATTTATTGTAAAGCTAATGTACGGTTACTGCTTCCTGCTTCTTGAAATATTTCTGTCTTTCTTCTTCAGAAACAGATATGATGTGTCATCATGCTTTGTGATATACTGAGTATTTCAGAACTAACATTGTTGTGATATATCAATAGTGTGGGAAGAATATCGTGATAGTGTTGTATTGCAATTAATATGTAATTTCCAACCCAAGCTGTAAAAGGTTTAAAGAGAAAAGTCAGGACACATCATTATTACCTGTGGATGCAGTGGCTGCCCCAATCACTATAGGAGGTATGCTAAATATCAGTATAATGAATGCAGCAGCAATGCATAAGAGCTTAGCGGTAGGTGGGGACGAAGCCGACAAGGTCCTCTGGTGGAGGCTCTGGTATGCCGTACCCCCCAGTGCCTGAACAGTAAACCATTTAGTTGATCACTGTTGTGGCATCCTCATCCTGTAAATGCTACAAAAGCTCACTGTCTGCTATCAGCCTTAAAGCATATGTTAAGTCTGAAGGGAGACTACCTTAAACTTTACAACTACAGTCAGAGGATGGTTAATTTCACCATCACATTTACAGACATACTGTTTCACATAATCGCCTCTGCCAACAAACTGATTCTTCAGCGACCGTAAAAACCCACTGCAGTTCACCTATCAGGAGAAGGTGGGAGTTGAAGACGCCATCCTCTTCCTGCTGCACTGAGCTCACTCTCACCTGGACAGGAAGAATGGCGCTGTGAGGATCAAGCTTTTTTATTTCTCAAGCGCCTTCAACACCATCCAGTCCCTCCTCCTGGGAGAAAAGCTGACTGACATGGGGGTGGAGACACACCTGGTAACCTGGATTATGGACTACCTCACAGGGAGAACACAGTATGTCAGGCTGAGGGACGGCTTCTCTGAGACTGTGGACAGCAGCACTGGTGCTCTGCAGGGGACTGTACTCTCTCCCGTCCTGTTCACTCTCTACACCTCCGATTTAAGGTCCAACTCTGAGACATGCCACATGCAGAAGTTCTTGGATGACACTTTCATTGTGGGGTGTATCGGGGAGAGCAGGAGGATGAGTACAGGAGCCTGGTGGAGGACTATAGGAGAACCAGGTCCCATCTCTGACCGGTCTCCATTGAGGGGACAGACGTGGATATTGTGAGGATTTACAGGTACCTGGGACTTCAGTTGGATGACAGACTGGACTGGTCAGCAAACAATGACACTCTTAACAGGAAGGGGCAGAGCGGGCTCTACATCCTGAGAAGACTGGGGTCATATAATATGTGCAACAAACTAATGCTGATGTTCTACCAGTCATCCGCCGCCAGTGTTCTCTTCTATGCTGAGGTTGCAGCATTGAGAAGAGGGATGCTGCACAGCTGGACAGCTGGACAAGCTGGTGAGGAGGGCTGGCTCTGTGGTTGGCACGGAGCTGGACTCCATTATATCAAACTGTTATCATGGACAATGCTTGCCAACCCTTGCACCTTCATGGCGCAGAGGAGCATATTCAGTGGCAGACTGCTGTCTCTGTCCTGCTCAACCGACAGACTGAGGAAGTCTTTTGTTCCACAGGCCATAAGATTGTTCAACCCTCCCAGCAGTGGAAGAATGGATGAATGAACTCTCCCCAGCATTTTGTCACTGAGCTGCAATAGTATATTGTACTGCCTACCTTACTGTTCACCTTAAGATGGTAATGACAACTACAGGCTACATTAGCCCCACATTTGCACATGTTCAGTAATTCATGCCCAATATTGTATTGTATTGCACAGTACCCACAACTCTGTGTTTTTTGGTTTGCATGCTATTTTATGAATTCTTTCCATCCTATCTATCTATCTATCATCTATCTATCTATATATCTATCTATCATCTATCTATCTATCATTTATCTATCTATCTATCTATCTATCAGATCAGATTATTCAGATTAGAGTGAACAGAGGATGTATTGTTGTTTCCTTACGAAGAATAAAAACTCATTAATCATTATCCAGGTCTTCTTCAGCTCTGGTTGACCAATCCAGGGAGCATGTAAGGTGTTGTTCATCAGCGTCTGGCTGATGTCCAAAGTGTAAGGACTCATCAAAACAAAGGGAACACAGACCCACTGCAGAGACAAATAAAAATGTAAACTTTTAAAGGCATCATTTAAAGGTTTTGATGGCAGTTTTCTTAAACAAAAAGGCCAGGAACTTGATCAACGATCAATGGAAACTACAAAAAATTCACCAAACCGATGAATGTGAGGACCAGCTGTATAACATCTGTGTAGGCCACAGAGTAGAGACATCCCACCAGTGTGTAGATAATGGCCACAGCAGCAGAGATCCAGATACAAACAGAGAAGGACAAATCCAGGATCACACTCAAATACAAGATGTCACTGAAATTTTACAACCAGTCTTTGTGCGATATACATGCAACTATATAGGTAACGAATGTGAATATATATATATATATATATATATATATATATATATATATATATATATACAGTACCAGTCAATAGTTTGGACACAGTTACCCATCCACTTGAATGGGAAACTGTGTCCAAATTTTTGACTGGTAGTGTATATATATGTACAGTACAATGTACCTAAACCAATAAGTGTTCCAGGTAAGATCAATAAAAAGGGAAGCCAGGCTCGGTACATCTGTCATACTTGACATGGAAAGGGTCCAGCATCGTCACAAAGTTTCAAAGTTTCTCTCATTGGTTTGGCAAAGAACAGACCACCTTCATTTTTTTTAAAAAGACCACATGATGAGTGAAGGAATACTAACGTGTTTAATGTGAATATTGTTGTTCTTTGGTCATCCAAATGTATTAATGTGAAAACAATTATCAAGTCTGAACATATAATTAATTAATAACAACTTCATCTAAGATTTTGTCAGACTATTATTTAAAAAGTGATATAATTAAAATACACAGATTATTATTTCATCATCTTTAACCCTTCTGTTGTGTTTTCGCTCTAAAAAATGTGGTTAATTTCATCTGTTTGTCATAAGGTTCCATGGCTTTGTTCACACATTGCTTCTGAACACACAAAATACATTTTGAGAATTTTTATAAAATTTTGGGTGTTTTATTGAACTTGTGTACACCCTTGGTGTTCCTATTCAAAAATGACCGGTCATTAGAAACATCCCTTTTTAGCAACCCCCATCGGAACTACACATATTGGAAATGGTCAGAAACCACAGCAAAATTGTTTCAATGATTTATACAACTTTCTCGCAGCTCTGTTATATAAAGATTTTTTGAGGCCAGTTCATTCTGTGGCAGCACGATGGCCGAGCGATATGAGCCTACAGACTTCAGCCAATATCAATGAGGCCTACAGACCATAAATAGCAAATGGAAGTTCAAAACTTGTAATGTTTACAAGAACTTAAGTTGATAAAAAGATGAAACACAACATTAGGTGATCATATACGTATTATTATGGAATTGCATTCTGTAAATATTCAGCTTAGTCATCTCTGTTAATGCAACTTATATACAGTACTTCCTGTTTTTATATGAATGTCAGCCTAAATTTGTTTAATTACACAGTCAGACATACAGTATCCTTTCAAAGATTATTTTAACTCTTACCAATCATAAAAGATGAGCTGAATGCCATTAAATTATGATTGTCCAGATCAATCCCATGGAGTGCGTGTACACTATCTCCGCTGTGCCAACAATGAAGCCTCCTCCAACCCACGTAGCTACAGGATGAATTCACACATCAAGTTCTTTAGTGGACAAACAGCAGATGTTTGGGCAGAAAATGAACAGTGAGGTTGTGATGCATGATTAAGTTTTCAGTGGGATCAACTTATGATGACATGATCATATTATCAGTTCACAAAATTATGTTATTTAAATGATTTCAAGAAAACTGAAACTAAAGGCAAACAAAAATGATTATTGTCGGGTTTTTTCACACATTCAAAGAAATCTGTGATGTAATACTAAACAGTGGAGCGAGGTCATTGCATATAGTTAAATATTTTGCTTTAATATATATATATTTTAAAGCAAAATATTTGTAAATATTGCAAGAATTATTGTTGCAGAGCTCAACATATATCAGTATGAGAAAGAAAGATATTAGATACTACCTGCCCCTGGTATGTGGCCTTAATTCAACACTAATTAATTTTAAATGATGCATAAAGTGAGCATTATGTCAACTGAGAATATAAAAATACAATTTTTAACATGGGTCATATGTAAAACAAAATATAATCTGAAATAGGACAGGGGTATAGTCTCCCTTTATAGGCATGGGTTTAGGTCCCAAAATAGTCTGAAGTCAATAATTAATTGAAGTGTGTTGACTGAAGGTCGATATTGCGAATTTTAATAAACTTTGTTATATTTTTAAGAGAAGTTGTTTGTATTATTTTGCATTCATACTGTTTTAAAGGCTGCGAGGGTCAGTGCACGTACTCTTCCCGTCATCGTTCATGTGAGACTGAACAGAGTTTGGTTATTTGTTTCCCTGTTTCCAGGGTGGTGCCCCGTAGTTATTATTAATTTTAATAATAATATTAAATTCAATCGATCATTGATGATCATTTTTCCCTGTCTCCAGGGTGGTGCCCCGTAATCATTATTAATTTTAGTAATAACATCAAATTCATTAAATAATTAATGATCATTTTTAATAATCATTAATTACACTCTATTAACCAAATTCGCCCTATTGATAGCCCCAACACCTGTCATTGTGAAGATCCCCACCACCCAGTTAATGCTCCGGTTTCCCAGCAGGGCCATCTCCATTCCAGTGGATGAACTTTTCTTCTCTTTCAGTTTGGACTTGAGAGAAGCCCAGATGCCGGTCCCAAGGACCAGCAGGTAGAAAAACACCATCACTATCACTCCTGGGATGTTGACAGCCATGATGGACTGGTTGACTGGCCTTCCTTCTGACTGATGTCTGAGTCAAAACAGAAATGATAATGAAGAAGAATCAGCTTTATTTGTCATTTGCAGTTATACAGTATGATACAGTTCAATATAGCAAATATTCTCTGCGTTTGACCCGTCCCTGAGGAGCAGTGGGCTGCCTTTATGGCTTTATCATAAAGGTAGCTCTAACAGTTTAAAGCAGCAAAACAGCAAGTTCAACAATACACAAACGATCTACTCTGCCCAGACTTAAGCCTCTTACTTTGTCGAAGAAGGGAAGCGGGTAAAGAGGTCCTTTCGTCCTTTTCGGTCCAGCTCGGTCCTTCGAGTCCCAGGTCCTGACGAAGCGTTGTGTTGCTCTGTTGCCATGAGATTCAGCTGATCCTCGGCTCGACGGCGTTGAGAGTACCGTTAGTTGGCTCTCGCAGTGCGGTGGAGGAAAACAGCAAGGTTGATGTGGCTGATGAAACACGGGGTCGTCTCCTGTCCTTTTTGTCTTATATGAGAACGGTACGAGAGTGCTCCGTGGGTTATACTGTGATCGGTTCTGGGACGGGAAAGGAGAAGGCTGCAGCTAGACTGGAACAGCACCGGTCCTTACAGGAGTACAGAGCGGGTAGGAGATGAAGAGGGAAAAAGATGCTCCCTTTGGAGGCAGATGTGGCTGGAAGCCTGGTGAAGAGCAGGAAGCAGGAGCAGGAGAAGAGAGAGACAGGAGCCGTGAGAGAGAACAAGAAGTGGAGGTCCAACCTATATATTCCTGGTGACTTCAGAGGGACCCATGTGGTTCCCCATGGGTCTCCTCCAATGACAGCCAAGAGTCTGGTGAAGGAATTTCACACCTAGGCAGCCTGGGAAATGGAGTCTTTTGTGCTCTATTGTCTTAGAGGTTGGCTCCTTCAGGTCTTATCAGGCTCTTGTAGATACATGTAGGCCTGAGTCAGGCTTTGTGGAGTCTACAGACCTTTCTTTGTTTCAGGGGCCTGTACCATGCGGCCCAACATTCCCCCCTTTGGTCTGAAAACTGGAGTCCTGGCCGCTGGCTTTAGAGCAACTCTAGGGCCGAACAGTTCTGTTGGTTGAGGTGTTCTGAGGGTTACACAGTCCATGGTTTCCTGAAACGTTTGAGGCAATTCATAGAGTCCACAGAGTTACAAAATTCACACAGTATAGTGTCTGGGCAGACACTGAGGCATAGTCTGGGCAGATAATGAGGCATAGTCTGGGCAGATAATGAGGCATAGTCTGGGCAGATGATTCCTAACTTACTAAGTTACAGTGGTAAGATAATCAAAAACATCAAGTAAACCCAAAACCAATAAAACACAAAAAGTAAGGTGAAAGGAAAGAAAAGAGTTGGGGAGATGGTAGGCTTAACCCCGAAGAGGATTGGGATTAGCCAATGGGATGGGCACAGATTGAGGTATGAAGCATGGCTGCACAACAACGAGAGAGTCCAGTCAGACATGTTGGTGGTGTACTAAGGTGCACATGTGTATCACCCTTACATATTTCAACATTCAGTACAGACTTATAGTCTGTATATGTTTGTCTCTCTATTATGTGTAGACTTAGAATGAAATCCTAATTCCAGGTTTGGGGAATTTAAGTAGAATGGATTTACACTGCCAAGGCTATATGTCAGATGTGCCTGTGGGGCTTCACAACAGTGGTAGTGGTAAGGCTAAGGATTTGCTCGACAAGGTCTAGGGAGACCAGAAAGGCCGGAATCCTTTCCTGCTCAAGCTGTTGACCGAGGAACTGACCCCTCTGATGAGGTTCTTCATTAAATCACTAACTACGCAGACATAAGTTATGCCTTTCCTAACCACTTCTGACAAAGTCTCTAAGGCAGACATGGGCAAAATACGGCCAATCTTAATCCGGCCCGCGACGTCCTCAAAGGAAAAAAAAAATCAGTAATAGGCAGCGATCTCGAGTCGAATGACTACAATGAGTCTGTACTGCTATTTAACTGGATTCCAACAGAGGGCGCTGTCTAACATTTAGATTGGACTAAATGCCTCAGATTGACTCCTAACTCAAGTGACATGTGACAGGTAGTGGTAGTGGCGACAGAATCAGGATGAGTGTTTCAAAAAAGAGAAAAGTTGACACTGAATGTCGTGTTTTTAACCAAGAGTGGGCATCTAAATATTTTGTTACAAATGTAAATTCCAAAGTAGTATGTTTGATATGCCAAGAGAGTATCGCGGTGTTCAAGGAATACAACATTAAGAGACATTTTTCAACCAAGCATGCCACCTATGCCACACAACATCGCGGGAAAGAGAAGAAAAAGCCCTGAAATTGTCTTCCAACTTAATTGCCAGGCAGAATATTTTCACAAAGCAATCAACCATCCATAATATTTTCTTCATTCATTGATGCAGGCATGTACTCTGATAAATATAATTTTTTTATGATTGTAAAACGGTCTGCCTTGACTCTATATTTATAACAATGCAATGTGTTTCATCAGTGACCTATGCAGTGGGCTAATTTAAAATGTATTTACTGCATTTAAGTGGATTGTTTTATGTAAGTAATATTTTCATTGTAACCTCAGAGTACACCAGATTGACACAGCTGTAAAAAAGGCACACTTTTCTAACAGAAAGTTCTTGTTTTTTGAAACAAGGACCCAGGTCTTCTGGGCTGGCAAATAGCCTATTATAAAGCAATCCGTCATGTCTACCAAATTCATGGAGTTTAACATAATTCAGTGCAAACATGTGTTTCATGTTTCAATTCAATTATCCAATGTGTGGCCCTTCGCCTACTTTATCTAAGTTAATATGGCCCTCTGGAAAAATTATTTGCCCACCCCTGCTCTAAGGCATACTATGTCATTGAACAGAGAAATGAATGTGGATTCAAAACTGCTAACAGGAGTCAGGCAGAGAGAGCGTTGACACACACCCCCTACCCTGCTGTGGTGTATCCATGTTGGGCGTTGTCCTTGTGTACAAGGTTGCTCAAGAGGGTGCAGAAAGAAGGATGTGGAGCATCAGAAATGGCCGTTTTAGGGAGAGCCTTTGCTTCCCATGGTCTCCCACCCTGGCCTACAAAGTAGACTTTGGAGGGAGGGGCAGGTACCTGGCCTAGTCATGCCAATGGGGATCAGGGTCAGGCTCCTCTGATGAATCGGGTGGCCCTAATGGATGATGGGACATGCTAATCTGTTTGATCGTCTCTGTTATGCATGTACGGATTATATGCTCCAAATCCTGTTCCGAAACCTGCCCTCTGGGGCTTCAACCCAAGGACACTTGGGGAAGATAGGTTGCAGGGGCTGGGAATCGAACCACCGACCTTCTGATAAGTGGACGACTGCTCTACTACTGAGCAACAGCCGTACAGGTGTGTGTAGATGGTGAGTGACAGAGAGAGAGAGTCAGATGAATGGAGACGCAGAGTGAGTGCATGTTCCGCAAATTAAGCTGGCGAACGGAGCAGCTAGCTGTAGCGCAGCAAATGTACAGTTTCGTCTCATTGTTCAAGTGTTAAATAAATGCAACAAGTCTCCAAGAACCCAGGAAAGTACCGTTCTTGTTCCACCACCGCTGCAACTCAAGTGAAAGAGGGTTAACCCTGAAGTAGCTACACTTCAGCCCTGGAGCAGAGAAAAGTCTCCCATTCTTTCCCGACCTCTGTCTGGAGGCTGAAGCAGGAAAGGTTAACAATAGGTTAACTGTAATAATTTTCACCTCCCCATTTTCACTGGCTCAGAAACAGAATGTAATGGCAGGTTGTCTGCTAGCAAATTTGGATGAATGGGCAAGAAGCTAATATGTGTACAACATGTGTGGCAGCCAACACTGAGATAAGGAGCACCCAGTGGGGGGGGGGGGGGGGGGGGCAGCCAGGACTTATCTGATCTCAATAGAAGTTACACCAACAATCCCAGCTCATCAAGCTGCTTCATCTTGTGTCCCATCCATCAGTTCAATCATTCAACAATACCTGCTACTCTTCGAAATGATCAGAGTTTAATTTCAATTAAACAAATTAGAAATCTAAACCCTATATACTATTCTTCAGTTGATCTTTGAAAGGAGTGACAATGTATGTAAAATGAACACCAGCCTGAAAGAGACTTTATTGATTCGCCTGAGGATATTATGTTTTTATAGACTAAAATGAATTTATTTACAAGGCAAACTTAGAGTTAAAGGGTTAATCTTGTGTGTGTTTGTGGGACCCAGTGCTTTGGGTAGAGGTGTAGTTTTGTCTGCAGTTTGCATGCATCACAGAATGATGTGGACACCTCTGAGGATTTTCCATCATCATAAGCACGAATGTTGAACATTTTTCTCAGTTGACACTCGTTAAACGTATGGATACTAATTTCAGATGAGTACCTGACTCAGCTCTGGTAGATCGGGCCCCAATTCACTGGAAGAAAGTTTCATTGGTAGATGCAGCAAGAGTTCAACCCGGAACTTTCAACTGTGCTGTAGCAAGTACCAGCAAGTCTTCCAAGCAACTCCTCTGAGGATATTATACTTTCATATTAATTAATCACCCGTTCCTATCTCTGATGCCTATCTCTAATGAAAGTTTTATGTAAAGATGTCCGTAACTTTTCATTTATCCTTCTTAAATATGCCATGGTATAAACTACATGCATCCCATCCAACTACATGCTGTAGCACCACAATCACAAAAACTCCCCTCCAAGATAGCTGATGTAATGGAAACACAGTAAATTATATTTTGTTTTTCATGTCATCAGTATGTTTATTGTGTGTGTGTGTTTGTGTGTGTGTGTGTGTGTGTGTGTTAGATTTCTATAGGTAGATGTTCCAGACTTTGCACACTGATTATTAATTCTAAACATATGACGACCTTCCTCTGCATAGCCTCCATACAATAGAATAAAAAAGACAAAACTCAGATAGTTAATGCTAGTTAATGTGCTGGTTGTACAGCCTGGTACACCATCTGCTTGATAATACCTAGTTCACGATAGAATAATTGTTCTTCTCTTTCTGTCCCGCTATAACCAGTCCTCAGTCTTTGTCTCTAACCCAGTATGACCCTTTAACTCTACCTCTCTGTCACACTATAACCGGTTCACTCAGCCTCCAGTTCACTCAGCCTCTCTGTCACACTATAACCAGTCACAGTATTATACATCCATTGTGGAAATGTACCTGTTTCCCTGTCAATAACTTTTTCTAGGTGTTTTCTGTCTTCTGTTCTGTTTCTGTTGTATGAATAACTGGAATGCTTTTGATATGTTAGGGTCATGACTTTATTTCACAAACTCATGACTTGCATAAGTAGGAAAATGTTCCGCCTTTTTTCGGGGGCAGCCGGTACAGCCTGCAGACCCGGATAAGAGGGGCAGTGACCTGGCCACCGCTGCCAGCCTGCCAACCAGAGAGCGTTGAGGATAAAGGCCGAAACACTCGGTGAAGGTTGGGCACCTCCTGAAGACCTCGTCCCGGACCAACACACACAGAGGAAGCAACCAGCTACAACCAGGCCCTCTCACCTCCGGCCGCCCCCCCCTCTTCACCATCTCCCACCCACAAGAAGAGTCTCCCACCCACAAGCCCAGATGCCATCAGGATAGTGAAACTACCAAGGGATTGAATCAGGAAGAACTGTATCTCATGTATGGGGATTGAAATAATTACTGTATTGTTTCTATTTGTTGTTGCAGATAATGAAGAGGCAAAGGCACTCTTCATATCAGTTACAGTTCATGATGTATCAAATGCTTGTATCAAATGCTAATACTCTTGATGTTATGTGCATTGTTACTCTGGATACATCCAGACAATTTATATCAACACCTTGTACAGACACTGCATATCTAAGAGTCTAGATCAGTGTTGGACACTACATTCATGAAACAACACAACAGGACACCCTTTATTTATCTTTTATTTTGTTGGGATCAGTAGTGTACTAGTTGGGAGAGACAAAAACAATGATTAACACATTGTGTTACAGTCATGCTTATAAAGTTCAGTGAAATGATCCCTTACTTCTCTTTTCTATTTTCTGGATATCCTGGTTTAACCCTTCTGTTGTGTTCTAGTCAAATCTGACTGATATAAAAGTTTTCTCTCTTAAAAGGCTAATTTCATCTGTTTGTCATAGGGTTCCATGACTTTGTTCACACGTGGCATCTGAGAACACAAAATACATTTTGGGTGTTTTATTGAACTTGTGTTCACCCTTGGTGTTCCTGGTCAAAAATGACCGGTCATTAAAAACGCCACTTTTGGCTGCCATGGCAACCTCAACGGGAATCTGTCCCCAAAAGAATTTGTACCCCTTTGGAACCAAACCTGTTGGAAATCGTCAAAAACAACTGCAACATTGTTTCAAGATATACAGCTTTATCACAGCTCTCATATATAAGGCTTTATTTAGGCCTAGCTCACAGTTTATTCTGTGGCAGCACGATGGCCAAGAGACATGAGCTCTGGACAATGAGGTCTACAGACGACAGTTAGCAAATGGAAGTTCAAAAAACTTGTAATGTTCACAAGAACTTGAGTTGATAAAAAGATGAAACACAACATTGAGTGATCATATATGTATTGTTATTGATTTATAATCAGCTAGAATGGAGCATTTTTGACAAAGGAACACCAAACTAGTTAACAGGAAACAAACACAAGAGGAGGGTTAAGAAGTCTTGTCTCCTCAGTGTTAATCATTTAATTCACATGTCAAGGTTCAAGTCCTGCAATTTTTGTGCCATGTCATCTTAACCTCTGTCAAGCCTCTTTGTTTTTGTTAGTGTCTGGTGAAGAGACATCTGACAGTTTGTTAAGTGTGTAAAAGATGCATCAAATAGTCCAACAGGAATTGTCTCTTGTCTATAAATGTCTTCACATTACCAGGAAAGCTCTCTGGATGCACAACTTTTTGGTCCTGTTACCAATATACTGTATTTTGATGGAACCAAATCCTGCATCAAGGCGACCTGGAGATCACAGAAACCATGACTGCTGGAGTAAAACAAGCTGTTATCTCCTTAAATTAAAGACAGTTGGACAGTTTTTAGTTCAGTCATTTCTTCTTAACACCGACAAACACAATCACTGAGGTTTGTAAAACAACACACACACAGATGCTGAAGAGCTGTCCTGATCTAGTAGTAATTCACTATACCGGAATGGTTGCATGTTGTTGTCTACATAAAGAAATCATAGGTTGTGTTTGTTGTTGATATATTCATTAAAATAATTTCACAGACACACATTTTCCCTTTAATTTCTGCTTTTCTGAAACAAATTTAAATATTAGTCCATAACAGCTGATTTATATTTAGGTGACATTAAACGTTTTGGAGGTAAATATTTCTATATTGTTCTAATTCATGTTTGCTCACTACTTATTGTTGTCTTATTATTGTTGTCATCTCTTTTCTCATCCTGACCTCTTCTCAATAAACTGCTGTATGGTAATATAATACATTTAATAGTTTCTTTCTTGTCAGATGAAAATGTTTTCCTCTGTTGTCGTCTCTGCTGATAAACTGATACTCAGATTACTTTTAACGACATCAAATGATTGGCCAACAGGACATCAAGCAGTTAGTTATGAAGTTTCCACTCAGTACCCACTAAATGTGTGTTTGTCTCTGCAGCCAAGATGATGATGAGTCTGGTCAGCGGTCGAGGTGATGCAGACGCAGCAGCCTCCTCTTCATCCCTCAGTCTGAGAGTCAAGAAGAGCAAAAGGAAACTGTACAGGCCTGAAATCTCCTCCCCTATAGACATGCCCTCACACCCAGTAAGACACACACACACTCGTCATACAGTCTTTAAGCATGTTTTATCGACACATATCCTACAGCTGGGTATCAGACTCTGTGTGTTTTTGGTGTCTACGGCAGATTATATACTGAGCAACAGTAGAAATGCATCATTTAAAAACCCTGTAATTTCTATTCACTAGCCCTAATCTAACAATAATAACAATGATGTGATTCACTGAATAGACTTTTTTAAGTACCCACAACCAAAACATGTTAAATCATGAATAACCATCATTTAGTCATAACATAGAAATAACAGTCATTGGTGCATTTCAGAGTAAACCATGATGTTGGTGAGATTTTTTTCTGCATGATTGAAAACACCTGGTCAAGGTGATAATTTACCGGGTCTAATTAATGTTCTAGAGAAACAACTGATGATGTCACGACTTCCACAAAACGTTCGTGACCAGACAGTTGGGATGCTGATGATGATGGTCTGAACTCTGCAGACACGTGTAGCACAGATGTTACAGATGTTATGGCTCATTGCACAGTGGAGGCAGATCACATTTAGTGACAAGTCCAGATTTAACTTGCACACAGCTGATGGTCGTTGGTGTTTGTACCATCGCCGCGGGGAACGCTATCCTGTCATATAGATGCAGGAAGTGGACTGTTTGGTGGTGATGTCATGATGTGGGGGCCACTGCTAATGGATGACGGTCAGAACTTGTCCAGATCCAAGGTACACTGACAGATATCTGTTACCGAAATACGCTCCTAGGTCCACATGTCATTCCCTGGATACAACAATCAGGCATCACCTTCATGCATGACGATGCCAGACCACATGTGGCTCATGTCTGTCAGGAGTAGCCTACCTGGACCAGAACAATGTCGCTGCCCTTCCTTGGCCAGTATATTCACCAGATCTCAACCCAATAGAGCATCTGTGTGACGTTCAGGATCACCGGGTGAGAGAGAGATCCTGCTCCAGCAACACATGAACAACTTGTCACAGCTCTGCAGGAAGAATGGCATGTCATCCTACAAGTCCAGAATAACATCTTATCCATTCAGGAGGTGTAAAGTAGTGATAAATGCTGGAGGTAGACACGCACGGTAGTGACTATTGTTCTCTGTCTCACCATCCACACTTTCTGACTTGTAAACACTGAGACAAAAACCACTAATCTGCACAAAAATGATTTTTCTGTATGGCTAAAGGGTGAATAAAGATGTGAACCATAATTTACCTTTGATATTTAATATGAACAGGATGGCATGACACTAAAAAAAAAAATGCATTTCTATTGTTGCTCAGTATAGAAAACTGTCAACTTTGACATTTGATTTTTGCCATTATTTGATTATTACCTCAGCCAAAGAGTTTGTGCTTTTGTTTGTTAGCAGGATTATACAAAAACTGTTGAAGTAATTCTGATTTAAGTGGAGGGGCGGGGCATGGACCTGTCAGGAAACCATTGATTCTAATAGAAGTAACTCAAGTCGTCCACGCCTTCTTTATGTTCTCGCAGATTTAAAACTGCTGCACATGTGCGTCGGGCCTTGCGTGGCCTGGAAATCTTCCCGAAATTCAAAACGACCCTTTGTTTACATCATATTTTTCGCCCTTCACAAGCTTAAAACCAGAATTGTTCTCTGTATTCCGCTAAGCTAAGAATATGACAGTTATATCAGACTGTAGAATAACATTCATCCTACTGAAAAAAAAATATCTTGGTTACTTTAAAAATTCTTCACATGCCTTGAGAAGGAAAATACTGAGTGGGAGTAAACCTTAATCCACAGACGTTTTTCCACAGCTGATGAAGTCTAAACCTCCTGGCCACAGAGTCACTATCTATTCTACTATTTGTCATTGTGGAGCCACAAATATCTCCATCGTTTGCACAGAAGCTTCAACACAGCAGGGAAGAGATGAGTAACTAGTACAAAGATGCAGAATAGTCACTGATTACTATTCACACCAGCAGTGACGTGAATATGTGACAGAATGCTCTAATAGGGTATATTATCACATGGAAATAAATCAATAGACCAGACACCAAGTAAAACGTTCTCTCTCCTGATTGGTTGTCTGTCCCTCTTAACCCTACACTTACTCAGATATTTAACTGTTACTTGTTTCGTTTCCTGTTTCAGATTATCCAGAGAGAGCCAGAGGAGAAGGAGAGCAGCCACCAGATCATTAAGAGGCGCCTTCGCTCCAGGATGGCTAAATAACTAGCCTTCATATCGTACAGTACAGCTGTTCTGTTTAAAACTTACTGAGTCTTAACAAATGAAGGGAGCTCTCAGACCTGTAGCACAGAGACATGTCTTATACTTAATCTGATTTAATTTGAAATCCTCAATATTTAACTATTCACATAGATGTAGTAGAACAAATTCCCTCCTATACAACTAGCTTAGCTTAGCACAAAGACTGGAAGGAAGGAAAACGGCTAGCCTGGCTCTGACCAAAGGTGTGAACCATTCCTCTGCAGCTCCCTGACAGGTTTTAGGTTTGTTTATTAAGTCCATAAATGTAACAGACGATTGTTTGAGGAGGATATGCTGGAACTATTTCTTGCGTGTGATCCTTCCACCAACCTTCCTGCAGCTGAGCCAGGCTGACAGTTTCTCTGCCTCCAGTCTTAATGCTCAGACATCAATCTTGAGATCTTTCTCTCTGCAGGAGAGCAGATGAGTAAGATGTTGTACTGATACGGGACCGAGTGCAAACAGATATATAAATATATCTCTACTACACTTTATTGATAAAACACTGTTTTTTTTTTTACATGTATTTTATTGAAATGTCTGGGCTGCATCAGAGCCAAACGTTTAGTTGATTTTTTTTGTTGTACTGTTAATTTTGACTTTATATGAGTAAAAGTTGAACAGTTAAAAACATATTTAGTACATTTATCCTGTTTGCTTCATTTTGTGGACGTGACTCCAGCTCAGCTGCTAACAGACCTGAAGGCATTGACTGTAGGACCGCTGGATGTTGTCACTGTATTCTGTCGTAGATGAAGGACTGACTACATGTTTCTTTTCTGAAAATGTGTCTCACATATTCCTCCTGTCAGTTTCCTGTCTTGACATCGTGTCTCCTTTTCTACCGTCTTTAGGTCTTACCAGTCATTTACAAATCAAAATGATCATTACATAAGTTGGACTCTAGTCTTAATTTATTATTATGACTTTTTTATATCCTGATTATTACAGTAATGGATAATGAATCAACAGCAGTAACATGTTATATGTGTCCATTATCTCACCTATAAATTTGCTTCCACACACATGTCCTGTTGTGGCTGGAGATACTGGTTCAGGACTACAATAATGTCTGACTCTAAGGCTGAATCTAAACTAACACCCTCTCAACTTTCTGACTGAGCCCCTGTGAACTTTTAGCTGTATTTACTGTGAAGGGTTCATCGTCATCACGTCAAGTCTGAGAGGTCAGGAGACTGAAAGGATAAGCTGCTGATAGACAAGCCTGAGTGCTATAATAACAATTACCTCTATAACCTGTATTATCCATTTGGATTGGATTTAGATATTTGGATTCAGGCTCTTACAAACCAGTGTCTATAAGACTCCAGTCTGAAAGCCTATTATTGACACTCATGAGTCACATAACTCAACAAAGGCAGTATATCGCCTGCTCAACAGTCACAGAAGAGCATATAACTGCATTCACATAGGCCTCAACAAGCAGTTTGGGCATATAGGGCATGTCCAACACCCTTTTTAAATGGCGTACAGTCAGCCCAGAGTAAGGGTGCATTTATTCTCTGTATTCATGCATGAGTTTTGGGTGTAACATTGAACCGATCAGACATCTGCCACTCCCTTTTAAAGCCAGGGCTGTCCCTTCAACAACTCCATCTGACTGCATATGAGCAAAGTCAGCCATATTTAACTGAGGAGGAGGAGGAGGGCTGCTGCACATCCCTGTGTAACAGGTCTAGTGATGCAGCCGATCACAGTCTGCAGATCCATCAGAAAAAAGATCAATATGACTAACAGCTGATGGGACGCAGGTGATGAAATAATCCATCATCAATGAGGAAACTATTGATGACATCATCTGCAGCAGAAACCAGAAGTGTGTCTCTGCGGTCTGTGACATTTACCCACAATGCACAGCAGCTTAACTTTATTAATGATTTTAATATCCGACACACTGACAGGATCTAATGTTAATGAATGTTCTGTGTTCTTCTACACATCCTAAAGGTCCCACACAGTCCAGGTTCATACAGTGAAACAGGTCCATACAGTGAAACGGTCCACGTTCATACAGTGAAACAGGTCCATACAGTGAAACGGTCCAGGTTCACACAGTGAAACAGGCTCATACAGTAAAACAGTCCAGGTTCACACAGTGAAACAGGGTCATACAGTGAAACGGTCCAGGTTCACACAGGGAAACAGGTTCATACAGTGAAACAGTTTGGATTAGAACAGACGTCGTCCTGATAAATCCTGAGGCACCACTAGAGGTGACGTCAGATGTCCATGAGGGTGGAGTCTCTAAATCAGAGACAATCATTGGTTCAGGTGGATGAAAATCTGATGTCAGAGCCGATCTGTGCATCACTAGTGTGTAACCAGCAGAGTCTACATACATCACTAGTGTGTAACCAGCAGAGTGTACATGCATCACTAGTGTGTAACCAGCAGTGTACATGCATCACTAGTGTGTAACCAGCAGAGTGTACATCATCACTAGTGTGTAACCAGCAGAGTGGACATACATCACTAGTGTGTAACCAGCAGAGTGTACATCATCACTAGTGTGTAACCAGCAGAGTGTACATGCATCACTAGTGTGTAACCAGCAGAGTGTACGTCATCACAAGTGTGTAACCAGCAGAGTGTACATCATCACTAGTGTGTAACCAGCAGAGTGCACGTCATCTCTAGTGTGTAACCAGCAGAGTCATCATTAGTGTGTAACCAGCAGAGTGTACATCATCACTAGTGTGAAGCAGAGTGTACGTCATCACTAGTGTGTAAACATCATTAGTGTGTAACCAGCAAAGTGTGCGTCATCACTAGTGTGTAATAGAGTGTACGTCATCACTAGTGTTTAGCCAGCAGAGTGTACGTCATCACTAGTGTGTAACCAGCAGAGTGTACATCATCACTAGTGTTTAACCAGCAGAGTGTACGTCATCACTAGTGTGTAACCAGCAGAGTGTACGTCTTCATTAGTGTGTGACCAGCAGAGTGTATGTCATCACTAGTGTGAAGCAGAGTGTACATCATCACTAGTGTGTAAACATCATTAGTGTGTAATCAGCAAAGTGTACATCATCACGAGTGTTTACCCAGCAGAGTGTACGTCATCACTAGTGTGTAACCAGCAAAGTGTACATCATCACTAGTGTGTAACCAGCAAAGTGTACGTCTTCATTAGTGTGTGACCAGCAGAGTGTATGTCATCACTAGTGTGTAACCAGCAGAGTCATCATTAGTGTGTAACCAGCAGAGTGTACATCATCACTAGTGTGAAGCAGAGTGTACGTCATCACTAGTGTGTAAACATCATTGGTGTGTAACCAGCAAAGTGTACATCATCACTAGTGTTTAACCAGCAGAATGTACGTCATCACTAGTGTGTAATAGAGTGTACGTCATCACTAGTGTTAAACCAGCAGAGTGTACGTCATCACCAGTGTTTAACCAGCAGAGTGTACGTCATCACTAGTGTGTAACCAGCAGAGTGTACACCATCACTAGTGTGTAACCAGCAGAGTGTACGTCATCATTAGTGTGTGACCAGCAGAGTGTACGTCATCACTAGTGTGTAACCAGCAGAGTGTACGTCATCACTAGTGTTTAACCAGCAGAGTGTACGTCATCACTAGTGTGTAACCAGCAGAGTGTACACCATCACTAGTGTGTAACCAGCAGAGTGTACGTCATCATTAGTGTGTGACCAGCAGAGTGTACGTCATCACTAGTGTGTAACCAGCAGAGTGTACGTCATCACTAGTGTGTAACCAGAGTTTACGTCATCACTAGTGTGTAACCAGCAGAGTGTACATCATCACTAGTGTGTAACAGAGTGTACGTCATCACTAGTGTGTAACCAGCAGAGTGTACGTCATCACTAGTGTGTAAACATCATTAGTGTGTAACCAGCAAAGTGAACATCATCACTAGTGTTTAACCAGCAGAATGTATGTCATCACTAGTGTTTAACCAGCAGAGTGTACGTCATCACTAGTGTGTAACCAGCAGAGTGTACGTCATCACTAGTGTGTAACCAGCAGAGTGTACGTCATCACTAGTGTGTAACCAGAGTTTACGTCATCACTAGTGTGTTACCATCAGAGTGTACGTCATCACTAGTGTGTAACAGAGTGTACAACATCACTACTGTGTAACCAGCAGAATGTATGTCATCACTAGTGTGTAACCAGCAGAGTGTATGTCATCACTGGTGTGTAACAGAGTGTACATCATCATTAGTGTGTAACCAGCAGAGTGTACATCATCACTAGTGTGAAGCAGAGTGTAGGTCATCACTAGTTTGTAAAAATCATTAGTGTGTAACCAGCAAAGTGTACGTCGTCACTAGTGTTTAACCAGCAGAGTGTATGTCATCACTAGTGTGTAACCAGCAGAGTGTACATCATCACTAGTGTTTAACCAGCAGAGTGTACATCATCACTAGTGTGTAACCAGCAGAGTGTACGTCTTCATTAGTGTGTGACCAGCAGAGTGTATGTCATCACTAGTGTGAAGAAGAGTGTACGCCATCACTAGTGTGTAAACATCATTAGTGTGTAACCAGCAAATTGTACATCATCACTAGTGTTTAACCAGCAGAGTGTACGTCATCACTAGTGTGTAACCAGCAGAGTGTACACCATCACTAGTGTGTAACCAGCAGAGTGTACATCATCACTAGTGTTTAACCAGCAGAGTGTACGTCTTCATTAGTGTGTGACCAGCAGAGTGTATGTCATCACTAGTGTGTAACCAGCAGAGTGTACGTCATCACTAGTGTGTAAACATCATTAGTGTGTAACCAGCAAAGTGTACATCATCACTACTGTTTAACCAGCAGAGTGTACGTCTTCATTAGTGTGTGACCAGCAGAGTGTACATCACCACTAGTGTGTAACCAGCAGAGTGTACGTCTTCATTAGTGTGTGACCAGCAGAGTGTATGTCATCACTAGTGTGAAGAAGAGTGTACGCCATCACTAGTGTGTAAACATCATTAGTGTGTAACCAGCAAATTGTACATCATCACTAATGTTTAACCAGCAGAGTGTACGTCATCAATAGTGTGTAACCAGCAGAGTGTTCACCATCACTAGTGTGTAAGCAGCAGAGTGTACATCATCACTAGCGTGAAGCAGAGTGTACTTCATCACTAGTGTGTAACCATCAAAGTGTACGTCATCACTAGTGTGTGACAGAGTGTACGTCATCACTAGTGTGTAACAGAGTGTACGTCATCACTAGTGTGTAACAGAGTGTGCATCATCACTAGTGTGTAAACATCATTAGTGTGTAACCAGCAAAGTGTACATCATCACTAGTGTTTAACCAGCAGAGTGTACGTCATCTCTAGTGTGTAACCAGCAGAGTGTACATCATCACTAGTGTTTAACCAGCAGAGTGTACATCATCACTAGTGTGTAACCAGCAGAGTGTACGTCTTCATTAGTGTGTGACCAGCAGAGTGTACATCATCACTAGCGTGAAGCAGAGTGTACGTCATCACTAGTGTGTAAACATCATTAGTGTGTAACCAGCAGACTGTACGTCATCACTAGTGTGTAACCAGAGTTTACGTCATCACTAGTGTGTAACCAGCAGAGTGTACATCATCACTAGTGTTTAACCAGCAGAGTGTACGTCATCACTAGTGTGTAACCAGCAGAGTGTACGTCTTCATTAGTGTGTGACCAGCAGAGTGTATGTCATCACTAGTGTGAAGCAGTGTAGGCCATCACTAGTGTGTGAACATCATTAGTGTGTAACCAGCAAAGTGTACATCATCACTAGTGTTTAACCAGCAGAGTGTACGTCATCACTAGTGTGTAACCAGCAGAGTGTACGTCATCATTAGTGTGTGACCAGCAGAGTGTACGTCATCACTAGTGTGTAACCAGAGTTTACGTCATCACTAGTGTGTAACCAGCAGAGTGTACATCATCACTAGTGTTTAACCAGCAGAGTGTACGTCATCACTAGTGTGTAACCAGAGTTTACGTCATCACTAGTGTGTAACCAGCAGAGTGTACATCATCACTAGTGTTTAACCAGCAGAGTGTACGTCATCACTAGTGTGTAACCAGCAGAGTGTACGTCTTCATTAGTGTGTGACCAGCAGAGTGTATGTCATCACTAGTGTGAAGCAGTGTACGCCATTACTAGTGTGTGAACATCATTAGTGTGTAACCAGCAAAGTGTACATCATCACTAGTGTTTAACCAGCAGAGTGTACGTCATCACTAGTGTGTAACCAGCAGTGTACGTCATCATTAGTGTGTGACCAGCAGAGTGTACGTCATCACTAGTGTATAACCAGCAGAGTGTACATACCTCACTAGCGTGTAACCAGCAGAGTGTACGTCATCACTAGTGTGTAACCAGCAGAGTGTACGTCATCATTAGTGTGTAACCAGAGTTTACGTCATCACTAGTGTGTAACCAGCTGAGTGTACATCATCACTAGTGTGTAACAGAGTGTACGTCATCACTAGTGTGTAACAGAGTGTACGTCATCACTAGTGTATAACAGAGTGTACATCATCACTAGTGTGTTACCAGCAGAGTGTACGTCATCACTAGTGTGTAACAGAGTGTACATCATCACTAGTGTGTAACCAGCAGAGTGTACGTCATCACTAGTGTGTAATAGAGTGTACATCATCACTAGTGTGTAACCAGCAGAATGTATGTCATCACTAGTGTGTAACCAGCAGAGTGTATGTCATCACTAGTGTGTAACAGAGTGTACATCATCATAAGTGTGTAACCAGCAGAGTGTACATCGTCACTAGTGTTTAACCAGCAGATTGTACATGATCACTAGTGTGTAACCAGCAGAGTGTACGTCTTCATTAGTGTGTGACCACTAGAGTGTATGTCATCACTAGTGTGAAGCAGTGTACGCCATCAGTAGTGTGTAAACATAATTAGTGTGTAACCGGCAAAGTTTACATCATCACTATTGTTTATTCAGCAGAGTATACGTCATCACTAGTGTGTAATAGAGTGTACGTCATCACTAGTGTTTAACCAGCAGAGTGTACGTCATCACTAGTGTTTAACCAGCAGAGTGTATGTCATCACTAGTGTGTAACAGAGTGTACATCATCATTAGTGTGTAACCAGCAGAGTGTACATCATCACTAGTGTGAAGCAGAGTGTACGTCATCACTAGTTAGTAAACATCATTAGTGTGTAACCAGCAAAGTGTACGTCATCACTAGTGTTTAACCAGCAGTGTACGTCATCACTAGTGTGTAACCAGCAGAGTATACATCATCACTAGTGTTTAACCAGCAGAGTGTACGTCATCACTAGTGTGTAACCAGCAGAGTGTACGTCTTCATTAGTGTGTGACCAGCAGAGTGTATGTCATCACTAGTGTGAAGAAGAGTGTACGCCATCACTAGTGTGTAAACATCATTAGTGTGTAACCAGCAAATTGTACATCATCACTAGTGTTTAACCAGCAGAGTGGACACCATCACTATTGTGTAACCAGCAGAGTGTACACCATCACTAGTGTGTAACCAGCAGAGTGTACGTCATCACTAGTGTGTAATAGAGTGTACGTCATCACTAGTGTTTAACCAGCAGAGTGTACGTCATCACTAGTGTGTAACCAGCAGAGTGTACATCGTCACTAGTGTTTAACCAGCAGAGTGTACATCATCACTAGTGTGTAACCAGCCGAGTGTACGTCTTCATTAGTGTGTGACCACTAGAGTGTATGTCATCACTAGTGTGTAACCAGCAGAGTGTACGTCTTCATTAGTGTGTAACCAGCAAAGTGTACATCATCACTAGTGTGTAACCAGCAGAGTGTACGTCTTCATTAGTGTTTGACCAGCAGAGTGTACATCACCACTAGTGTGTAACAGAGTGTGCATCATCACTAGTGTTTAACCAGCAGAGTGTACGTCATCACTAGTGTGTAACCAGCAGTGTACGTCATCATTAGTGTGTGACCAGCAGAGTGTACGTCATCACTAGTGTATAACCAGCAGAGTGTACATACCTCACTAGCGTGTAACCAGCAGAGTGTACGTCATCACTAGTGTGTAACCAGCAGAGTGTACGTCATCATTAGTGTGTAACCAGAGTTTACGTCATCACTAGTGTGTAACCAGCTGAGTGTACATCATCACTAGTGTGTAACAGAGTGTACGTCATCACTAGTGTGTAACAGAGTGTACGTCATCACTAGTGTATAACAGAGTGTACATCATCACTAGTGTGTTACCAGCAGAGTGTACGTCATCACTAGTGTGTAACAGAGTGTACATCATCACTAGTGTGTAACCAGCAGAGTGTACGTCATCACTAGTGTGTAATAGAGTGTACATCATCACTAGTGTGTAACCAGCAGAATGTATGTCATCACTAGTGTGTAACCAGCAGAGTGTATGTCATCACTAGTGTGTAACAGAGTGTACATCATCATAAGTGTGTAACCAGCAGAGTGTACATCGTCACTAGTGTTTAACCAGCAGATTGTACATGATCACTAGTGTGTAACCAGCAGAGTGTACGTCTTCATTAGTGTGTGACCACTAGAGTGTATGTCATCACTAGTGTGAAGCAGTGTACGCCATCAGTAGTGTGTAAACATAATTAGTGTGTAACCGGCAAAGTTTACATCATCACTATTGTTTATTCAGCAGAGTATACGTCATCACTAGTGTGTAATAGAGTGTACGTCATCACTAGTGTTTAACCAGCAGAGTGTACGTCATCACTAGTGTTTAACCAGCAGAGTGTATGTCATCACTAGTGTGTAACAGAGTGTACATCATCATTAGTGTGTAACCAGCAGAGTGTACATCATCACTAGTGTGAAGCAGAGTGTACGTCATCACTAGTTAGTAAACATCATTAGTGTGTAACCAGCAAAGTGTACGTCATCACTAGTGTTTAACCAGCAGTGTACGTCATCACTAGTGTGTAACCAGCAGAGTATACATCATCACTAGTGTTTAACCAGCAGAGTGTACGTCATCACTAGTGTGTAACCAGCAGAGTGTACGTCTTCATTAGTGTGTGACCAGCAGAGTGTATGTCATCACTAGTGTGAAGAAGAGTGTACGCCATCACTAGTGTGTAAACATCATTAGTGTGTAACCAGCAAATTGTACATCATCACTAGTGTTTAACCAGCAGAGTGGACACCATCACTATTGTGTAACCAGCAGAGTGTACACCATCACTAGTGTGTAACCAGCAGAGTGTACGTCATCACTAGTGTGTAATAGAGTGTACGTCATCACTAGTGTTTAACCAGCAGAGTGTACGTCATCACTAGTGTGTAACCAGCAGAGTGTACATCGTCACTAGTGTTTAACCAGCAGAGTGTACATCATCACTAGTGTGTAACCAGCCGAGTGTACGTCTTCATTAGTGTGTGACCACTAGAGTGTATGTCATCACTAGTGTGTAACCAGCAGAGTGTACGTCTTCATTAGTGTGTAACCAGCAAAGTGTACATCATCACTAGTGTGTAACCAGCAGAGTGTACGTCTTCATTAGTGTTTGACCAGCAGAGTGTACATCACCACTAGTGTGTAACAGAGTGTGCATCATCACTAGTGTGTTACCACTAGAGTGTACGTCATCACTAGTGTGTAACAGAGTGTACATCATCACTAGTGTGTAACCAGCAGAGTGTACATACATCACTAGCGTGTAACCAGCAGAGTGTACACCATCACTAGTGTGTAACCAGCGGAGTGTACATCACCACTAGTATGTAACAGAGTGTACGTCACCACTAGTGTGTAACAGAGTGTACGTCATCACTAGTGTGTAACAGAGTGTACATACATCACTAGCGTGTAACCAGCAGAGTGTACACCATCACTAGTGTGTAACCAGCGGAGTGTACATCACCACTAGTGTGTAACAGAGTGTACGTCACCACTAGTGTGTAACCAGCAGAGTCATCATTAGTGTGTAACCAGCAGAGTGTACGTCTTCATTAGTGTGTGACCAGCAGAGTGTATGTCATCACTAGTGTGAAGCAGTGTAGGCCATCACTAGTGTGTGAACATCATTAGTGTGTAACCAGCAAAGTGTACATCATCACTAGTGTTTAACCAGCAGAGTGTACGTCATCACTAGTGTGTAACCAGCAGAGTGTACGTCATCATTAGTGTGTGACCAGCAGAGTGTACATCATCACTAGTGTATAACCAGCAGAGTGTACATACCTCACTAGCATGTAACCAGCAGAGTGTACACCATCACTAGTGTGTAACCAGCAGAGTGTACGTCTTCACTAGTGTGTAACCAGCAGAGTGTATGTCATCACTAGTGTGTAACAGAGTGTACATCATCATTAGTGTGTAACCAGCAGAGTGTACATCATCACTAGTGTGAAGCAAAGTGTACGTCATCACTAGTTTGTAAACATCATTAGTGTGTAACCAGCAGAGTGTACATCATCACTAGTGTTTAAACAGCAGAGTGTACGTCATCACTAGTGTGTAACCAGCAGAATGTATGTCATCACTAGTGTGAAGCAGAGTGTACGTCATCACTAGTGTGTAATAGAGTGTACGTCATCACTAGTGTTTAACCAGCAGAGTGTATGTCATCACTAGTGTGTAACCAGCAGAGTGTACATCGTCACTAGTGTTTAACCAGCAGAGTGTACGTCATCACTAGTGTGTAACCAGCAGAGTGTACGTCTTCATTAGTGTGTGACCACTAGAGTGTATGTCATCACTAGTGTGAAGCAGTGTACGCCATCAGTAGTGTGTAAACATAATTAGTGTGTAACCAGCAAAGTGTACATCATCACTATTGTTTATTCAGCAGAGTATACGTCATCACTAGTGTGTAATAGAGTGTACGTCATCACTAGTGTTTAACCAGCAGAGTGTACGTCATCACTAGTGTGTAACCAGCAGAGTGTACGTCATCAATAGTGTATAACAGAGTGTACATCATCACTAGTGGTTACCAGCAGAGTGTACGTCAACACTAGTGTGTAACAGAGTGTACGTCATCACTAGTGTGTAACCAGAGTTTACGTCATCACTAGTGTGTAACCAGCAGAGTGTACATCATCACTAGTGTGTAACAGAGTGTACGTCATCACTAGTGTGTAACAGAGTGTACATCATCACTAGTGTGTAACCGGCAGACTGTACGTCATCACTAGTGTGTAACAGAGTGTACATCATCACTAGTGTGTAACCAGCAGAATGTACGTCATCACTAGTATGAAGCAGAGTGTACGTCATCACTAGTGTGTAAACATCATTAGTGTGTAACCAGCAGAGTGTACGTCATCACTAGTGTGTAACCAGAGTTTACGTCATCACTAGTGTGTAACCAGCAGAGTGTACATCATCACTAGTGTTTAACCAGCAGAGTGTACGTCATCACTAGTGTGTAACCAGCAGAGTGTACGTCTTCATTAGTGTGTGACCAGCAGAGTGTATGTCATCACTAGTGTGAAGCAGTGTAGGCCATCACTAGTGTGTGAACATCATTAGTGTGTAACCAGCAAAGTGTACATCATCACTAGTGTTTAACCAGCAGAGTGTACGTCATCACTAGTGTGTAACCAGCAGAGTGTACGTCATCATTAGTGTGTGACCAGCAGAGTGTACGTCATCACTAGTGTATAACCAGCAGAGTGTACATACCTCACTAGCGTGTAACCAGCAGAGTGTACACCATCACTAGTGTGTAACCAGCAGAGTGTACGTCATCACTAGTGTGTAACCAGCAGAGTGTACATCATCACTAGTGTTTAACCAGCAGAGTGTAAGTCATCACTAGTGTGTAACCAGCAGAGTGTACGTCTTCACTAGTGTGTAACCAGCAGAGTGTACATGCATCACTAGTGTGTAACCAGCAGTGTACATGCATCACTAGTGTGTAACCAGCAGAGTGTACATCATCACTAGTGTGTAACCAGCAGAGTGGACATACATCACTAGTGTGTAACCAGCAGAGTGTACATCATCACTAGTGTGTAACCAGCAGAGTGTACATGCATCACTAGTGTGTAACCAGCAGAGTGTACGTCATCACAAGTGTGTAACCAGCAGAGTGTACATCATCACTAGTGTGTAACCAGCAGAGTGTACGTCATCTCTAGTGTGTAACCAGCAGAGTCATCATTAGTGTGTAACCAGCAGAGTGTACATCATCACTAGTGTGAAGCAGAGTGTACGTCATCACTAGTGTGTAAACATCATTAGTGTGTAACCAGCAAAGTGTGCGTCATCACTAGTGTGTAATAGAGTGTACGTCATCACTAGTGTTTAGCCAGCAGAGTGTACGTCATCACTAGTGTGTAACCAGCAGAGTGTACATCATCACTAGTGTTTAACCAGCAGAGTGTACGTCATCACTAGTGTGTAACCAGCAGAGTGTACGTCTTCATTAGTGTGTGACCAGCAGAGTGTATGTCATCACTAGTGTGAAGCAGAGTGTACATCATCACTAGTGTGTAAACAGCATTAGTGTGTAATCAGCAAAGTGTACATCATCACGAGTGTTTACCCAGCAGAGTGTACGTCATCACTAGTGTGTAACCAGCAAAGTGTACATCATCACTAGTGTGTAACCAGCAAAGTGTATGTCTTCATTAGTGTGTGACCAGCAGAGTGTATGTCATCACTAGTGTGTAACCAGCAGAGTCATCATTAGTGTGTAACCAGCAGAGTGTACATCATCACTAGTGTGAAGCAGAGTGTACGTCATCACTAGTGTGTAAACATCATTGGTGTGTAACCAGCAAAATGTACATCATCACTAGTGTTTAACCAGCAGAATGTACGTCATCACTAGTGTGTAATAGAGTGTACGTCATCACTAGTGTTAAACCAGCAGAGTGTACGTCATCACCAGTGTTTAACCAGCAGAGTGTACCTCATCACTAGTGTGTAACCAGCAGAGTGTACACCATCACTAGTGTGTAACCAGCAGAGTGTACGTCATCATTAGTGTGTGACCAGCAGAGTGTACGTCATCACTAGTGTGTAACCAGCAGAGTGTACGTCATCACTAGTGTTTAACCAGCAGAGTGTACGTCATCACTAGTGTGTAACCAGCAGAGTGTACACCATCACTAGTGTGTAACCAGCAGAGTGTACGTCATCATTAGTGTGTGACCAGCAGAGTGTACGTCATCACTAGTGTGTAACCAGCAGAGTGTACGTCATCACTAGTGTGTAACCAGAGTTTACGTCATCACTAGTGTGTAACCAGCAGAGTGTACATCATCACTAGTGTGTAACAGAGTGTACGTCATCACTAGTGTGTAACCAGCAGAGTGTACGTCATCACTAGTGTGTAAACATCATTAGTGTGTAACCAGCAAAGTGAACATCATCACTAGTGTTTAACCAGCAGAATGTATGTCATCACTAGTGTTTAACCAGCAGAGTGTACGTCATCACTAGTGTGTAACCAGCAGAGTGTACGTCATCACTAGTGTGTAACCAGCAGAGTGTACGTCATCACTAGTGTGTAACCAGAGTTTACGTCATCACTAGTGTGTTACCATCAGAGTGTACGTCATCACTAGTGTGTAACAGAGTGTACAACATCACTACTGTGTAACCAGCAGAATGTATGTCATCACTAGTGTGTAACCAGCAGAGTGTATGTCATCACTGGTGTGTAACAGAGTGTACATCATCATTAGTGTGTAACCAGCAGAGTGTATATCATCACTAGTGTGAAGCAGAGTGTAGGTCATCACTAGTTTGTAAAAATCATTAGTGTGTAACCAGCAAAGTGTACGTCGTCACTAGTGTTTAACCAGCAGAGTGTATGTCATCACTAGTGTGTAACCAGCAGAGTGTACATCATCACTAGTGTTTAACCAGCAGAGTGTACATCATCACTAGTGTGTAACCAGCAGAGTGTACGTCTTCATTAGTGTGTGACCAGCAGAGTGTATGTCATCACTAGTGTGAAGAAGAGTGTACGCCATCACTAGTGTGTAAACATCATTAGTGTGTAACCAGCAAATTGTACATCATCACTAGTGTTTAACCAGCAGAGTGTACGTCATCACTAGTGTGTAACCAGCAGAGTGTACACCATCACTAGTGTGTAACCAGCAGAGTGTACATCATCACTAGTGCTTAACCAGCAGAGTGTACGTCTTCATTAGTGTGTGACCAGCAGAGTGTATGTCATCACTAGTGTGTAACCAGCAGAGTGTACGTCATCACTAGTGTGTAAACATCATTAGTGTGTAACCAGCAAAGTGTACATCATCACTAGTGTTTAACCAGCAGAGTGTACGTCTTCATTAGTGTGTGACCAGCAGAGTGTACATCACCACTAGTGTGTAACCAGCAGAGTGTACGTCTTCATTAGTGTGTGACCAGCAGAGTGTATGTCATCACTAGTGTGAAGAAGAGTGTACGCCATCACTAGTGTGTAAACATCATTAGTGTGTAACCAGCAAATTGTACATCATCACTAGTGTTTAACCAGCAGAGTGTACGTCATCAATAGTGTGTAACCAGCAGAGTGTTCACCATCACTAGTGTGTAACCAGCAGAGTGTACATCATCACTAGCGTGAAGCAGAGTGTACTTCATCACTAGTGTGTAACCATCAAAGTGTACGTCATCACTAGTGTGTGACAGAGTGTACGTCATCACCAGTGTGTAACAGAGTGTACGTCATCACTAGTGTGTAACAGAGTGTGCATCATCACTAGTGTGTTAACATCATTAGTGTGTAACCAGCAAAGTGTACATCATCACTAGTGTTTAACCAGCAGAGTGTACGTCATCTCTAGTGTGTAACCAGCAGAGTGTACATCATCACTAGTGTTTAACCAGCAGAGTGTACATCATCACTAGTGTGTAACCAGCAGAGTGTACGTCTTCATTAGTGTGTGACCAGCAGAGTGTACATCATCACTAGCGTGAAGCAGAGTGTACGTCATCACTAGTGTGTAAACATCATTAGTGTGTAACCAGCAGACTGTACGTCATCACTAGTGTGTAACCAGAGTTTACGTCATCACTAGTGTGTAACCAGCAGAGTGTACATCATCACTAGTGTTTAACCAGCAGAGTGTACGTCATCACTAGTGTGTAACCAGCAGAGTGTACGTCTTCATTAGTGTGTGACCAGCAGAGTGTATGTCATCACTAGTGTGAAGCAGTGTAGGCCATCACTAGTGTGTGAACATCATTAGTGTGTAACCAGCAAAGTGTACATCATCACTAGTGTTTAACCAGCAGAGTGTACGTCATCACTAGTGTGTAACCAGCAGAGTGTACGTCATCATTAGTGTGTGACCAGCAGAGTGTACGTCATCACTAGTGTGTAACCAGAGTTTACGTCATCACTAGTGTGTAACCAGCAGAGTGTACATCATCACTAGTGTTTAACCAGCAGAGTGTACGTCATCACTAGTGTGTAACCAGAGTTTACGTCATCACTAGTGTGTAACCAGCAGAGTGTACATCATCACTAGTGTTTAACCAGCAGAGTGTACGTCATCACTAGTGTGTAACCAGCAGAGTGTACGTCTTCATTAGTGTGTGACCAGCAGAGTGTATGTCATCACTAGTGTGAAGCAGTGTACGCCATTACTAGTGTGTGAACATCATTAGTGTGTAACCAGCAAAGTGTACATCATCACTAGTGTTTAACCAGCAGAGTGTACGTCATCACTAGTGTGTAACCAGCAGTGTACGTCATCATTAGTGTGTGACCAGCAGAGTGTACGTCATCACTAGTGTATAACCAGCAGAGTGTACATACCTCACTAGCGTGTAACCAGCAGAGTGTACGTCATCACTAGTGTGTAACCAGCAGAGTGTACGTCATCATTAGTGTGTAACCAGCTGAGTGTACATCATCACTAGTGTGTAACAGAGTGTACGTCATCACTAGTGTGTAACAGAGTGTACGTCATCACTAGTGCATAACAGAGTGTACATCATCACTAGTGTGTTACCAGCAGAGTGTACGTCATCACTAGTGTGTAACAGAGTGTACATCATCACTAGTGTGTAACCAGCAGAGTGTACGTCATCACTAGTGTGTAATAGAGTGTACATCATCACTAGTGTGTAACCAGCAGAATGTATGTCATCACTAGTGTGTAACCAGCAGAGTGTATGTCATCACTAGTGTGTAACAGAGTGTACATCATCATAAGTGTGTAACCAGCAGAGTGTACATCGTCACTAGTGTTTAACCAGCAGATTGTACATGGTCACTAGTGTGTAACCAGCAGAGTGTACGTCTTCATTAGTGTGTGACCACTAGAGTGTATGTCATCACTAGTGTGAAGCAGTGTACGCCATCAGTAGTGTGTAAACATAATTAGTGTGTAACCGGCAAAGTTTACATCATCACTATTGTTTATTCAGCAGAGTATACGTCATCACTAGTGTGTAATAGAGTGTACGTCATCACTAGTGTTTAACCAGCAGAGTGTACGTCATCACTAGTGTTTAACCAGCAGAGTGTATGTCATCACTAGTGTGTAACAGAGTGTACATCATCATTAGTGTGTAACCAGCAGAGTGTACATCATCACTAGTGTGAAGCAGAGTGTACGTCATCACTAGTTAGTAAACATCATTAGTGTGTAACCAGCAAAGTGTACGTCATCACTAGTGTTTAACCAGCAGAGTGTACGTCATCACTAGTGTGTAACCAGCAGAGTATACATCATCACTAGTGTTTAACCAGCAGAGTGTACGTCATCACTAGTGTGTAACCAGCAGAGTGTACGTCTTCATTAGTGTGTGACCAGCAGAGTGTATGTCATCACTAGTGTGAAGAAGAGTGTACGCCATCACTAGTGTGTAAACATCATTAGTGTGTAACCAGCAAATTGTACATCATCACTAGTGTTTAACCAGCAGAGTGTACACCATCACTATTGTGTAACCAGCAGAGTGTACACCATCACTAGTGTGTAACCAGCAGAGTGTACGTCATCACTAGTGTGTAATAGAGTGTACGTCATCACTAGTGTTTAACCAGCAGAGTGTACGTCATCACTAGTGTGTAACCAGCAGAGTGTACGTCATCACTAGTGTGTAATAGAGTGTACATCATCACTAGTGTGTAACCAGCAGAATGTATGTCATCACTAGTGTGTAACCAGCAGAGTGTATGTCATCACTAGTGTGTAACAGAGTGTACATCATCATAAGTGTGTAACCAGCAGAGTGTACATCGTCACTAGTGTTTAACCAGCAGATTGTACATGATCACTAGTGTGTAACCAGCAGAGTGTACGTCTTCATTAGTGTGTGACCACTAGAGTGTATGTCATCACTAGTGTGAAGCAGTGTACGCCATCAGTAGTGTGTAAACATAATTAGTGTGTAACCGGCAAAGTTTACATCATCACTATTGTTGATTCAGCAGAGTATACGTCATCACTAGTGTGTAATAGAGTGTACGTCATCACTAGTGTTTAACCAGCAGAGTGTACGTCATCACTAATGTTTAACCAGCAGAGTGTATGTCATCACTAGTGTGTAACAGAGTGTACATCATCATTAGTGTGTAACCAGCAGAGTGTACATCATCACTAGTGTGAAGCAGAGTGTACGTCATCACTAGTTAGTAAACATCATTAGTGTGTAACCAGCAAAGTGTACGTCATCACTAGTGTTTAACCAGCAGAGTGTACGTCATCACTAGTGTGTAACCAGCAGAGTATACATCATTACTAGTGTTTAACCAGCAGAGTGTACGTCATCACTAGTGTGTAACCAGCAGAGTGTACGTCTTCATTAGTGTGTGACCAGCAGAGTGTATGTCATCACTAGTGTGAAGAAGAGTGTACGCCATCACTAGTGTGTAAACATCATTAGTGTGTAACCAGCAAATTGTACATCATCACTAGTGTTTAACCAGCAGAGTGTACACCATCACTATTGTGTAACCAGCAGAGTGTACACCATCAGTAGTGTGTAACCAGCAGAGTGTACGTCATCACTAGTGTGTAATAGAGTGTACGTCATCACTAGTGTTTAACCAGCAGAGTGTACGTCATCACTAGTGTGTAACCAGCAGAGTGTACATCGTCACTAGTGTTTAACCAGCAGAGTGTACGTCATCACTAGTGTGTAACCAGCAGAGTGTACGTCTTCATTAGTGTGTGACCACTAGAGTGTATGTCATCACTAGTGTGTAACCAGCAGAGTGTACGTCTTCATTAGTGTGTAACCAGCAAAGTGTACATCATCACTAGTGTGTAACCAGCAGAGTGTACGTCTTCATTAGTGTTTGACCAGCAGAGTGTACATCACCACTAGTTTGTAACAGAGTGTACGTCACCACTAGTGTGTAACAGAGTGTACGTCATCACTGGTGTGTAACAGAGTGTGCATCATCACTAGTGTGTTACCACTAGAGTGTACGTCATCACTAGTGTGTAACAGAGTGTACATCATCACTAGTGTGTAACCAGCAGAGTGTACATACATCACTAGCGTGTAACCAGCAGAGTGTACACCATCACTAGTGTGTAACCAGCGGAGTGTACATCACCACTAGTATGTAACAGAGTGTACGTCACCACTAGTGTGTAACAGAGTGTACGTCACCACTAGTGTGTAACCAGCAGAGTCATCATTAGTGTGTAACCAGCAGAGTGTACGTCATCACTAGTGTGTAACCAGCAGAGTGTACGTCATCACTACTGTATAACAGAGTGTACATCATCACTAGTGGTTACCAGCAGAGTGTACGTCAACACTAGTGTGTAACAGAGTGTACGTCATCACTAGTGTGTAACCAGAGTTTACGTCATCACTAGTGTGTAACCAGCAGAGTGTACATCATCACTAGTGTGTAACAGAGTGTACGTCATCACTAGTGTGTAACAGAGTGTACATCATCACTAGTGTGTAACCAGCAGAATGTACGTCATCACTAGTATGAAGCAGAGTGTACGTCATCACTAGTGTGTAAACATCATTAGTGTGTAACCAGCAGAGTGTACGTCATCACTAGTGTGTAACCAGAGTTTACGTCATCACTAGTGTGTAACCAGCAGAGTGTACATCATCACTAGTGTTTATTCAGCAGAATGTACGTCATCACTAGTATGAAGCAGAGTGTACGTCATCACTAGTGTGTAAACATCATTAGTGTGTAACCAGCAGAGTGTACGTCATCACTAGTGTTTAACCAGCAGAGTGTACGTCATCACTAGTGTGTAACCAGCAGAGTGTACGTCTTCATTAGTGTGTGACCAGCAGAGTGTATGTCATCACTAGTGTGAAGCAGTGTAGGCCATCACTAGTGTGTGAACATCATTAGTGTGTAACCAGCAAAGTGTACATCATCACTAGTGTTTAACCAGCAGAGTGTACGTCATCACTAGTGTGTAACCAGCAGAGTGTACGTCATCATTAGTGTGTGACCAGCAGAGTGTACATCATCACTAGTGTATAACCAGCAGAGTGTACATACCTCACTAGCGTGTAACCAGCAGAGTGTACACCATCACTAGTGTGTAACCAGCAGAGTGTACGTCATCACTAGTGTGTAACCAGCAGAGTGTACATCATCACTAGTGTTTAACCAGCAGAGTGTAAGTCATCACTAGTGTGTAACCAGCAGAGTGTACGTCTTCACTAGTGTGTAACCAGCAGAGTGTATGTCATCACTAGTGTGTAACAGAGTGTACATCATCATTAGTGTGTAACCAGCAGAGTGTACATCATCACTAGTGTGAAGCAGAGTGTACGTCATCACTAGTTTGTAAACATCATTAGTGTGTAACCAGCAGAGTGTACATCATCACTAGTGTTTAAACAGCAGAGTGTACGTCATCACTAGTGTGTAACCAGCAGAATGTATGTCATCACTAGTGTGAAGCAGAGTGTACGTCATCACTAGTGTGTAATAGAGTGTACATCATCACTAGTGTTTAACCAGCAGAGTGTATGTCATCACTAGTGTGTAACCAGCAGAGTGTACATCGTCACTAGTGTTTAACCAGCAGAGTGTACACCATCACTATTGTGTAACCAGCAGAGTGTACGTCATCACTAGTGTGTAATAGAGTGTACGTCATCACTAGTGTTTAACCAGCAGAGTGTACGTCATCACTAGTGTGTAACCAGCAGAGTGTACATCGTCACTAGTGTTTAACCAGCAGAGTGTACGTCATCACTAGTGTGTAACCAGCAGAGTGTACGTCTTCATTAGTGTGTGACCACTAGAGTGTATGTCATCACTAGTGTGTAACCAGCAGAGTGTACGTCTTCATTAGTGTGTAACCAGCAAAGTGTACATCATCACTAGTGTGTAACCAGCAGAGTGTACGTCTTCATTAGTGTTTGACCAGCAGAGTGTACATCACCACTAGTGTGTAACAGAGTGTACGTCACCACTAGTGTGTAACAGAGTGTACGTCATCACTGGTGTGTAACAGAGTGTGCATCATCACTAGTGTGTTACCACTAGAGTGTACGTCATCACTAGTGTGTAACAGAGTGTACATCATCACTAGTGTGTAACCAGCAGAGTGTACATACCTCACTAGCGTGTAACCAGCAGAGTGTACACCATCACTAGTGTGTAACCAGCAGAGTGTACGTCATCACTAGTGTGTAACCAGCAGAGTGTACATCATCACTAGTGTTTAACCAGCAGAGTGTAAGTCATCACTAGTGTGTAACCAGCAGAGTGTACGTCTTCACTAGTGTGTAACCAGCAGAGTGTATGTCATCACTAGTGTGTAACAGAGTGTACATCATCATTAGTGTGTAACCAGCAGAGTGTACATCATCACTAGTGTGAAGCAGAGTGTACGTCATCACTAGTTTGTAAACATCATTAGTGTGTAACCAGCAGAGTGTACATCATCACTAGTGTTTAAACAGCAGAGTGTACGTCATCACTAGTGTGTAACCAGCAGAGTGTACGTCATCATTAGTGTGTGACCAGCAGAGTGTACATCATCACTAGTGTATAACCAGCAGAGTGTACATACCTCACTAGCGTGTAACCAGCAGAGTGTACACCATCACTAGTGTGTAACCAGCAGAGTGTACGTCATCACTAGTGTGTAACCAGCAGAGTGTACATCATCACTAGTGTTTAACCAGCAGAGTGTAAGTCATCACTAGTGTGTAACCAGCAGAGTGTACGTCTTCACTAGTGTGTAACCAGCAGAGTGTATGTCATCACTAGTGTGTAACAGAGTGTACATCATCATTAGTGTGTAACCAGCAGAGTGTACATCATCACTAGTGTGAAGCAGAGTGTACGTCATCACTAGTTTGTAAACATCATTAGTGTGTAACCAGCAGAGTGTACATCATCACTAGTGTTTAAACAGCAGAGTGTACGTCATCACTAGTGTGTAACCAGCAGAATGTATGTCATCACTAGTGTGAAGCAGAGTGTACGTCATCACTAGTGTGTAATAGAGTGTACGTCATCACTAGTGTTTAACCAGCAGAGTGTATGTCATCACTAGTGTGTAACCAGCAGAGTGTACATCGTCACTAGTGTTTAACCAGCAGAGTGTACACCATCACTATTGTGTAACCAGCAGAGTGTACGTCATCACTAGTGTGTAATAGAGTGTACGTCATCACTAGTGTTTAACCAGCAGAGTGTACGTCATCACTAGTGTGTAACCAGCAGAGTGTACATCGTCACTAGTGTTTAACCAGCAGAGTGTACGTCATCACTAGTGTGTAACCAGCAGAGTGTACGTCTTCATTAGTGTGTGACCACTAGAGTGTATGTCATCACTAGTGTGTAACCAGCAGAGTGTACGTCTTCATTAGTGTGTAACCAGCAAAGTGTACATCATCACTAGTGTGTAACCAGCAGAGTGTACGTCTTCATTAGTGTTTGACCAGCAGAGTGTAAATCACCACTAGTGTGTAACAGAGTGTACGTCACCACTAGTGTGTAACAGAGTGTACGTCATCACTGGTGTGTAACAGAGTGTGCATCATCACTAGTGTGTTACCACTAGAGTGTACGTCATCACTAGTGTGTAACAGAGTGTACATCATCACTAGTGTGTAACCAGCAGAGTGTACATACCTCACTAGCGTGTAACCAGCAGAGTGTACACCATCACTAGTGTGTAACCAGCAGAGTGTACGTCATCACTAGTGTGTAACCAGCAGAGTGTACATCATCACTAGTGTTTAACCAGCAGAGTGTAAGTCATCACTAGTGTGTAACCAGCAGAGTGTACGTCTTCACTAGTGTGTAACCAGCAGAGTGTATGTCATCACTAGTGTGTAACAGAGTGTACATCATCATTAGTGTGTAACCAGCAGAGTGTACATCATCACTAGTGTGAAGCAGAGTGTACGTCATCACTAGTTTGTAAACATCATTAGTGTGTAACCAGCAGAGTGTACATCATCACTAGTGTGTAACCAGCAGAATGTATGTCATCACTAGTGTGAAGCAGAGTGTACGTCATCACTAGTGTGTAATAGAGTGTACGTCATCACTAGTGTTTAACCAGCAGAGTGTATGTCATCACTAGTGTGTAACCAGCAGAATGTATGTCATCACTAGTGTGAAGCAGAGTGTACGTCATCACTAGTGTGTAATAGAGTGTACGTCATCACTAGTGTTTAACCAGCAGAGTGTATGTCATCACTAGTGTGTAACCAGCAGAGTGTACATCGTCACTAGTGTTTAACCAGCAGAGTGTACACCATCACTATTGTGTAACCAGCAGAGTGTACGTCATCACTAGTGTGTAATAGAGTGTACGTCATCACTAGTGTTTAACCAGCAGAGTGTACGTCATCACTAGTGTGTAACCAGCAGAGTGTACATCGTCACTAGTGTTTAACCAGCAGAGTGTACGTCATCACTAGTGTGTAACCAGCAGAGTGTACGTCTTCATTAGTGTGTGACCACTAGAGTGTATGTCATCACTAGTGTGTAACCAGCAGAGTGTACGTCTTCATTAGTGTGTAACCAGCAAAGTGTACATCATCACTAGTGTGTAACCAGCAGAGTGTACGTCTTCATTAGTGTTTGACCAGCAGAGTGTAAATCACCACTAGTGTGTAACAGAGTGTACGTCACCACTAGTGTGTAACAGAGTGTACGTCATCACTGGTGTGTAACAGAGTGTGCATCATCACTAGTGTGTTACCACTAGAGTGTACGTCATCACTAGTGTGTAACAGAGTGTACATCATCACTAGTGTGTAACCAGCAGAGTGTACATACCTCACTAGCGTGTAACCAGCAGAGTGTACACCATCACTAGTGTGTAACCAGCAGAGTGTACGTCATCACTAGTGTGTAACCAGCAGAGTGTACATCATCACTAGTGTTTAACCAGCAGAGTGTAAGTCATCACTAGTGTGTAACCAGCAGAGTGTACGTCTTCACTAGTGTGTAACCAGCAGAGTGTATGTCATCACTAGTGTGTAACAGAGTGTACATCATCATTAGTGTGTAACCAGCAGAGTGTACATCATCACTAGTGTGAAGCAGAGTGTACGTCATCACTAGTTTGTAAACATCATTAGTGTGTAACCAGCAGAGTGTACATCATCACTAGTGTTTAAACAGCAGAGTGTACGTCATCACTAGTGTGTAACCAGCAGAATGTATGTCATCACTAGTGTGAAGCAGAGTGTACGTCATCACTAGTGTGTAATAGAGTGTACGTCATCACTAGTGTTTAACCAGCAGAGTGTATGTCATCACTAGTGTGTAACCAGCAGAGTGTACATCGTCACTAGTGTTTAACCAGCAGAGTGTACACCATCACTATTGTGTAACCAGCAGAGTGTACGTCATCACTAGTGTGTAATAGAGTGTACGTCATCACTAGTGTTTAACCAGCAGAGTGTACGTCATCACTAGTGTGTAACCAGCAGAGTGTACATCGTCACTAGTGTTTAACCAGCAGAGTGTACGTCATCACTAGTGTGTAACCAGCAGAGTGTACGTCTTCATTAGTGTGTGACCACTAGAGTGTATGTCATCACTAGTGTGTAACCAGCAGAGTGTACGTCTTCATTAGTGTGTAACCAGCAAAGTGTACATCATCACTAGTGTGTAACCAGCAGAGTGTACGTCTTCATTAGTGTTTGACCAGCAGAGTGTACATCACCACTAGTGTGTAACAGAGTGTACGTCACCACTAGTGTGTAACAGAGTGTACGTCATCACTGGTGTGTAACAGAGTGTGCATCATCACTAGTGTGTTACCACTAGAGTGTACGTCATCACTAGTGTGTAACAGAGTGTACATCATCACTAGTGTGTAACCAGCAGAGTGTACATACCTCACTAGCGTGTAACCAGCAGAGTGTACACCATCACTAGTGTGTAACCAGCAGAGTGTACGTCATCACTAGTGTGTAACCAGCAGAGTGTACATCATCACTAGTGTTTAACCAGCAGAGTGTAAGTCATCACTAGTGTGTAACCAGCAGAGTGTACGTCTTCACTAGTGTGTAACCAGCAGAGTGTATGTCATCACTAGTGTGTAACAGAGTGTACATCATCATTAGTGTGTAACCAGCAGAGTGTACATCATCACTAGTGTGAAGCAGAGTGTACGTCATCACTAGTTTGTAAACATCATTAGTGTGTAACCAGCAGAGTGTACATCATCACTAGTGTTTAAACAGCAGAGTGTACGTCATCACTAGTGTGTAACCAGCAGAATGTATGTCATCACTAGTGTGAAGCAGAGTGTACGTCATCACTAGTGTGTAATAGAGTGTACGTCATCACTAGTGTTTAACCAGCAGAGTGTATGTCATCACTAGTGTGTAACCAGCAGAGTGTACATCGTCACTAGTGTTTAACCAGCAGAGTGTACACCATCACTATTGTGTAACCAGCAGAGTGTACGTCATCACTAGTGTGTAATAGAGTGTACGTCATCACTAGTGTTTAACCAGCAGAGTGTACGTCATCACTAGTGTGTAACCAGCAGAGTGTACATCGTCACTAGTGTTTAACCAGCAGAGTGTACGTCATCACTAGTGTGTAACCAGCAGAGTGTACGTCTTCATTAGTGTGTGACCACTAGAGTGTATGTCATCACTAGTGTGTAACCAGCAGAGTGTACGTCTTCATTAGTGTGTAACCAGCAAAGTGTACATCATCACTAGTGTGTAACCAGCAGAGTGTACGTCTTCATTAGTGTTTGACCAGCAGAGTGTACATCACCACTAGTGTGTAACAGAGTGTACGTCACCACTAGTGTGTAACAGAGTGTACGTCATCACTGGTGTGTAACAGAGTGTGCATCATCACTAGTGTGTTACCACTAGAGTGTACGTCATCACTAGTGTGTAACAGAGTGTACATCATCACTAGTGTGTAACCAGCAGAGTGTACATACATCACTAGCGTGTAACCAGCAGAGTGTACACCATCACTAGTGTGTAACCAGCGGAGTGTACATCACCACTAGTATGTAACAGAGTGTACGTCACCACTAGTGTGTAACAGAGTGTACGTCATCACTAGTGTGTAACAGAGTGTACATACATCACTAGCGTGTAACCAGCAGAGTGTACGTCATCACTAGTGTATAACAGAGTGTACATCATCACTAGTGGTTACCAGCAGAGTGTACGTCAACACTAGTGTGTAACAGAGTGTACGTCATCACTAGTGTGTAACCAGAGTTTACATCATCACTAGTGTGTAACCAGCAGAGTGTACATCATCACTAGTGTGTAACAGAGTGTACGTCATCACTAGTGTGTAACCAGAGTTTACATCATCACTAGTGTGTAACCAGCAGAATGTACGTCATCACTAGTATGAAGCAGAGTGTACGTCATCACTAGTGTGTAAACATCATTAGTGTGTAACCAGCAGAGTGTACGTCATCACTAGTGTGTAACCAGAGTTTACGTCATCACTAGTGTGTAACCAGCAGAGTGTACATCATCACTAGTGTTTAACCAGCAGAATGTACGTCATCACTAGTATGAAGCAGAGTGTACGTCATCACTAGTGTGTAAACATCATTAGTGTGTAACCAGCAGAGTGTACGTCATCACTAGTGTTTAACCAGCAGAGTGTACGTCATCACTAGTGTGTAACCAGCAGAGTGTACGTCTTCATTAGTGTGTGACCAGCAGAGTGTATGTCATCACTAGTGTGAAGCAGTGTAGGCCATCACTAGTGTGTGAACATCATTAGTGTGTAACCAGCAAAGTGTACATCATCACTAGTGTTTAACCAGCAGAGTGTACATCATCACTAGTGTGTAACCAGCAGAGTGTACGTCATCATTAGTGTGTGACCAGCAGAGTGTACATCATCACTAGTGTATAACCAGCAGAGTGTACATACCTCACTAGCGTGTAACCAGCAGAGTGTACACCATCACTAGTGTGTAACCAGCAGAGTGTACGTCATCACTAGTGTGTAACCAGCAGAGTGTACATCATCACTAGTGTTTAACCAGCAGAGTGTAAGTCATCACTAGTGTGTAACCAGCAGAGTGTACGTCTTCACTAGTGTGTAACCAGCAGAGTGTATGTCATCACTAGTGTGTAACAGAGTGTACATCATCATTAGTGTGTAACCAGCAGAGTTTACATCATCACTAGTGTGAAGCAGAGTGTACGTCATCACTAGTTTGTAAACATCATTAGTGTGTAACCAGCAGAGTGTACATAATCACTAGTGTTTAAACAGCAGAGTGTACGTCATCACTAGTGTGTAACCAGCAGAATGTATGTCATCACTAGTGTGAAGCAGAGTGTACATCATCACTAGTGTGTAATAGAGTGTACGTCATCACTAGTGTTTAACCAGCAGAGTGTATGTCATCACTAGTGTGTAACCAGCAGAGTGTACATCGTCACTAGTGTTTAACCAGCAGAGTGTACGTCATCACTAGTGTGTAACCAGCAGAGTGTACGTCTTCATTAGTGTGTGACCACTAGAGTGTATGTCATCACTAGTGTGAAGCAGTGTACGCCATCAGTAGTGTGTAAACATAATTAGTGTGTAACCAGCAAAGTGTACATCATCACTATTGTTTATTCAGCAGAGTATACGTCATCACTAGTGTGTAATAGAGTGTACGTCATCACTAGTGTTTAACCAGCAGAGTGTACGTCATCACTAGTGTGTAACCAGCAGAGTGTACAACATCAATAGTGTATAACAGAGTGTACATCATCACTAGTGGTTACCAGCAGAGTGTACGTCAACACTAGTGTGTAACAGAGTGTACGTCATCACTAGTGTGTAACCAGAGTTTACGTCATCACTAGTGTGTAACCAGCAGAGTGTACATCATCACTAGTGTGTAACAGAGTGTACGTCATCACTAGTGTGTAACAGAGTGTACATCATCACTAGTGTGTAACCAGCAGAATGTACGTCATCACTAGTATGAAGCAGAGTGTACGTCATCACTAGTGTGTAAACATCATTAGTGTGTAACCAGCAGAGTGTACGTCATCACTAGTGTGTAACCAGAGTTTACGTCATCACTAGTGTGTAACCAGCAGAGTGTACATCATCACTAGTGTTTAACCAGCAGAGTGTACGTCATCACTAGTGTGTAACCAGCAGAGTGTACGTCTTCATTAGTGTGTGACCAGCAGAGTGTATGTCATCACTAGTGTGAAGCAGTGTAGGCCATCACTAGTGTGTGAACATCATTAGTGTGTAACCAGCAAAGTGTACATCATCACTAGTGTTTAACCAGCAGAGTGTACGTCATCACTAGTGTGTAACCAGCAGAGTGTACGTCATCATTAGTGTGTGACCAGCAGAGTGTACGTCATCACTAGTGTATAACCAGCAGAGTGTACATACCTCACTAGCGTGTAACCAGCAGAGTGTACACCATCACTAGTGTGTAACCAGCAGAGTGTACGTCATCACTAGTGTGTAACCAGCAGAGTGTACATCATCACTAGTGTTTAACCAGCAGAGTGTAAGTCATCACTAGTGTGTAACCAGCAGAGTGTACGTCTTCACTAGTGTGTAACCAGCAGAGTGTATGTCATCACTAGTGTGTAACAGAGTGTACATCATCATTAGTGTGTAACCACCAGAGTGTACATCATCACTAGTGTGAAGCAGAGTGTACGTCATCACTAGTTTGTAAACATCATTAGTGTGTAACCAGCAGAGTGTACTTCATCACTAGTGTTTAAACAGCAGAGTGTACGTCATCACTAGTGTGTAACCAGCAGAATGTATGTCATCACTAGTGTGAAGCAGAGTGTACGTCATCACTAGTGTGTAATAGAGTGTACGTCATCACTAGTGTTTAACCAGCAGAGTGTAAGTCATCACTAGTGTGTAACCAGCAGAGTGTACATCGTCACTAGTGTTTAACCAGCAGAGTGTACGTCATCACTAGTGTGTAACCAGCAGAGTGTACGTCTTCATTAGTGTGTGACCACTAGAGTGTATGTCATCACTAGTGTGAAGCAGTGTACGCCATCAGTAGTGTGTAAACATAATTAGTGTGTAACCAGCAAAGTGTACATCATCACTATTGTTTATTCAGCAGAGTATACGTCATCACTAGTGTGTAATAGAGTGTACGTCATCACTAGTGTTTAACCAGCAGAGTGTACGTCATCACTAGTGTGTAACCAGCAGAGTGTACATCATCACTAGTGTTTAACCAGCAGAGTGTACGTCATCACTAGTGTGTAACCAGCAGAGTGTACGTCTTCATTAGTGTGTGACCAGCAGAGTGTATGTCATCACTAGTGTGAAGCAGTGTACGCCATCAGTAGTGTGTAAACATCATTAGTGTGTAACCAGCAAAGTATACGTCATCACTAGTGTGTAACCAGCAGAGTGTACACCATCACTAGTGTGTAACCAGTAGAGTGTACGTCATCACTAGTGTGTAACCAGCAGAGTGTTCGTCATCATTAGTGTGTAACCAGCAGAGTGTACATCATCACTGGTGTGTAACCAGCAGAGTGTACATACCTCACTAGCGTGTAACCAGCAGAGTGTACGTCATCAATAGTGTGTAACCAGCAGAGTGTACGTCATCACTAGTGTGTAACCAGAGTTTACGTCATCACTAGTGTGTAACCAGCAGAGTGTACATCATCACTAGTGTGTAACAGAGTGTACGTCATCACTAGTGTGTAACAGAGTGTACGTCATCACTAGTGTATAACAGAGTGTACATCATCACTAGTGTGTTACCAGCAGAGTGTACGTCATCACTAGTGTGTAACAGAGTGTACATCATCACTAGTGTGTAACCAGCAGAGTGTACGTCATCACTAGTGTGTAACAGAGTGTACATCATCACTAGTGTGTAACCAGCAGAATGTATGTCATCACTAGTGTGTAACCAGCAGAGTGTATGTCATCACTAGTGTGTAACAGAGTGTACATCATCATTAGTGTGTAACCAGCAGAGTGTACATCGTCACTAGTGTTTAACCAGCAGAGTGTACGTGATCACTAGTGTCTAACCAGCAGAGTGTACGTCTTCATTAGTGTGTGACCACTAGAGTGTATGTCATCACTAGTGTGAAGCAGTGTACGCCATCAGTAGTGTGTAAACATAATTAGTGTGTAACCAGCAAAGTTTACATCATCACTATTGTTTATTCAGCAGAGTATACGTCATCACTAGTGTGTAATAGAGTGTACGTCATCACTAGTGTTTAACCAGCAGAGTGTACGTCATCACTGGTGTTTAACCAGCAGAGTGTATGTCATCACTAGTGTGTAACAGAGTGTACATCATCATTAGTGTGTAACCAGCAGAGTGTACATCATCACTAGTGTGAAGCAGAGTGTACGTCATCACTAGTTAGTAAACATCATTAGTGTGTAACCAGCAAAGTGTACGTCATCACTAGTGTTTAACCAGCAGAGTGTACGTCATCACTAGTGTGTAACCAGCAGAGTGTACATCATCACTAGTGTTTAACCAGCAGAGTGTACGTCATCACTAGTGTGTAACCAGCAGAGTGTACGTCTTCATTAGTGTGTGACCAGCAGAGTGTACGCCATCACTAGTGTGTAAACATCATTAATGTGTAACCAGCAAATTGTACATCATCACTAGTGTTTAACCAGCAGAGTGTACACCATCACTATTGTGTAAACAGCAGAGTGTACACCATCACTAGTGTGTAACCAGCAGAGTGTACGTCATCATTAGTGTGTGACCAGCAGAGTGTACGTCATCACCAGTGTGTAACCAGCAGAGTGTACGTCATCACTGGTGTGTAACCAGCAGAGTGTACGTCATCACTAGTGTGTAACCAGAGTTTACGTCATCACTAGTGTGTAACCAGCAGAGTGTACATCATCACTAGTGTGTAACAGAGTGTACGTCATCACTAGTGTGTAACAGAGTGTACGTCATCACTAGTGTGTTACCAGCAGAGTGTACGTCATCACTAGTGTGTAACAGAGTATACATCATCACTAGTGTGTAATAGAGTGTACGTCATCAGTAGTGTTTAACCAGCAGAGTGTACATCATCACTAGTGTGTAACCAGCAGAGTGTACGTCTTCATTAGTGTGAAGCAGTCCACGTCATCACTAGTGTGTAAACATCATTAGTGTGTAACCAGCAAAGTGTACATCATCACTAGTGTTTAACCAGCAGAATGTACGTCATCACTAGTGTGTAATAGAGTGTACGTCATCACTAGTGTTTAACCAGCAGAGTGTACATCATCACTAGTGTGTAACCAGCAGAGTGTACGTCTTCATTAGTGTGAAGCAGTGTACACCATCACTAGTGTGTAAACATCATTAGTGTGTAACCAGCAAAGTGTACATCATCACTAGTGTTTAACCAGCAGAGTGTACATCATCACTAGTGTGTAACCAGCAGAGTGTACACCATCACTAGTGTGTAACCAGCAGAGTGTACGTCATCACTAGTGTGTAACCAGCAGAGTGTTCGTCATCATTAGTGTGTAACCAGCAGAGTGTACATCATCAGATAAGATAAGATAAGATAAGATAAGATAAGATATCCCTTTATTAGTCCCACAGTGGGGAAATTTACATTATTGCAGCAGCACAGTGTACGAAAAACACAGCAGGAGGAGGGGAAATAACATTTAAAAAAATACAATACAATAAAGGACGGGGGTAAAGTTTCTCAAGAATATTTCACAATACTAATGCAAAGTGTGTCAGTATTTCACACAAGTACTACAATTGTTCGGTCTACTGGGAGCAGTGCTGATTGTACAGTCTAACAGCTGCAGGAAGGAAAGACTTGCGAAAGCGCTCCTTCACGCACTTTGGGTGAAGCAACTTGTCGCTGAAGGAGCTCTCCAGTGCTGTTATTTGGTCCCGCATCGGGTGGGAGTGATTGTCCATTATGGATGACAGCTTAGTTGTCATCCTCCTTCCTCCCACCACCTCCACTGGGTCCAGGGGGCATCCCAGGACAGAGCTGGCCTTCCTTATCAGTTTATCGAGTCTTTTCCTATCCGACACTGAGATGCCGCTGCCCCAGCAGACCACACCATATAAAATGGCTGATGCCACCACGGTGTCGTAAAATGTCTTGAGGAGTGCTCCCCGCACTCCAAAGGACCTCAGTCTCCTGAGCAGATAGAGTCTGCTCTGGCCTTTCCTATAAAGTGCAGTGGTATTGTCTGTCCAGTCCAGTTTAATAATAATAATAATAATAATACCTTTATTAGTCCCACATGGGGAAATTCTTTTTCTGCATTTGACCCATCCCTGAGGAGCAGTGGGCTGCCACTACACGCGGCGCCCGGGGAGCAAATTGGGGTTCAGTATCTTGCTCAAGGATACTTCAACTTGTGGACTTGCAGGGGCTGAGGATCGAACCACCGACCTTTTGTTCTGTGAACGACCGCTCTACCCCCTGAGCCACAGCCGCCCCATTTATTGTTCAGGTGAACACCCAGGTACTTATAAGATGTCACCATCTCAATGTCTGTTCCCTGAATGTTCACCGGGTCCGGGGGGGAGTGTGTGTGCCTGCGGAAATCAACCACCAGTTCCTTGGTTTTCACTGCGTTGATCTAGAGTTGGTTCCGCTGGCACCAGTCCACAAAGTCCTGCGTCAGTTGTCTGTACTTCCTGTCGTCCCCATCTGTAATGAGGCCGACGATGGCAGAGTCATCAGAGAACTTCTGCAGGTGACAGGTGGGTGAGTTGTAGTGGAAGTCTGCAGTGTAGAGGGTGAAGAGGAACGGAGCCAGGACCGTTCCCTGTGGGGCCCCCGTACTGCAGACAACCATGTCGGACACACAGTCCCGTGACCTCACATACTGTGGACGGTTGGTGAGGTAGTCCAGTATCCAGCATGTGAGGTGGTGGTCCACACTGGTGTGCTCCAGCTTGTCCTTCAGAAGCACAGGCTGTATTGTGTTGAAAGCACTGGAGAAATCAAAGAACATGATTCTCACAGTGCTTCCCGGCTTCTCCAGGTGAGAGAGGGCTCGGTGTTGGAGGAAGATGACGGCGTCGTCCACCCCGATGCTAGGTTGGTAGGCGAACTGAAGCGGGTCCATCGCTGGGCTCACCAGGGGGCGGAGATGAACAAGGACCAGCCGCTCCAGGGTCTTCATCAGGTGGGATGTTAGAGCCACCGGCCTGTAGCTGTTGAGGTCCTTGGGGTGCGGAGTCTTGGGGACAGGTACCACGCAGGATGTTTTCCACATCTGTGGCACTCTCCCCAGCTTCAGGCTCAGGTTGAACATTTGTTCAACTATCCCACACAGCTGGTCTGCGCAGGACTTCAGGAGCCTGGAGCTGGTACCGTCCGGACCCGCAGCCTTCCTCGCCTTCATCTTCCTGAGCTGATCTCTCACCTGGAGAGTTGTGAGGGACAGGGTGGAGCAGTGGGGCTGTGTGCTGAAGTTTGTGGATGGGGGGGATGGTGATGTTGAGCTGATGAGATGAGGAGTGGGGGGTGGCTGTGATCTGAGTGTTGCAGGAAGGGAGGTGGAGGAGGGGTTGGGGCAGTGTCCTGGAGGTGCCAATGAAGGGGGTTTGCAGCAGGCCTGACTGGGCTGGGGGAGGGGCAGATGACTGATCAAACCTATTGAAAAATAAGTTCAGATCATTCACCCACTGTTGGTCCCCCTCAGCCTGGGAGTTTGGTTCCTTGTGGCCAGAGATGGTTTTCAGGCCTTTCCAAACTCCACTGATGTTGTTCTGCTGCAGCTGATCCTCCATCTTCCTCCTGAAGCTGTTCTTCCCCTCCCTGATCTTCCTCCTTAGCTCCTTCTGTACTGTCTTCAGCTCCTCCTTATTTCCTGACTTAAAGGCCCTCTTCTTCTCCTTGAGGAGAGCCTTTATGTCAGGATTAATCCACGGTTTATTGTTGGAAAAACACCGTACAGTCCTGGTGGGTACAGTGTTTTCCATGCAAAAGTTAATATAGTCTGTGATACAGTCAGTGAGACTGTCGATGTCCTCCCCATGAGAATCACAGAGTTCCTGCCACACAGTTGTATCAAAACAGTCCTTCAAGGCCTCGTCAGCCTCGTCGGACCATCTCTTCACTGTGCGGGACACAGCTGGTTGCCTGTGTACGAGAGGTTTGTAAACAGGCAGGAGATGAACCAGGTTGTGGTCTGATCTTCCCAGGGGAGGTAGGGTTGATGAGGTGTATGCCTCCTTGGTGTTGGCATACAGTAAGTCCAGTGTTTTATTGTCTCTGGTGCAGCATGTGACGTACTGGGTGAAGGTGGGCAGAGTGGAAGATGGAGCGGCGTGATTAAAGTCCCCTGATATAAGAAGGAGGGCCTGTGGATGCTGAGTCTGCAGCCTGCCTGTGACAGAGTGGAGGACATCACAGGCTGCTTCAGGGGCAGAGGGGGGGATATACGCAGCTACCGCGATAACATGCGTGAATTCCCGCGGCAGGTAATAAGGCCTCATGCTAACGGCTAACAGTTCAATGTCCTTACAGCAGAGTTGTTCTTTAATAGTGATGTGCCCAGAGTTACACCATCTATCATTCACAAACACTGCCAGCCCTCCTCCTTTCCTCTTACCACTCTCCCTCGTCCTGTCCGCGCGCAACAGCTTGAAGCCGTCCAGCGCTGCAGCCCTGTCCGGAATCATCGTAGTCAGCCATGTTTCCGTAAACATCATGATGCTGCATTCCCGGTATTCCCTCTGGTGCCGGGTCAGCGCCGCTAATTCGTCCATCTTATTGGGGAGAGATCTCACATTCCCCATGATGATGGACGGGAGGACTGGTCGATATCTCCTCCTTCTAGCACGACGCTCGGCTCCGGCACGGGTCCCCCGTCTCCTCCGCTTCAACTCTCGGGGGACATCAGGTCACTCGTGGGGCAGCACTGCTATGTTAAGGAGCGCTAACAGCTGATCCCTACTGTAAACAATAGGGCCATGGCAGCGCACGAGGTCCCCAGACACGGTCATGGTCAGGAAAAGGCAGAAACAACCAAACAGCAGAAGGCCAAAGCAAAAAACGACTGCTTGGCCTCCATAGTGCAAAGAGCACCACTCCAGAGAGAGAGGGAAAAATTTTAAAAAAGTTAGAAAGATACAATAGGAAGGAAAAAGCTCAAGGGTGAGCGGGAGCTACTGCAACAGGCTGCCACTAGCGCGGCGCCATCTTTTCACTAGTGTGTAACCAGCAGAGTGTACATACCTCACTAGCGTGTAACCAGCAGAGTGTACACCATCGCTAGTGTGTAACCAGCAGAGTGTACGTCATCACTAGTGTGTAACCAGCAGAGTGTACATCATCACTAGTGTGTAACAGAGTGTACGTCATCACTAGTGTGTAACAGAGTGTATGTCATCACTAGTGTATAACAGAGTGTACATCATCACTAGTGTGTTACCAGCAGAGTGTACGTCAACACTAGTGTGTAACAGAGTGTACATCATCACTAGTGTGTAACCAGCAGAGTGTACGCCATCACTAGTGTGTAACAGAGTGTACATCATCACTAGTGTGTAACCAGCAGAATGTGTGTCATCACTATTGTGTAACCAGCAGAGTGTATGTCATCACTAGTGTGTAACAGAGTGTACATCATCACTAGTGTGTAACCAGCAGAGTGTACGTCATCACTAGTATGAAGCAGAGTGTACGTCATCACTAGTGTGTAAACATCATTAGTGTGTAACCAGCAGGTGTACATCATCACTAGTGTTTAACCAGCAGAATGTACGTCATCACTAGTGTGTAATAGAATGTACGTCATCACTAGTGTGTAAACATCATTAGTGTGTAACCAGCAAAGTGTACATCATCACTAGTGTTTAACCAGCAGAATGTACGTCATCACTAGTGTGTAATAGAGTGTACGTCATCACTAGTGTTTAACCAGCAGAGTGTACGTCATCACTAGTGTGTAACCAGCAGTGTACATCATCACTAGTGTTTAACCAGCAGAGTGTACGTCATCACTAGTGTGTAACCAGCAGAGTGTACGTCTTCATTAGTGTGTGACCAGCAGAGTGTATGTCATCACTAGTGTGAAGCAGTGTATGCCATCATTAGTGTGTGAACATCATTAGTGTGTAACCAGCAAAGTGTACATCATCACTAGTGTTTAACCAGCAGAGTGTACGTCATCACTAGTGTGTAACCAGCAGAGTGTACGTCATCATTAGTGTGTGACCAGCAGAGTGTTCGTCATCATTAGTGTGTAACCAGCAGAGTGTACATCATCACTAGTGTGTAACCAGCAGAGTGTACATCATCACTAGTGTGTAACAGAGTGTATGTCATTACTAGTGTGTAACAGAGTGTACGTCATCACTAGTGTATAACAGAGTGTACATCATCACTAGTGTGTTACCAGCAGAGTGTACGTCATCACTAGTGTGTAACAGAGTGTACATCATCACTAGTGTGTAACCAGCAGAGTGTACGTCATCACTAGTGTGTAACAGAGTGTACATCATCACTAGTGTGTAACCAGCAGAATGTATGTCATCACTAGTGTGTAACCAGCAGAGTGTAAGTCATCACTAGTGTTTAACAGAGTGTACATCATCACTAGTGTGTTACCAGCAGAGTGTATGTCATCACTAGTGTGTAACCAGCAGAGTGTATGTCATCACTAGTGTGTAACAGAGTGTACATCATCACTAGTGTGTAACCAGCAGAGTGTAAGTCATCACTAGTGTTTAACAGAGTGTACATCATCACTAGTGTGTAACCAGCAGAATGTATGTCATCACTAGTGTGTAACCAGCAGAGTGTATGTCATCACTAGTGTGTAACAGAGTGTACATCATCACTAGTGTGTTACCAGCAGAGTGTACGTCATCACTAGTGTGTAACAGAGTGTACATCATCACTAGTGTGTAACCAGCAGAATATATGTCATCACTAGTGTGTAACCAGCAGAGTGTACGTCATCACTAGTGTGTAACAGAGTGTACATCATCACTAGTGTGTAACCAGCAGAGTGTACGTCATCACTAGTGTGTAACAGAGTGTACATCATTACTAGTGTGTAACCAGCAGAGTGTATGTCATCACTAGTGTGTAATCAGCAGAGTGTATGTCATCACTAGTGTGTAACCAGAGTGTACCTCATCACTCGTGTGTAACCAGCAGAGTGTACATCATCACCAGTGTGTAACAGAGTGTACGTCATCACTAGTGTGTAACAGAGTGTACATCATCACTATTGTGTAACCAGCAGAGTGTACGTCATCACTAGTGTGTAACCAGCGGAGTCATCATTAGTGTGTAACAGTGTACATCATCACTACTGTGTAACCAGCAGAGTGTACATCATTACTAGTGTGTAACCAGAGTGTATGTCATCACTTGTGTGTAACATCATCACTAGTATGTAGCAGAGTGTACATCCTCACTAGTGTGTAGCAGAGTGTTCTGTGTTGTTAAGCCTCCTATAGTTTAATCTGATGCATCCTTTAAATAGCAGTAAAAATACTGCAGCTTTGACTTTAGAGAAAGTTCCACCAACACACCCAGTAGACAAGATTTCTTGACAAATGGCTTTTGAGTTTTCTTCTTTTTTTTATAGACGGAGAGAAGACAGACACCTCAGAGACTCAGATGGTTCAGATGGATAACCAGCAGTTTTAGCTCATCAAATTGTCTCCATTCAGTTTTCATGTTATTTTACAGGAACATTATTAGAGTTATTACATGTATATTTAGGACACCTTCAGACTCTCAGTCTGATGGATGAGTTAGAATTGAATTGTTTTTGTTCGATAACTGTGGGTTAGATCTGTTTAATTCACTGCTAAACGTGTGTGTGTGTGTGTGTGTGTGTGTGTGTGTGTGTGTGTGTGTGTTTTTGTGTGTTTGTGTGTGTGTGTTTGTGTGTGTGTGTGTGTGTGTGTGTGTGTGTTTGTGTGTGTGTGTGTGTGTGTGTGTGTGTGTGTGTGTGTGTGTGTGTGTGTGTTTGTGTGTTTTCTGTGTGCTGAACTGATGTCAGGGCTCTTCAGGCCATTTGTCCAAACTGCCGGTGTTACTAAGTCACACTGTTCCACCCAGCAGTGAGGCAGTGAGGGGCCAGATTATCTCTGGGTGTGTTTTTGTGTGTTTTCTCTAACTATCAGGGTTTTATTTGGTAGAGAGCAGCATTTTCCAAAAAGCAGCAGGCTGTGAGCATCAAAGAGGGTCTAGAACGGAAGGTCGTGACTTTCGTGCAACATCTTCAGTTCAGCTTGTCACATTTTAGTGTCCTGATAAAGACACCTAGGTTTGTGTTTCTCCCAACAATAAACACATTATAATTAACTAAGATCTTTTTTATGTGCTGTTTGTCAGCCTAATGTAGCTCTAATTAGAGAAATCCTATCCCCAAACAAGCACAAAGGGATGAAGGGACAATCATAGATCCACAGTCAGCTGAGGGAGGACCTTCACTCAGAATGGATGTAGTGCTGACCACCAATGCAAGTTCACACTTCAGATGAACCAGTTCAAAGCTCAGGTCATACTGGTTCAAATGAACCAGTTCAAGTTCACAGTCCCAAAAAGTAAACACAAATATGTTAATGTTACCGGACTCTGATTGGTTAATCTGGCAGTGACATTAGAATTGAATAGAGGGTTCTCATTTTAACACAAACTGAACTGAAAGAAAAGCATTTCATCATTAAGTTTACCAGTCTGACACCGGATGGATGAATTAATGTTAGCTAACAAGCTCGTTAATGAACTCAGGTGAACCATGGGCACAACCACAGGAGCCATTAGTCAGCTGATGTCTACCAGCAGTCAACTAGTTAACTTCTGTAGTTACCTGTCATGCTCCAGTGGATTCAGCTACCTGTCCAGTTTGTTGACATCAGACAGACAAAGAGTTGTAGAGAGAACAAGATCATTCACTCCACTGACCCACACACAGGCAACGATGTTGGTGATCTTGGCGTTGCACGATATCTTTTTTATTTTAGGCAATGATTTTAGGACTTTTATTGTGTAAACCTCCAAAGAAGGTGCTGTAAAACTGGACTTGAGCATTGCTAACTCTCACAAAGTGCCGTTTGCTCTCGTGAGAGTGAACCACGTTCACGTTCCCTTTTCAACGCTTTCATGCACAACACTTCCTGTTTCTGAAGGGATGCAGTGAACCCTGAACTCTGGGCCCTTTCTCACCACCAATTTAATGACACCACAAAATCAAAATGGACTCAGGAAAAAAGGAGGCCTGACAGCAGCTAAGTGGTAAGCAGCAGCGCTGACTGATAGGCTGATTAAAAAAAAACTAAATGTATAGAACTGGTATTGAGGAAAAATAGATTTTATCCAACCTGAATCTTGTTATTGTGGTTTTGGCCATTATTTCAAACAGATGTGATGATATTTCACCCTTTATTTCTGATTCAAAGACATCATTAGAAGGAAGCATCATTTTCACAGCACAGCAGAGAGAAAGAAATCACAACCACAGAGGGGAAATGCAGCAAACATGAAGGTGGGATTCTAATATGGACACATTCACCCACAACTCCAACTTATTGTGCTTCCATCTCTGGATTCCTTCAGAGAACGGAGAGAAAGAAAAGCAGTCATGTGTTCTGTGAATGATGGACAAGCTACCATGAAACAACTTTAGCAATCACTTCCCACACAGCTGGGCCCTTTGTGCCGTCGCTACAGCTTCGCCTTCCTGTTCGCAGCCACACTGCAACATGTCTGCATGGTCAGGATACATTCATCTTCTAACTTTTCAATGAGTTACATCATCATGAAAGCTTTAGATGTAGATACAAATGTACAAAGACAAATTGTTATATGAGCTACATTATATTTGTGTATCTTCTGTCCTTGTTAAATAATGTTCATTAGTTTTACACCAATGTCATTTTCAGTCAGTCATCCTGGTTAAAGGATTAAAAATCTGGGTTTCATTTCATGTCCAAATGAATGGACTTCAAATAATGTCAAGCATAAATCAACAGTTTTATATGTGTTACCTCCATCAGTGAGATTTTGTATGGATGCTGGATTCAAACCATCTTCATAGTTCAGCCACCAGATCTGATCACCTGTTCCCCTCCAGTCCACCTGTACACAAAATGTCATTGAAGTGTGTTTCTTCGCCACTTTCTATGTCCACTATGTGGCGCTAGAGAACACTCATTGATTCTACATCCTCTTCCAGTGAATGTATGGATTTATCATGTAGGTCAAATGGCTGGACTCAACAAGTGAAGTTTGGTAATGATTGGACAGCGGAGTTATGACAACTTCCTGTTTCATGGTGAATGATAGAAACTCACTGTGCCTCAATGACCACACCTCTGACTTTATACATAAATCTTTGATAACTTCTCATCATTAAAGTGTTGAGAACATCAGGTAATCTGTAGGAGAGGTTTGTTAATGAAAAACATCTGAAATGTTGAGAAATACATGTAATTTGAACAAAATGGCCTCCTTTACACACTCATGTCTCATCCTGCAGGTCACCGTGGACCAATCTACAGCTGGGACCATGGTTGATACCCTCTGACATCATCATCATTATTATTATTATTACTATCATCATCATCATTAATATTATCATTAGCTCATGGATAGTGATTGGTTGGTTCCAAAGAGTGAACCACTGAGCTCAAACTGACATCATTGTATTTTAAGAGACTTAATCCTACATGAACCAGAGGATCACAGACCAGATCCAACATATAGACCTCTTTTCATCCCTCTACCTATTTTATTATCCAAACCACTCCCCCATTCCTCCCATATACTCACCCTCACACCTACACACACACACACACTCCGTCATCCTCATCTCGTCTCACTCATTTCTCTAATGGATCCTGTCTCGCCTTCTCTCTCTTGTTATGACCCCCTTCACAGACAAATAAATAAATACAAAGCAGACCCATAAAAGAGAGAGACCAGCAGAAGGATGATTCTCCACTGAAGAACTAAAACAACTATTTAGACCTCTGGAAATGTATCTTCAGCTATGGTGACTGTCGTTTCCTCAGTTTAGAATATTTTGGAGAAAAAACACTGATTATCTGTATTCACTTTACCACTGGGTGTTTATTATGGCAAGTTGTTTTAACATTTAATCAGTAGCATTAATCGATATTATAGATATCAACAATTGATTTTTGACAAGTTAGAAATCCAAGCCAAAATATCTATAATGTAATTTTGACTTATAGAGATTCTAATTAAAGATATCTATAATTCATTTCTCACTAGTCACATTATTTATTGATATGTACAAAAATTTCTTACTAGTGGAAATGTCACTTGTAGATATCTGTAACTCAGGTACAACTAGTCAATTTTTACCCTCGATTACTAATCAATGTCCTATCATGGATAGGACTCATTCTTTCAGCTTTTATTCCTCCTAAACATTTTCATAAAGAATGACTATCATCTGTCAATATCTGGACCTGTGATGGTGGAAAATCCTCTTTGGTAGCTGACTGAACTTTATTCATTCACCTTTATAAAAACTGCTTTAGTCAGTAGTTTCTCATCCTGTGATCAAAAACATGGATCTGAAGCTCACTTCTGAGGCTGTTCTGGAAATGATTTTCTGATCCATAATAAATACAGCAATGATCAACCCATATCAATGTCAGTCTTAACGTTTCCTGTTTAAGCCACACCCACTCATGTTGAAGCCCCGCCCATTCTGAGTAGGATTATGGATAAATTTACTGTTTAAACTGACCCCAGTACAGTTACAGATAATGATGTATTCACTGACTCCTAACATCTCAGTTTATCTGGACATCATGTGTTTTTGGTGCTGCTAAAAACCTGAAGGGGGTCAAAGTGTCTGTTTTACCACTGGGGTGGCCAAAGAGTTTTTTACATTTTATTTTTAAAGTCACACATAGTAGCTTTGAAAAAATGAAAGTAAATATTACTGATGTAAAATCTGACTGAAGATCACTTTTCAAAAATACTGTTTACATTAAAGCCACCTTGTGTAGAATTTGAATATGATTCATATATTTTTGTTTGCATAAAAATGAAATAGATTTGTTAAAAAGGTCAGAACTGTGGGGGTGGGTATCTTCTTCTTCTATTATCTAATATGTTGTCATCCTTTTTGGTGGGGCTGTGTCCACCAGTGATCAGTGGTTCAATTTAGAAAGTCACTTAACACCATGCTGATTATCCATGATGACAGTTTTTAGTGTGAAATTCCCTGTTTGAGTTATTATTACTCTGCTGCAGCCCAACAGGAAAAACACAGAGAGGGAGGTTAGCAGTCAAAACACTGGAACTTTGTAAAAAACAGTCAAATACCAACATTAGAAGTCGCTGTGTTCAGATGGAGATAAAAACTCATTTATTTGTTCTGTATCAATCACTATCATCAACATAAAGCATTAACATCAAACCTTCTGTTGTCTTGGATTGTCTGAAATTTTATATATTTGGTCAAAGTCAATCAGCTGCAGAAGAAACATCGAGAATGATTCAAACTGATTGAGTCCCAAAGAATTGAGGAAGTCAACTAAGATGGTGGCTGAAATTTCAAACCAGACCGAGGTAATAATATCAATAATCAATGTCATTTACTGATCACAGAACAAATGGTTCACATATTTTACTTCATCTGATCACAGAACAAATGGTTCACATATTTTACTTCATCTGATCACAGAACAAATGGTTCATATTTTAATCCAATGTGTGTCCAGAGCAGCAGCAACAGAGACGTCTCTAGTATTTATCTTCTGGTTGTTTTCTCATCAGATACTTAGAAGGTTGGAATCATCAGAAGACTGTGTATTATGGAATGAATAGTCCTCACTGCAATCAGTCAGTCTATTGTGTTTATTTAAATCATACAATGTGTTTATGTAGATATTTTACATCAGAAATATACATGTTAAGTCAATTTACTGACATATTCACAATCACAACAAACGTTACAGGGAAGCCAACAATAAAAAACTAAAAAAACTACTTCAAGCAGATCCAAGACTCAAGGTGGGCGGAGCCTCTGCTTTGACCGGTTGGGGCGAGAGAGAAAGAGAGAGGGAGAGAGATGAGGAGATAGATGGAGAGAGAGATAGACAGAGAGAGATGAGGAGATAGATGGAGAGAGAGATAGACAGAGAGAGATGAGGAGATAGATGGAGAGAGAGAGAGACAGAGAGAGATGAGGAGATAGATGGAGAGAGAGATAGACAGAGAGAGATGAGGAGATAGATGGAGAGAGAGATAGACAGAGAGAGATGAGGAGATAGATGGAGAGAGAGATAGAGAGATGAGGAGAGATGGAGAGAGAGATAGACAGAGAGAGATGAGGAGATAGATGGAGAGAGAGATAGAGAGATGAGGAGAGATGGAGAGAGAGATAGACAGAGAGAGATGAGGAGATAGATGGAGAGAGATAGACAGAGAAAGATGAGGAGATAGATGGAGAGAGAGATGAGGAGAGAGATAGACAGAGAGATGAGGAGATAGATGGAGAGAGAGATAGACAGAGAGAGATGAGGAGATAGATGGAGAGAGAGATAGACAGAGAGAGATGAGGAGATAGATGGAGAGAGAGATAGACAGAGAGAGATGAGGAGATAGATGAGAGAGAGATAGACAGAGAGAGATGAGGAGATAGATGAGAGAGAGATAGACAGAGAGAGATGAGGAGATAGATGAGAGAGAGATAGACAGAGAGAGATGAGGAGATAGATGAGAGAGAGAGATAGACAGAGAGAGATGAGGAGATAGATGAGAGAGAGATAGACAGAGAGAGATGAGGAGATAGATGGAGAGAGAGATAGACAGAGAGAGATGAGGAGATAGATTAGAGAGAGAGATAGACAGAGAGAGATAGACAGAGAGAGATGAGGAGATAGATGGAGAGAGAGATAGACAGAGAGAGATGAGGAGATAGATGAGAGAGAGATAGACAGAGAGAGATGAGGAGATAGATGAGAGAGAGATAGACAGAGAGAGATGAGGAGATAGAGGGAGAGACAGATAGACACAGAGAGAGGTTTTCAAAAATCCTTTATTAAGCAATCACAAAATTAAATACAAACCACAGTCACTTCAACATTTGGCTGTACAAGCAAACATAACATTCTCAAAAATTTAGGAGCCACTCCCCATCAACCCCCACAGAGCATAAAACCCCACCTACTGTCCAAATGGCCTTAAAACCTTGTATATTGTCTAACATTTGGTAATACGCATGCTCGATCCTTAATCGGGCCTTCAAAAGTCCTTTAAGGACCGGCACCGGTTCGACACTGCCAGCACTCTGGGGCTGGTGCTTGCATGTCAGCCATATGGCCAACTTCGCACAGCCTGATAAAAAGTTCACCAGTGTATGTACAGATTTTTTCTTTACACAATATTTAGGACCGAAAATGAAAAGATGGAGTGAAAAAACCTCCCCCAGGGCTTGGAACCACCTTTTTAAAAGTTCCAACAGAGGGGACAAGCGAGGGCATTGCACAAATAAAAGTTTCAGTCTGAAAGCAGACAATACATTCATCTCCCACCCCTGGATCCAGGTGTGCTCTGTATCTGTTTGTGGCTATTGCCCCATGTACAATCCTCCACTGGAGGTCTGCTGTCCGTTTTTCAATGGGGAACTTGTACAGGGACCGCCAACTGCCTTTCGGGGAAGAGTCTGGAGCAAAAAACTCAGTCCACCTCGACTCCCTTAGTCCAGACAGAGTCCGCAGGTTCAACACTTTGACACAAATTTGATAAATTTCTTTCTTTTTTGTTGTTTCAAATTTCTCCAGGGGAGGAGTTGTGAGAGACAGCAGCTGTCTTCCTCCCTCCTGCCACTCCCCCAAAGCTGGGCTTATGGACAGAGGGGAAGCTGTACTCATAGCCCTCATTCCATTGTCCACACAAAGTCCTGTTCTCTGCAAAGGCCCTCAGAGGTTGTGGCAGGGCAGTGCAGACCTCCTCCACCACTCTGTTTATCACCCTAATGGAGGTGATGTTGCTGCTCTCCCTGAGGACATCCAACGATGATGATGATGATGTCATCATTAGCAAATGGCCCAGTTTGGTGCAGCCAGCTGCTCTGAAACTGGACCGCAGGCTGGCAGAATGTAGTGTTTGAGTCCTTGTTAAGGTGTTAAAAAACAAGGGTTCCTCAAACAACCACATGCCAGGAGTCTCATTAGCTTCTCGAGTTGTACTGAGAATCTGCCAAGCCTGCAAAACTGAGCTGTAGAATGGTGTCAGCTCAGTATCATCCACTTGGCCAGGTTGCAGAAGGAAAAGCTGTTTATCGTAGCCCAATCTCCCGGCCTTCCTCAACAGCAGACAGGCTACGCCACACCATCTTGGGCCACAGCTGTACAGCAGTCTTTGAGCAGTCTGGAGTCTGAAGGAAGCTATCTTGGACTCAATGTTTATGAGTCCCTGCCCCCCTTCAACCACAGGCAGGTAGAGGGCTGCTGACCAGATCCAGTGTTTCCCAGACCAGAAAAAGTCCACAATAATCCTCTGTACATCCTCCATCAGACCTTTTGGTGGTGTCAAGGCAATTAGTCTGTGCCAAAGGGTCGAGGCAACCAATTTATTGGCAACCAGAACTCTCCCCCTATATGACAGCTGGGGTAGCAACCATTTCCATTTAGACAACCGTGCACACACCTTCTCCTTAACTCCCTCCCAGTTTTTGACCACGAAACCCTCAGTACCCAAAAACACTCCCAGGACTTTCAGACCTTCTTTTTCCCATTCAAGTCCTCCGGGCAGACTGGGCACTAACTGATCTCTCCACTGACCCAGTAAGAGAGCTCTACTTTTTGCCCAGTTTACCCGTGCAGAGGCAGCTTTTTCATACAAGCACAACGTTTCCTGTAAGCATTGGACATCTCCCTGGCTAGTGACAAAGACATTAACATTGTCAGCGTACGCTGAAACAGTGGGAAAATCACGATCACTATGCGATCTTACAGCAGGCAGTGAGAGACCACTGAGCCGCTCTCTCAGCCTACACAGCAAGGGCTCAATAGCAAGGCTGTAAAGTTGCCCCGAAATAGGGCAGCCCTGCCTTATCCCTCGCTGTACAAGTATTGGTCGACTCAGCCCTGCTCCCATCTTCACCATACACTGTGCACCTTTATACAGTAGTGTGACCCAAGAAAGAAAACCATCACCAATACCAAACGCCCTGAGTGTAGAAAACAAATAAGAGTGATCAACCCTGTCAAATGCTTTCTCTTGGTCAAGAGAAACAATACTAACATTTACATTATATGTTTTTGAAATGTCAATCATATCACGAGCAAGAAAAATGTTGTCCATAATTGTTCTGTCAGGCACACAGTAGGTTTGATCTGTGTGGATGATCATTTCAAGGACAACCTTAAGTCTATTTGCCAAGGCTCTGGAAAGCACCTTATAGTCACTACAAAGAAGTGCAACTGGCCTCCAGTTCTTCAATAGGGCCAGATCTCCTTTTTTGGGCAGCAAAGAAAGTACTGCTCGCTGACAGGACATAGGAAGAGATCCTGTTTGGGAACATTCCAAAAAGACACCATGTAGATCAGGCCCAAGCATATTCCAAAAATATTGGTAAAAGTCTGTTGATAGCCCATCAATCCCTGGTGCGCGTCCTGATGCCATCTGGTTTACAGCAATTGTCAGCTCGTCCAAAGTCAGTTCGCAGTCCAGAGCAGCTTTCTCTCCCGGGCTGAGCTGAGGAAGCCCCTCCAGGAGCTCCTCACGACACTCCGTAGAGCAGTGTTCCACTCCAAAGAGGTCAGTGTAGAAGCTCACTGCATACCTCCTCATCTCATCCGGGTTGGAAGTTATGCTGTCTCTTGGAAGCTTAAGGCAGGTCATCTGCTTCCTCTGTGCCACCGTACTCTCCAGGTTGAAGAAGTAGGTACTGGGGGCATCCATGTCCTTCAAATGGAGGAAGCGAGACCTGACAAGGGCACCCTTTACTCGTTCTTGCAGGAAAGAGCTCAAAGCCAACTTCTTTTCACGAAGCAGGTGACTCGTGTTGGGATCTGAATCACATGAGCTTGCTTCAGTGCTTTGGATGTCAGCTTCAAGCTCCTCGATGGCCATCTTGATTTTAGCTGTGGAATGGGAGGTGTACTGTTGGCAGAACACGCGGATTTGAGCCTTTCCAACCTCCCACCATGTTCTCAGAGAGCTAAAATCAGTTTTTTTAATTTTCCACTGGCTCCAGAAATATTTAAAGTTCTGACAGAAAGTGTGATCTTGTAGGAGTTTGTTGTTAAAGCACCAACAGGACCTGACCCTCTCACCTGGTGAGATGATCAGGTCTGTGCTAGCAAGGTGGTGGTCAGAAAAACCAACTGGAGTTATGTTGCTGTGTGAAATCCTGGAGCTCAGATTTTTTGAAATATAAATTCTGTCTAATCTGGCTGAGTTAACCCTGTTGTTACTGACCCTCACCCATGTGTACTGTCTGGAAAGTGGGTGTTTAGCTCTCCATGTGTCTAGCAGATCCAGGTGTGTGATGAGGCTGCTGAGACACTGTGCTGACTGTGGGTGTGGTTCCTCGCTGTTTCTGTCTCGAGTGAAATCTATTGTGCAGTTAAAATCCCCACCAACAATGAGGTGGTCCTGATGGTGACTGAGTAGGTGATTTTTCAGTAGGTTGAAAAAGCCTACTCTTTCCCTTCCTGCATTTGGGGCATATACATTAACAAAGCAAAAAACTAAATTCTCTATCTCGGCCCTTACAATCAATAAGCGGCCCTTGACCACTTCAGTGGAGGACAAAATAACTCCATTAGCAGTTGGTTTGACCAAGATAGCTACTCCTGCACTGAAGTTGGTGCAATGGCTAAGGACACATGAGCCATCCCACCATAATCCCCAGTCTGTCTCATCTGCTGGGACTGTGTGTGTTTCCTGTAGAAACAGCACCTCAATGCTTTTTAGAGCAGACATTTCTGATATTAATGCTCTTTTTTGTTTATCCCTCCCACCATTTATGTTTAGAGATCCAATTTTAAGGCTCCTCATATAAAGGTCAGAAAAAAGAGACAGCAGGATGAAACAATTAGCAGATAGTAAGAAGGGGGATACACCGTGTGAAACATGATCATTTTTACATTTTAGGTTTTCGAACCGGTCTCCCCTTTGTAGCCTTTCTTATTGTTGTTACATGTTTTTTGAGGCGGAAACGTTTTTTTTCATCAAGAAGGTCAAATCCAACCAGTCTTTTCAAGGTGTCAACTGATCTGATGAATTTATCAGGGTCGCTGAAGTAATCACTCACTTTCACTGACTTTTTAAAAGTTTCATCCAAAAACTGATTGATGTCATCCAGTGAATATACATCAGTGTTCCTGGTAACACTTTCAGTCACTGACACAGTATCAGAGTCATACTCCATGTCATCCCCTTCAGCAGACACCTGACAGCTGAGCGGACCCTGCTCTTCAATGGCGATCACCGTCTGCTCGATGACGTCACTGGAGACAGCTACCTCTCAGCACCAGCAGCCTGAGAGCTGCTCAGGTTCTCATTAGACACAGCGGCCCGTGGTCTCTTAAGCTGGGGCTGGTCCTCATCATTAACATCTACATGAACATCTGAATTAACATTAACTGAATATGACACTGTGGCGCCGCTCGTCGCACCCTCACCGGCAAGAACAGCTGCCGCAGCCGCACACGTCGACGTGTTGTGAGCCACCGAATCGACACCGGAGACGGCATCTGCCGACAACTCGGCAGCCGAGGCCGCACCAGCTGCGCCCCAACGCGAGCGGAGCTGCCCGCCGCGTCAGCGGAGAGAGCCGCCACCTGCCGGTGTGCCTGCCTGCCAAACAACAAGCTACGAAGGTCTCCGAACTCCAGCGAATCGAATTCCGCCGGATGCCAGCGAGTCCAGACACGAGACAAAATCTCTCTTTTTTTAATCTATCTCGCACGAGTTCCACCAGTTTATAAAAGGGAAACACTGAATTACTGGAGTACCCTATAATGAGCTGTAAGTCACAATGGAGGAGAAACAAGTGTCACATTTCTCTTTCTAATAATGCACAACTTTATTATGATCTGTGTTACCATTTGACTTGATGACAGAAATTCACCAAATATGGTATGGTCCTGTGGCATAGTGGGTGTGTCATCTGGACTAAAATTCCTTTGGATGCTAAAAAACCGTGAACGATGACAGAAGTTGTTTCAAGCCATCAACAGAAATTTTTTTATCAGGGTTGAAATGCATCTCACCTTACCTCAGCAAAACTGGTTAATGACTCATATTGTTTATTATATTGGCCAATGTTTATATTGATGTAAATATTGAACCGTGACAATGGCCCCGGTGTCACAGTTTTCACACATTTACAACGACTTTTGATGTCAGAAATGAAAATGTCTGAATGTCTAAAAGTGATGAATGTATTGGTCTGCACGATTCACAGAAAAAATAAACATGATAGTGAACTGTGTTTCATTTTCACATGATTTCACTAACATGTGTCGCTAGTAACAAATACAAATTGTCCCTGGTGAATAATGAGATATATCTGCAGTGAAAATTTGAGTTTTAGAATCAGATTTAAAAAGTGTCTTAATCAACTAGACACGCTTGTTGGCTTCCAGAGAATATCAGTCATTTCTGTTTTAGCAGGACGAATGGAAGCCATCAAAGGAAGGCAAATAGGATTAACTTTAGTTATTAAAAGGTCCACCCGAATTTCATGACTGCTCTGTGAGCTGTGGGTGAACACAAACCAGTTTGTCTTCACCCTGACAGTTCCAGTAGCTCCAGTGGGTCACTATACATGGATTTTTCTGTCATCTGTTGGACCCTTATACAAAGATCAGTCATGAAAGACTGAATGAATGAATGAACAATGATTGAATTAATACAGTAACTACAGTAACTGACATAATTCTGAGATTTGCAAGGCTAGCCAACTATCTAGTACTGCATATATTCAACACAAAACCATAAATGACGTCATGATCCAAATGAAAACACATGAAAATTGCAGGATTCATGAGCCTCTTTAGCTATAATTTACTAACAATGTTGGGGATGAAGTGGCCGAAATACAGGGAAATAATAACGAGGCAATTAACTGACAATTAATGGCACATATTTGTGTTAAAGGAATCAAAATACACCGCTCTAAATGCGCAGCATTAATCAACTGCGCTATAACTGTAGCACAATTAGTCGGCCAGATAATAAAACAGAATTTTTTGATTTTCATTCATGGAGTTATTTATTCTCTTATTTATGAATATAACTTGATCACGTCACAGCTCTCGCACACATTGTAGATGATTGTTTCCATCGTAACAGTTGCTTGTTTATATGGCAACAATGAGATCAAAGGAATTGGAATTGCACAATGTGCAAAAAACAAACACATCAAATGATTAAAACCTTATGACATAAAGATGTCAAAGACAGTATCAATAACAAGTGGTTTGGTAAAACTTTGTTGCAGTCATCAGCTTTCTTGTTAGCGACCTAGCATCTTTCTATTAGCCTAAAATGTCGGAAGAGACAACCCCCGGAAACATTTGCAGACAAGAGAAGTTTCTCTGGTGAGTTTTTGATCTGGATAGGAACAGAATGACAATGTGATGACATATTATCTTGATTATTTTGTTGATATTATTGGTTAATCGATACATTTGATTCACTGAAAGATGACAAATTTGCAACTAGAGAAGCAATTTCTGAATAAATTGCGGGTATGAATGCTGAGGCTAAACTGCAATGCTGCCTGAAAAAACTGAAGAACAATATCGTATGAATGATGAGAAATGTCTTTAAGTTTCTTTAAAAAAAACAAAGCAAACTTACTCAATATGAAGAACACAGGGAGGAATGGCAGAAGCAAGGGAAATAAATCACAATGATCCATTTTGGAGTAGATCCAGGAATTTCTTTTCACTGTCTTTAACATTGGGACATATCTTTGCCACATGTGACTTTGATGTCCTTGATGTGACTGAACTGCTTGGGGTCAAGTTTGAGTGCCCCTCTAGCTTTATTATTATTATGGGGAAAGTTTAGCCGAAAATCATGAATATTTTGGAAATTATGACAGATATGAAAAATCTGAATAAACACCTGAATGTCTGGAATTTTCTGAGGTTTTACTGAACTTTCTATGATGAAGTATGTGGAAGTATGTGGAAGTAGTTAAGGGCCAAAAAGAGGAGAAAGAAAAAGATTAAAATAACATAGAGGAAAATATGGTTGTGAATGCATTCACGCCCAATAACAAGTGAGCATCTTCAGATACTGATGACTTTTTAAAATTATTTTATTTTTCAACATCACAAATACAAAAAATACAACAGTGAATTATGAAACAATAAATACAGTAAAAATACAGAAGTTATTTGCTAAGCTAAATAAATACTTTGTATCTATTACATGCAATCCACACACACACACACACACACACACACACACACACACACACACACACACTGGACTGTGTGGGACTACTGATAACTTGGACGGGTTTGTTTTTATGTTCTAGCAATATGTTTTTAAGGATTGCGGTACTTTTCTGTCCCTCTGCTGTTGGATAGGAGGAAAAGCTTCATGTTTTAGTTTTAATTTAAACACATGAGGAAAATGACAAGCTAAATCTTTAATCTCACAGTTACATTGACAATTCCAACACAGCCCAGTACAAGAACTGCCTGTTCCCTAATAAAATAAAATAAATTTTTTCCAAATTGCACCAAAAAATAAAAAATAAAAAATCTAATAATAGATAGATAGATAGATATTTTATTATCATTGCATAGTAAAACACAACAAAACTTTGTTTGGCAGCATCCACTCCACAAGGAATAAAGTATAGCAGAGATACAAAGGCAACAACAAAGATGAAAAATGTAAAACCTTTGACTTAATGTGTATTTTTTTTCATCCAGTGATACACATCTGGCCCCTCATTCAGAAACAATGACTGAAGGATCCTCAGAAAAGTCAGTCAGATGTTATCGATCTCCCGACACCAGTGGATACGTGACCATGGATGGAGACTCTTCAGGTATGTGTGGCATATATCCAGATAATTGATGAGGTTATTGTTCTGACAAACGCAATGAATCTAATATTGGTAATAATGATGTTGGCTCTGTCTTTGCAGTGACCAGTAATGATGGCATCGACCCGCCTCTGATGGTCTTATTTCCACCAGAGAGGCTCAGCATGAAGTGGACTCAGGTTCATTCTATTGGTGCAGGGTTGGAGAACATGGGAAACACCTGTTTCTTGAACTCCGCCCTGCAGTGTCTCACGTACACCCCGCCATTAGCAAACTACTTGCTGACAGGGGAGCACTCTGATGCATGTAAGTTCAAATGTGATGTTTTTACAGATATTTTACAGTCATACAATAATCATCACATCAGTCTTGGTCACTTTGGCTTCGTTCACACTGCCAGTCTTAATGCTCAATTCTGATTTTTTCTCAGAGTGGATTTTTTTGTGTAGTCATAATGTTCCCATTACTTTTAAAATGTGTCCTATATCAGACTACAGTATGAATAGTTCACAACCCTAAACTGACCCGCATGTGCAAAAGAACAATAACAAAGACGTCACACGCAGCACGCCGTCAATACGGAAGCAAAATGGAGGCTACTAAAGTTGGTCTGAACGCGTTGTTTAGAACGTTATGCAGCAGAGGGTGGAAAGAGGGGGAGGAGAAAGAGAGCTAAGTTTTTAATGATGGCGTTTAGTGGAGCAGTGTGTGTGACGTCAGTACAGAGGTCTGTGGATGGGTCGCAGAGGTCGCATGAATTCAGATCTGACGGTTCAGACTGAGGTCGCATTGCAAAAAATCCAACCTGTGTCTGGTTTAGGACCACATATGGAAGTGGCTCAAATCTAAACTGGAAAAGATCAGATTCCATGTGGTTTGTGTTTGTTCACACTGACATGAAAAAGTTACAAAAAAAAGTCACATATGAGCAAAAAATCTGACCTGGGCCACATTTTTCCTGCAGTATATAGCCTTTGACAGTATCTATGCTTTCTTGTCTGAGTCACGTCTTACTCATCAGTGTTTTGTCTTCCTGTCGTTACAGGTCATAACGATGGATTCTGTATGATGTGCACCATGGAAGAACACATTTTTCAGGTGTTCTGTAATTCTGGGAATGTCATTTGTCCCGTAAATGTACTCTGTAAGCTCAAAGGTAGGTGTCTATACATCTAAACCACTTAAGTTGTTCCTTTTACAAAATGTTTACCTGAAATGAATGATAGGAGGCGCTGTGGGGAAACTTTCTGGTGGGTGTTTGTCGTCTGTGCTTTTAAAAGAACTTTTAACATTACATCTATGTCTAAGTGTTAAATAATCAACAAATAATTATCAACATCTTATAAATCTTTTCTTTTTTTCTGACACAGAGATTGGAAGCCAGTTTGATTTTGGAATTCAGGAGGACGCTCACGAGTTTCTGCAGTCCACAATGGCTGCTATGCAGCAGTCCTGTTTACCTGACTTCCAGTAAGTACTAATATAGGTCATCGACTGGTCACATTACTTTATGTACTCTGAATTATGGGTTATGTCATTACTCATACTGGTTGGTTTTACATTCTCATATTTATGTGTTTTACAGATTGGACAGACAATCAAAGGCCACCACCTTCATACACCAGGTGTTTGGTGGGTACTTAAGGTCCAGAGGTAAGTTATTAGTGGTGATTAGTTCTCTTGGTTTATTTCTTTTACATTAAGCCAAGTTACTGTTTTTTTAATTCATTTTTTTATATTTTCTAGACTAATTAATGAACGGATTTTTCTTTTTCAGTCACGTGTTTAAACTGCAATGCAGTTTCCGATACGTTTGAGCCTTTTTTGGACATTCCTCTGGAAATTCAGGTAATTAATCAGTGTTAATTTTCACCTGTGGATTCTGTATTACTGTAAATGTGCAACAAATCAATAAATTCAGATTTTTGAAAAGATCTTAATGACCATACTAGAATGGATTTTCTTTCACTACAGACAGCTCACGGTGTCTGCAAGGCTCTGGTAGATTTTGTGAATCCAGAGCAGCTTGGTGGAGAAAACGCCTACAGATGCAGCAAGTAAGTCGTTTGACAGGCAAAAGATGACAACAAAGAGCTGGTGTTTTGTTGGTTTATTTATTACTTATTTATTTGTTTACCTTAGGTGTCATCAGATGGTCACAGCTACAAAAGGATTTAGCATCCACCGGAGCTCCAACGTGCTTGCCCTCCTACTGAAGCGTTTTTCAGAGTTTGAAGGAGAAAAGATCATGCAGGTACCAATGATGTGAAGTCCATAACATCCAAAATCCTGACAGAGTTAGAGCACAGCACCTGTAATTTACTGCTTTTGTTAAGGGAATATTTCACTGCAATTTGATATTAATCAGCTGCTTTCTGCTCCTTAGTACGTGAGATATCCAGAGTACCTGGACATACGACCCTTCATGTCAGACAGCAAAGGGGGGCCCCAGGTGTACTCTTTGTATGCTGTGCTGGTCCACTCTGGAGCCACCGTCAATTCTGGACACTACTTCTGCTATATTAAGGTATTGGTTCTGCTAAGAACCCCTGTTCTAACCTATCAGGGCACTGCTGTTACTAGGTACACTTGTTTTTGTCTCCCCAACGCTAGCAACAACTCACTACAGCAGTTTAATCCAGTGTCCAGACAGGAAGTCTTAACTTAGAAAATACAGAAAATTGTTTTTCCAAGAATTCAGAACCAGTTCAGATACTGAGAAGAGTCATTTTAAATGGAAGATGTGAAACAGTGATGATTCTGTTGAACAAACAAGTTAACCTGCCAACGGTTCTGCTGTGTCTCTCAGGCGAGCGATGGGCAGTGGTACAAGATGAATGACTCCTCTGTGTCCGTCACTGACACCAAGACAGTCCTCAGTCAACAGGCCTATGTCCTGTTGTATGTCAGGTGAGTAAACCATTTGAAAATATTTTGGGGGTTTTATTTTGTAGAGAAAATGTCTTAATGTCTATGCTAATGCTTAATTTTTACCGTTATGGTTTCAATGTTAAAAAAAGAAGCTTGAATTAAAAAAAATGCTTTATTTTCAATTAAATCTGGTGTTTCATCGACACCATCACTCTTGTAAATGAAAAATCTTTTAATATTTGACATGGACAACTTGCAGAAAGGAAATTGATCTGATATGATGAGGGAGTGTTTGAATTTTACTATGAAGAAGCTGTACGAACCCTGAATAATGAACCCTCATGCTCACATTGTTCTTTGACACGTTTCTTGTCACTAACATTCCTTCCTTTGCTGTCACCAGGTCCAGTGATGCAAAGACAACACAGGAGAACGGTAACAGGAGTCCCAACACAGACATCCCTGGTCAGGCATCTGCAGAACCAACGGTGATCCCAAACGTCAGCACCACTGTCCACCATAACACAGCCTTTATAGGTCCTCTGATGTCACCACATATGATCAAGGTACTGCAGATACAAATACACATTGAATGCTATCGATTTACTTTGTGGTACCCAGGAGTTGGGTCCTCTGTTTCCACATCAGAATGCTCTCTACATTAATGAGAATGGATCTTAACAACCGTTTTGCGGTCTTCTCATAATATATTGTCTAAATAAATAATCATGTCTTGTTTTTGCCCCTCAGATCACACAGATCACACCGTCACACCGGAATCAGTCACACCGGGATCGGTCGGACCGGGATCGGCCACGCCGGGATCAGCCACACCGGGATCGGTCAGCCCGGGATCGGCCACGCAGGGATCGGTCAGCCCGGGATCGGCCACACAGGGATCGGTCCCCTCATGACGATCGGCACTCCAGGGACTGGGAATTGGAGCATCGCCGGGACCGGACTCTCTACCACCCTAAGGAACGTAATGGTGACAGGACTTCTTGCCATGATCATCGTTCCCGGTCCCGAGAGGACTGGCGATGTGGGATGAGGAGACATGGTTATCACCATCACGAGTCTTCCCATAGGTGGAGGGAGGGCAGACAAGAATCCTGGATGATGACGGAAAGGGCCGGCGGTGATGATGGCTCTGACACCTACCGCTCTCACTGGAGCATAGCACAGGATATGAACAGACCCCGTGACAGCGGGTGAGTAATCTTTGCCTCCATGATGCTTGACATTGTTTTGGATTGGTCATTTTACACAACCATTCACTATTAGAAGATCACCAGCAACTGTACTATCCTCAGTTGTAAATGTAATTACTTAAACATATTGTCATTATTTTATTTATCATGATAAATTGCTTTTTTCTCAATTGTGTTAGAATTTTTTCAACCAATAATGGTGAAAATGTGCTCACCACTCTGGTTTCAGCATCTCTAATGTCGTGATTTTCTTTGTCATTACAAAGAATTCAAGAAAACAAGAGAAGATCCATATGAAGACATTACTTTGGGCTCTAAATATGTGACAGACATTTATTTGCTAGAGTTTTTGATATTTTGAAAACACATGAACATACATAAAAAATGAAAATGTTTGCCCCATTATCTGTCTGTAGCTGAAGAGAAAGCCTGAAACCTCACTCAGATTTTGTTTGGTTTTGTTCAATAATCACAATGTGTCTTTTCCTAGGAGGTCCCATGTAGTTGGACCCCAAGCCGACAAATTACCAAAGAGAGAGACAAATAAGAGGCAGCAGGACAGCAAGGCTGAGAAGCAAAGACCAGGAGCAGCTTGGAGCCACTGGAGCAGTAGGAGTGAGGAGAGCAAGAGTCTGAGGCGTGGTCCTCCAGAAAACCACAGACGACTGGACTACTCCGAGGGCAGAGGTGACAATCGACTGCCCTCCAACCACACCTCACACACCAGTGGTTCAGCTCACCATCAGCTCAGCCAATACTCAGCCATGTGTATCAGTGAGGCTGAGAAGCAAAGATCAGAAGCAGCTTTGAGCCACAGGGGCAAAATAAGTGAGAGGAGGAATCGGAGGCATCGTCACCGTGAGATGGTCAATGGGTATTACCAAGGTTGTCTTCCAGAAAGACTAACGGACCACTCTTACAGTGAAAGTGACCATCTACTGCCCTCCAACCACTCCTCACACACCAAGTTGCACTCCAGCTCTTAGGTTACCCAGTGAGCAAATCATTATCCAGATCACGTCAAAAATAAAAACGGATTACGCACACTCTTCTCTCTTCCCTTCCTTCTCTTCCTGTTCCGACAGAGACCATGTGCTTCACAGCTGTAGTGCATACACAGCTTGGATATACTGTTTCAGGTCACACTGATAGAGCTGATATAACATCCAGAATTCTTAATCAAATGGGGACGTCCAGAAGACGTTACCGATATCCGCAAATCATGTATTTCTGACATGATCTCGGATAAATTTCGGGTGTCATATGTCATCAAAAGGAGGAAATATGTCAAGATACGGCCCTGAAGTACAAATCAGCCTTAAAACAATGTTATAACTTTAGCTAATTGTCCAGAGACAGCAGACACACACACAACTACAGATTTTTGTTATGAAGAAAATGTCGACTATATATATTTGAAACGGTAGTAAACTAATAAAACCCGACAGTCATCATAATTTTTAACAAAGAAAATACATTTGTGGGTTGTTGTTTTTTTTGCCTCTGAAACATTTGCCACGATCTTGCTGGTGATTCACAAGGAATTCTGGGAGATATCTCCTACCCCTCAGTTTGAAGCGTGCCTCTGAAAACCGTCCATCTGGAGGGCCATATAGCCTTCAGACTTCACCCTTCCCCTCTGTCTTAACAAGAATCGGGACACCCTACACCTAAGCGTGAATGCACAAAACAGAGGGGTTGGGCTAAGTGGAAAGGGTAAGGGGTAAATTGGGATTGGGCCCTCCGCTATCTTGCTAGCTAGGTTAGCTTAACTGTGGCTCATTGGTTCGTAACAATCACAGAGTCCAGATCTACTCTGAAGCAGAGAACAGGTTCTTTATTTTTAACAGCAGTCAATGCACCGCCTCACTCCGCAGTGGTACAATGTGACAACAAAATAAAGGACGGAGGTTTTCCCTGAGCATTGCTCTCATGCGGCAGCAGCCATACACACATCAACGTAACTTAAAAACTACAATGCCAATGTTCCCCCACGTCACCTGCACAAATTATCCATAAGGCCCCTTTCTTAAAGGAAATCCTTGATCGCTGCCATCTCATGAAATTTGGGAGCGACCGATGTAAACTCCAACGCAGACTACAGCTTTGTGTGCAGACTGAAACCAACTTCCGACTTCCACTCATACCTGAAACCACATGCATGGAAGAGCTGCAGAAGCCCCTTTACTATGTCCTGTAGCTGTTCAACTCACACCTCAATCAATTCAATAAACTCTCCCTTGTTAGACAGAGACACAACGTCACACTGCAAAAAAGGTATAATACAAGAAATAAACACAGAATTTGAGGAGGAAATGGCTGAAAACTAGTGAAATGATCTGTCTGAGGGTCTTGGTTTTTTGCTCAGTATCAGGTGAGAGAGGGTGTGGCTCAGGTAAGCGGTGTTAGAGAGGTAGGGATGTTATTGGTTGTTGGACTGATTGCCCTCTCTGTTGCAGAAGTGTGTGGGACACACAGAGAGTGCTGGTCTGGACTGGACTGAGAGACACATCGTATGAAACGCTGTAAAGCTTGTTAATTTACATTGAGTGTTGTGATTTATGTTAATAAAGACTGTTAACAAGCACCCTCCACTGTAGTAGCAGAGAGAACTGTTACTCTGTCCATGCAGCAAGATGATGTCACTTTTTTGTCAGCGAAAGGTTTATTGCTGACTCTATATTCAGCCATATTTTCATGTATTTACTCACTGCATACATATTATAAGTACATAATTTGTCCATTTCGTATATATATATATATATATATATATATATATATATATATATATGTATATATATACATACATACATACATACATACATACATATATATATACATACATACATACATACATCCCAGCCACGGCTCCACAAACCAGTTTCCTCCTGGTGCATCCGGTGTAAAACCTGAACCAGTTCATCACTGGGGATGGAGTACTTCATCGACTCCTGATCAGGAGCAGCTAAAAGAAGAAGAAGAAGAAGCTGTGCTCTCTGGAGTCAATCCTCCACATGGGCTACTAACAAAAACTGTGTAAATGCATGTTCATATGGGACACCTGTGTTTGTATGGGTACGCTGAAGTTAGACCTGGCACATACAGAACAAACTAAATGATTCCACCCTGATTCCCTCCTCATCGTCTGCCAGAGTCAGGAGTCTGTAACCTGCTGCAGAGCACCCGCTTCGGATGTTATCAGCCCTTTAAATGGCCGTTATTAGTTGTGATCACTACCATTGTATGGCTTCAGGGGCAAACTGTACCTATCAGTAGGCCAGAGGGTGCATATCATTTAATATTATCGCTGATAAACAGTAACCCAGACCCACTCCCATCGCTGGATTGACAAGTGCCGGAAGTACGTCGGCGGAAGCAGTCTTTTTCTAACGCTCTCGTGCACGACTTGTCAGGTAAGAGTGATGTAGACATTTAAACTTTAAACATCATTTAAAAATGGAAAATACTGGAGTTACGGCCATATCAATGAGATGGGTTTTTTTAGGGGGGGGGGTTAACCTTTTTCCAGCATTATATTTTCTAGTTTTGAGCATGAAATATGCACGACGCTAGTCACTTGCGTAAATCATTATCTCGACCCTTTATAAATTTAAACTTTACGTTGCGTAACATTAACACTAAAAACAGCTGACCAAATATAGCACTGTTTTCTCACAGTCATTGCCTTAATTGCAGTCAGTTTGTTGGATAGCATAAAAGTTGGATCAACAGTCTGCAGTTTGGTTTAGTTAGTAACAGACATTATGTATTAAAGTTATTTTACAGACTACATTACTTAATTCCCTCAAGATCCTGCTTGAAAAAGTATCTTGGTTTAGGCCTGTGCGTGTTTCAGCGCACCTGTAAAGCTGTCTGTCTGTCTTTCTGCCTGTTTATCTCACTGTTTTTCTATACTTTTCATTCTTACTTTTGTAGCATGCCAAAACAAAAGAACCATGTGCACTTCAAAACCAACAAAATAAAGGTTTTACCGAAGACTGTCGGTGGTGGGGTTAAATTTTCATTTTTAAGGAACACCTCTTCACATCCCAGCTCAAGTCAACTCTACTCGACTGTCCCTGATGCATCAACCACCCCTCAAGAAAACAGAGATGATGTACTCAGCACATCATGATGATGCACAGAAATTCTTTGCACCTACCTGAGAAATGGAATGTCAGTATTTATTCATGATTTTTTAGTAATGTATTTAGTTAAATCAGTCTGATTAATTTTGATGTCTATAAGAGTTGATCAAAACTAGACATCATTGTTTTCTTTTGTTTTCTATTTTTCCTTTTCCTTTTTTTCTGTAGAAAACCCACTATGAGACAGCCTCCCTTGGATTGTCCTGTGTTTAACAGAGGATCCCATTGATGCCTTGAAGACCAGGGCTGCTGAGGAAAAGGTCTTGCTGCAGCATGAGATGAAAACTATGATCCATAACCTGCAGCAGCAGCATGCTTCCCTACAGTCATCCCTCAAAGACACCAAGCACCCTGGTTCCAAAGCTGTCATGTTGGCAGCATTATACACATACAGAGGAAATTGCATAATGCTACGTTGATGTTCCAGCAACATGTTCCTGACATTGCACTTCTTCCACATGCCTACCTGCCACAAGTGAATTCGCCCTGTCAGACCCTGATGTCACCAGACCCGTACACACCTCTGTCCAACGATGATGACTATGACGATGACTATGATGATAGTGGTGATAACTGTGCAGATGGTGAAGATTGTGCTGCTGATGATGTTCATTCATGAGCCAGCTGTCACCCTGCTCCTCACTGTTAGCAGAGACTGAAGTCTGCTGTGTAGTTCATATCCTTCACTTATAATCATGAGTTGCTTCAAATAATTACCAGATGAAAGTTAAGTTTCATTTTTACATCCTGTTTGTCGGTCTGTGCTCCATCTCTCTTGGTTGCCCATGTGCGACCTTATCTCTCTAGGGATGGGAATTGATAAGATTTTGTTGATACCACTGGTATTATTGATTCTGCTTATCGGTCCAATTCTTGATCAATTATTTTATTGATTCCTGATCAATTGTAGTTGAGCTGGCTGTTGCCTGAGAGCTAGCTATAGCAACAGTCTGTCTGGCATCATATAAAATGGATGAATTGAGAGAATAATTTGTACAGCATTTGTTTTGATTTAGGTTTTCTTGTTTAAATAAAATCAGCTCAGCCTTGCTGCGTGGCGCTAATGTTATTATAACACATGATATTTACCCTTGCTAACTGTTATCTTTCTTCATGAAATGAAGCCACACTTGGATTTTATTCATCTTCCAACCAAAATAATCCATAGATTCCAACTAATCCAGAACTCAGCTGCATTAGTACTGAAGATGCAACCTTGTAAGGAGAGAGGGAGACAAAAAGTTGCCACAACAATGCTATCCAAGGATATTTTGAGAAAAATATTTACCAGTATAGAATTCTTTTCATATTATAAAATGGTGAATTGGTGCGATTGAATAAACGTGTTATACTTGACTGATTGTTGCCTTCTTTGTAAGTCACTTTGGATAAAGCCTCTGTCAAATGACAAAATGTAAATGTAAGCTGATAAATAATGCTAAAAAAATCATTGCATAACACATTTCAACCACAAAAGTCCTAAATGAATTATTTGACACCATAACCATGGTTTGTGTCAACTGGGTGGTATTTTAACAATATGCTTGGTTCATGACATGACAGAATAAGTAAATTGGCTAAAATAGCATTTATTTCATTAGATAACACATATGTGAACAAAAATTATGAGTGAGTTGAAATATGAAATGTGAAAATTAAAACTTTGTCCTAGAACAATACCAAATACATTGTTGGAATGGTCTCAACCTGGAGAGTAACATATGTCAGTCTGAAGATTGTAAATGGCTCCTGCTTTGAAATACTGACCTCTGAACCTTGACCTCATGCATGTTGGAAGGCTTGTCATTCAGCAACAGAAGGAGCCACAGACATGGGACCAACTGTTATAGAGAGCTCTTGACTTCAGTTGTGTGACTGTACCCATATGGGTATTGCCACCAACTGGGGCCGCTGTCATATATGGTAAAAATAAATTTTCACACATTTAACAATTAGATATTTAAAATCTAATAACATAGATGTGTTTTTCATCCCCTTAACCCCCCGGTGTACTCTCAATTAAGTAATTACAACTTCCCATCCTCAGAAATACACTAATAAAAAAAAACTACACTTCACGTGGGCTTTGCTCGATACAGATTACCACCATATTTGTAGTTCTTCTGGTTTGCAAAGTAGGGTTGGAAATAGGGTTATAATCAGGTATATCTACTGAATTTGTTAAATATCTAAAACAGCCGAACTAGTAATTACACCGCATCTAGATGTTCTATGTTAACAAAAAAATGAGATGTTGGTTTATTCAGAGATTTTTAGAGTTGAATCATGCAGCTTGAGAAAAATCAGCACCACTGTTGCTCTTCCAGTTAGTCAAATGGGGTTATAAATAGGGTCGTAAAATATAAATCTACTGAATATATCAAATATCTAGTACAGCCGAACTAGTAATCACACTGCATCTAGATGTTCTATGTTAACAAAAAGTAAAGATGCTGGTTTATTTTAGATATTTTAGAGCCGCACCATGCAATACATTTCAGCACCATAGTTGTAATTCTTCTGCTTTGTCAAATAGGCTTGTAAATAGGGTCGTAAAAAGATATATCTACACAATATATCACGTATTTACTGCAGCCGAAACATAAATAACACTGCATTTAGGTTGTTTATTTGAAAATATTATATGGTTTGATTAAACCGCCCCTGTGTGTTTAGAAATGCGTTTGGATTGGGGATATGGCCGTACGGGGGTAATTTGAAATGGAATGGAGCCCACCTACAGAGGACAGCCTGAAATAGGAGTCGAACGAGTCCACCCACGGTCGTGTCTGGATAGGAACCCAAGACCCGCGAAAGATCTCGCGAGAGTGATCATTTTAACCTAAACCAGGATCTTTCCCTAACCCTGAGAACCCCAGGCGTTTTTAGTCTGTAACGCTAACTAGATCTTAACAACAGCGTTGTCACATTATAAAACATAATTAATTTGTACAAAGTGCACAATAAAGAAACAATGCGCACGACTTTCGCGAGAGCTTCGCAAATCTACGGTTCCCATCTAGCATTGACTACATCAGTAATAATAAAATTCGGAAAAGTTATGTGTACCTGTTGTTTTTTTTAAAGATCCTTTATTAATCCCACAGGGATTAGTAAATTGGCTGAGATAGATAGCATAGGAAGCATTGCCTCACCTTTGATTTTTTATTGTAATTAATAATATACACAAACAGAATTGTCTTCAAAAATAGCTTGTTTTTTGCATGCTGTGGAAAATGTATTTGGAATAACATGTTTGTGTTCTCAGTAGTTCACCATTAATAATAAATAATACTTATTAATTAATAATAATTTAACACTTACTCTACTTGCAACACAGTTGCTTTTATTGAAAAATATTACATATTTGCTGCCATTTGCCAAGATCTTTACATGGTTGCAGCCTGTATATGGCAAGAGGAAGGGCATTAAGGGAATCAAAACCTTTTTATATTCCTTTAATTCCAGTTAAAGTAAATTAAGCTGAACTCTAATGATAAGAATGTAGAACAAAGTATAAAGATTGTGGAACAATGTAAAAAGGTAACAACAGCTTTGTCAGGCAGTACATGTCACTAAAGCTAATTAGGGCTGCAGGATGATTTCGAGAATAAATTTAACATTTTTAATGTTGGCAATCACTATAAGCCCTTTTTGAAACCACATGCCATGTGTGACCACAGCTGGCAAGCACTGCACTGATGGCGCCATTTCTTCACAGCATTCTTCTTCTCGTTGTTGAAATGCACATGACAGACGCAGCAAAAGTTAAATGGATCTGCAACAAAACAGGAAGTCATTGGATCTGAACGATATCAGATTTACTAAATATAAAATATGTGTAAGAATATGGAAGCAAGTCATTACCATAATATTTCAGTTAGCTCAATTCATATCTAAAAATTAGAGTCAAGTTAAACACTGCTAAAATACATTTGGTCAAATTCAGACACAAAAATTCCAGATATAAACTTCATCTCTGAACATCTGTAACATCAAGTAAAAAAAAAAGAAATCAAGCTAGAATGGAATCGAACCAACCTCTGTTCTATCAGGTTACCAAACATCAATTGTCTGACCTGTATAGATCCTGATTTATCTGTGTGTGTGAGTGTGTAGATGCATGTATATGTGTTGGGAATGAATGTGTTTAGGCATCTGTATACTGTATATCTGTATGTTGTGGGATGGTTATCTGTGGTTTCTGTGTATAAACAGGATGTGAAAGAAATTTGTATTATTTGTATTATTGTATTTGCTGCACACATATTTGAAAGAGATGTTAATCTTTTTATTAAACACATAGTGATGTGGAAAGGGTGCACACAGTCAGTCATTAAAAAGTGTAAGAGCTTACCACACTATTCCTGGACAGCACAAAGCAATTCCCAGCTAGTGACATCTGTAGATCAAGGAAAATATAAATAAGAACAATGGAGGCAAATATAAGCACACATTGATTCACCTGCATCACGTTTTATTCAGACATAAAATCCCTGATATAACAACATTGTAAAAACTGTAATAAGATTGAACGTACATGAGTAGGCTACCTTTGTCTGACAGATAACAGCTAGTGTCTTCTATTGGTTTGATGTAACGATGTAGGTGCGTTGTTTTTGAATAAACTTTATTTAAACTACTGGTATGTCACGCTTGGATGGATGGACGTCAAACCGAGTCACGTGGGTGACAGCCTGACAGACGTCCATTCATAATTATTGCAGTGTAAATAGACGACTCATTATGTTACATGAGTTAAAATACAATAAATGAACCTCGTCATTAATGTCATGGTGTACAGTATTGTTAGCAGTGAGCTAACGTTAAGTTAACGCTAACAACAAAAACATAAACGACGAACGATTGCCACCATAGAACGATAATAAACGTGTGTAAATGCATTTTCTGTACTATTATTGTTTCTTATATTGACATTTAACTACATCAAACTATTTAACTCCTGAAACATAATTTTAATACTGTTACCTGTAGTGTACCTGTTTCCTTCCTCTCACTGGACTGCGTCTGTGCTGGATCTGGCGTGATTTTGAACGATCACTGGACTGATTCTCTGCTGGTGACTCCATACTGGGGAAAATGGAGCCTGAAACTCTTTAAACACTCTGTTGTCTTGTAGAATCTGTAGCAGCTCTACATTTGATAGTTACGTTAAATGACTGTTTTGTCTATTGTGGGCTTTGTGTGAGATTTGCAGTGTCTCCAGCTCATGTTATTTGAATATTAGACTGCAGGACTGTTGAATGTCACCAGAGAACTTTTTATTTCCCCGATCTTCAAAATCAATATGTGATATTGGTGCTTGTCAGCTGTTGTATTTGTGCCTCTTTTTAAAGCTCACCCATCAAGTTAATGCAGCAAAAACAGGTTTAGAGATGTTGTCATATAATCCTTTCATGATGAGAAAATGGGCAGCAGGATGGCTCAGTGGTTAGAACTGTTGCCTCACAGGAAGGTTCCTGCTTCCAATCCAGACCTGAGAGGAGTCTCCATGTTCTCCCCGTGTCTGCGTGGTTCTCTCCAGGTTCTCTGCCTTTCACAGTCCAAAAACATTCAGTAGAGGTGAACTGGTGACTCTAAAATACCCATAGGTGTGAATGTGAGTGTGAATGGTTGTTTGTCTTTCTATATGTTGGTCCTGTGATGAACTGATGACTTGTCCACGATGAACCCCACTTCTCGCCCAACGTCTCTTTCTCTTGCACTCTTTCCTGCATTCTACAGGGGAACACTGCCCCTTCATTCAGTTGGAGCTGTGTCAGAGCATCTCATTCCTTCCTCTCCTGGGATTATTTTGGCGTGGCAGGAAGCTCAATTAGAGGTTGGGGTTTTTAGACTCGGCTGAGAAGGAGAAGAAGAGGTGTGGGAGAAATCTGTGTATGGATGAGAACATTTCTGCATGTCTGCACAGGAGGTCAGAAGAGGGTCGATTCTCTTTGCCTGGAAGGTGGGGTGATCAGGAGATGAGGACAATTGTCTATTGGTTCAGGAGATGAAGGCAATTCTCTTATCAGGAGTTTCACATGAGGGCAATTCTCTGTGCCGAAAGGGGTCAAGGGTTCAGATCAAAGGATAGGTGTTGGTTTTATTGTTCTGTGGAAGGCATGATTTACAGCTGTAATGAAGTATGCATCTGTTGTCTTGTGGGTCTCCGAGTGTATATAAACTGAGAGAATCTGATAGTTGGGAGGGAACACTCTCCTCAGGTCTTCCCTCCATGCTGCATGTATTAAAGAGATCTGGTTCATCACACTGAGTCTGTAATTCTTCAGAGAATTAGCAACTCTCAAAATTTGACAAGGAAGAATTTCCCTTACAGAGGACAAGGGCATGGAGGGGATGAGGATGACGAGGCGGGATGGACTGGATAATGAGATTAATGCCATGAGATATGGATGCAGTAGACCTAATAGGATAATTAATGATCTAAAGGAAAAGGAGGACCAGCTAATCATGACAAATTGTGCCAACGCAATCGGGATGGAGATGAAAAACCTCCTGTTGTTTCATTATGGAGTTAATAAAAATGTTAATGTAAATATAAGATTCAAACCACTACACAAACAAACACATTCAGATCTCTTGCAATGACAGAATACTTTGGATAGTTTCTTCACATCTTTTTAGGGATTAATGAAATGTAACATATCCAAGCATTTGGACTCATGACAGGCCGACTGAAAAAACAGATATGATTTGACCAAAACAGACTGAGGTCTGGTAAATCCTGTCTGGGTTCACACAGGGAAGTGAACTGAGGTCAGAACCAGGAAGGACTGAAGGCTGGAGGCTGTCAGCATCAGCTGTGACTGTACATCCTGTCTATACTTCAGCTGACTTCATATTTTTTATTAATGGTACGAAGTTGGCTTCATAAAGTGAGGATAATTTCTGAGTAATGTTAATGCCCAAGTATTTGAAGCCAGAAGGAGTTAAATGAAAGGGAATATCTTCTTGTTGAATCTTTAAAGCTGGAGTATTGATGCATCTATCTAAGCCTAATTCTTAAGATTTATGTATTTTAATTACATGTAAATTTTCCATGAATTTGAATTACATAATTTTAACATAAATAAACTAATAAACTTTATGCAATTCATATTTGTCACTAAAACATGAATGAAATAAGTAAAAGTGAGATTTATGTAATAGTTCTAATAAACTTTATGTGTTTTAAATACATAAGAAGCAGTTATATGTATTTTAATCAATAAATGCTATTTGTTTCAATTTAATATAAATATGCTTGTTATTCAGAATGAATACATCCAATGTCTTTAAAATACTTACTACCAATGTTTATGCAATAAACTTAATGTACTCAAAATGCATCCTATTTATGTACTTTTTTTAATAAACCCAATTAAATTTTTTTAAATGATATATTTTTTTCTGTTCACCACACATTCACATTCTGTAATTACAATACATGCAAGAACAGTCAGACCACCAATAAACTTGTTTCACAGTTCATTAACTTGTGAAGAGAGATAAGATAAGATAAGATAAGATATCCCTTTATTAGTCCCACAGTGGGGAAATTCACATTATTGCAGCAGCACAGTGTACAAAAAACACAGCAGGAGGAGGGGAAATAATATTTTTTTAAAATACAATACAATAAAGGAGGGGGGTAAAGTGTCTCAAAAATATTTCACAGTACTATTACAAAAAGTGTCTCAGTAATTCACACAAGTACTTCTAATTGTTTGGTCTACTGGGAGCAGTGCTGATTGTACAGTCTAACAGCTGCAGGAAGGAAAGACTTGCGAAAGCGCTCCTTCACGCACTTTGGGTGAAGCAACCTGTCGCTGAAGGAGCTCTCCAGTGCTGTTACTCGGTCCCGCATCGGGTGGGAGTGATTGTCCATTATGGATGACAGCTTAGTTGTCATCCTCCTTCCTCCCACCACCTCCACTGGGTCCAGGGGGCATCCCAGGACAGAGCTGGCCTTCCTTATCAGTTTGTCGAGTCTTTTCCTGTCCGACACTGAGATGCCGCTGCCCCAGCAGACCACACCATAAAAAATGGCTGATGCCACCACGGTGTCATAAAATGTCTTGAGGAGTGCTCCGCGCACTCCAAAGGACCTCAGTCTCCTGAGCAGATAGAGTCTGCTCTGGCCTTTCCTGTAAAGTACAGTGGTATTGTCTGTCCAGTCCAGTTTATTGTTCAGGTGAACACCCAGGTACTTATAAGATGTCACCATCTCAATGTCTGTTCCCTGAATGTTCACCGGGTCCGGGGGGGAGTGTGTGTGCCTGCGGAAATCAACCACCAGTTCCTTGGTTTTCCCTGCGTTGATCTGGAGTTGGTTCCGCTGGCACCAGTCCACAAAGTCCTGCGTCAGTCCTCTGTATTCCCTGTCGTCCCCATCTGTGATGAGACCGACGATGGCAGAGTCATCAGAGAACTTCTGCAGGTGACAGGTGGGTGAGTTGTAGTGGAAGTCTGCAGTGTAGAGGGTGAAGAGGAACGGAGCCAGGACCGTTCCCTGTGGGGCCCCCGTACTGCAGACAACCATGTCGGACACACAGTCCCGTGACCTCACATACTGTGGACGGTTGGTGAGGTAGTCCAGTATCCAGCATGTGAGGTGGTGGTCCACACCGGTGTGCTCCAGCTTGTCCTTCAGAAGCTCAGGCTGTATCGTGTTGAAAGCACTGGAGAAATCAAAGAACATGAATCTCACAGTGCTTCCTGGCTTCTCCAGGTGAGAGAGGGCTCGGTGTTGGAGGAATATGACGGCGTCGTCCACCCCGATGCCAGGTTGGTAGGCGAACTGAAGCGGGTCCATCGCTGGGCTCACCAGGGGGCGGAAATGAACAAGGACCAGCCGCTCCAGGGTCTTCATCAGGTGGGATGTTAGAGCCACCGGCCTGTAGCTGTTGAGGTCCTTGGGGTGCGGAGTCTTAGGGACAGGTACCACGCAGGATGTTTTCCACATCTGTGACACTCTCCCCAGCTTCAGGCTCAGGTTGAACATTTGTTCAACTATCCCACACAGCTGGTCTGCGCAGGACTTCAGGAGCCTGGAGCTGATGCCGTCCGGACCCGCAGCCTTCCTCGCCTTCATCTTCCTGAGCTGATCTCTCACCTGGAGAGTTGTGAGGGACAGGGTGGAGCAGGGGGGCTGTGTGCTGAAGTTTGTGGATGGGGGGGGATGGTGGTGTTGAGATGATGAGATGAGTAGTGGGGGGTGGCTGTGAGCCGAGTGTTGCAGGAGGGGAGGTGGAGGGTGGGGTGGGGCAGTGTCCTGGAGGTGCCAATGAAGGGGGTTGCAGCAGGCCTGACTGGGCTGGGGGAGGGGCAGATGACTAATCAAACCTATTGAAAAATAAGTTCAGATCATTCACCCACTGTTGGTCCCCCACAGCCTGGGAGTTTGGTTCCTTGTGGCCAGAGATGGTTTTCAGGCCTTTCCAAACTCCACTGACGTTATTCTGCTGCAGCTGATCCTCCATCTTCCTCCTGAAGCTGTTTTTCCCCTCCCTGATCTTCCTCCTTAGCTCCTTCTGTACAGTCTTCAGCTCCTCCTTATTTCCTGACTTAAAGGCCCTCTTCTTCTCCTTGAGGAGAGCCTTTATGTCAGGGTTAATCCACGGTTTATTGTTGGAAAAACACCGTACAGTCCTGGTGGGTACGGTGTTTTCCACACAAAAGTTAATGTAGTCTGTAATACAGTCAGTGAGACTGTCGATGTCCTCCCCATGAGAATCACAGAGTTCCTGCCACACAGTTGTATCAAAACAGTCCTTCAAAGCCTCGTCAGCCTCGTCGGACCATCTCTTCACGGTGCGGGACAGCTGGTTGCCTGTGTACGAGAGGTTTGTACACAGGCAGGAGATGAACCAGGTTGTGGTCTGATCTTCCCAGGGGAGGTAGGGTTGATGAGGTGTATGCCTCCTTGGTGTTGGCATACAGTAAATCCAGTGTTTTATTGTCTCTGGTGCAGCATGTGACATACTGGGTGAAGGTGGGCAGAGTGGAAGATGGAGCGGCGTGATTAAAGTCCCCGGAGATAAGAAGGAGGGCCTGTGGATGCTGAGTCTGCAGCCTGCCTGTGACAGAGTGGAAGACATCACAGGCTGCTTCAGCGTTAGCAGAGGGGGGGATATACGCAGCTACCGCGATAACATGCGTGAATTCCCGCGGCAGGTAATAGGGTCTCATGCTAACGGCTAACAGTTCAATGTCCTTACAGCAGAGTTGTTCTTTAATAGTGATGTGCCCAGAGTTACACCATCTATCATTCACAAACACTGCCAGCCCTCCTCCTTTCCTCTTACCACTCTCCCTCGTCCTGTCCGCGCGCAACAGCTTGAAGCCGTCCAGCGCTGCAGCCGTGTCCGGAGTTAGCGCGGTCAGCCATGTTTCCGTAAACAACATAATGCTGCACTCCCGGTATTCCCTCTGGTGCCGGGTCAGCGCCGCTAATTCATCCATCTTATTGGGGAGAGATCTCACATTCCCCATGATGATGGACGGGAGGACTGGTCGATATCTCCTCCTCCTAGCACGACGCTCGGCTCCGGCACGGGTCCCCCATCTCCTCCGCTTCAGCTCTCGGGGAACATCGGGTCTCTCGTGAGGCAGCACCGCTATGTTACGGAGCGCTAACAGCTGATCCCTACTGTAAACAATAGGGCCATGGCAGCGCACGAGGTCCCCAGACACGGTCATGGTCAGGAAGAAGCAGAAACAAACAAACAGCAGAAGGCCAAAGCAAAAATCGACTGCTTGGCCTCCATAATGCAAAGAGCACCACTCCAGACAGCGAGGGAAAAATTTAAAAAAAAGTTAAAAAGACACAATAGTAGAGGAAAAAGCTCAAGGGTGAGCGGGAGCTACTGCAACAGGCTGCCACTAGCGCGGCGCCATCTTGAAGCAAACTCGAGTGCAAAACTCATAACAGCAAATGCCTTCAAATCCTAAAAACATGTATAGCAAAATTTATATATAAAATAAAGTGCCATCTTTTATGGTTTTGGATCAGTCAATACTACGGTGGCCCACAAGGGCAAACGAGCTGCAACTTAAGAAACCACATAGACACAACACAAGAAAATTGAGAAAACATCATCAATTTGACAACACATGCACAGCATTTAGAAAATGTGCTGCAAAAGCCATACTACGGAAGTGTTTAGAGAGGACACTTAAAATGATGCACCCCCGGATGATGTGATGTGATATCATGATCTGATGTGATGATGAGGATGTGATGTGATGATGTGATGTGATGATGTGATGTGGTGGTGTGATGTGATGTGATGATGTGATGTGATGTGATGTCGTGATGTGATGTGATGTGATGATGAGGATGTGATGTGATGATGTGATGTGATGATATGGTGATGTGGTGATGTGATGGTGATGATGTGATGTGATGGTGAGGATGTGATGTGATGTGATGGTATGATGTGGATGTGATGTGATGATGTGATGTGATGGTGAGGATGTGATGTGATGTGATGATGATGTGATAATGTGATGTGATGATGATGTGATGTGATGTGCGATTTGATGTGATGTCTTGATGTGATGGTGAGGATGTGATGTGATGATGATGTGATGATGTGATGATGATGTGATGTGATGTTATGTGATGATGATGTGATGATGTGATGTGATGAAGTGATGTGATGATGTGATATGATGCTGAAGATGTGATGTGATGATGATGTGATGATGATGTGATGTGATGTGATGTGATGTGATGATGTGATGTGATATCATGATCTGATGTGATGATGAGGATGTGATGTGATGATGTGATGTGATGATGTGATGTGGTGGTGTGATGTGATGTGATGATGTGATGTGATGTGATGTTGTGATGTGATGTGATGTGATGATGAGGATGTGATGTGATGATGTGATGTGATGATATGGTGATGTGGTGATGTGATGTGATGGTGAGGATGTGATGTGATGATGATGTGATGATGTGATGTGATGATGATGTGATGTGATGGTGAGGATGTGATGTGATGTGATTATGATGTGATGATTTGATGTGATGATGATGTGATGATGTGATGTGATGTGCTGATGCGATGTGATGGGATCTTGATGTGATGATGTGATGGGATGACGTGATGTGATGATGTGATATGAAGAAGTGATGTGATGATGTGGTGTGGTGATATGATGTGATGGTGATGATGTGATGTTATGTGATGTAGTGTGATGTGATGTGATGGTGATGATGTGATGTTATCATGGGATGATATGTGATGTGGTGATGTGATGGTGATGATGTGATGTGATGATGTGATTTGATGGTGAGAAATGTGATGTGATGATGATGTGATGTGATGGTGATGTGATGTTATGTGATGATGTGATATGAAGAAGTGATGTGATGATGTGGTGATGTGATGTGATTATGTTATGTGATGTGATGTGATGTGATGTGAGGGTGATGATGTGATGTAATGTGATTGTGATGATGTGATGATGGGATGATATGTGATGTGGTGATGTGGTGGTGATGATGTGATGTGATGATGTGATGTGATGTGATGTGATGGTGAGGATTTGATGTGATGATGTGATGTGATGCTGAGGATGTGATGTAATGATGTGATGTGATTGTGATGATGTGATGTGATTGTGATGATGTGATGTGATGTGATGATGGGATGATATGTAATGTGGTGATGTGATGTGATGATGAGGATGTGATGTGATGATGATGTGTTGATGTAATGTGATGTGATGGTGATGTGATGTGATGTGATGTGATGTTATGTGATGGTGATGATGTGATGTGATGTGATGTGATGATGTGGTGATGTGATCGGGATGATGTGGTGATGTGATGTGATGTGATGATGTGATGTGATGTCGTGATGTGATGTGATGTGATGTGATGTCATGTGATGTGATGTTATGTGATGGTGATGATGTGATGTGATGTGATGATGTGGTGATATGATCGGGATGATGTGATGATGTGGTGATGATGTGATGTGATGTGATGATGTAATGTGGTGATGTGATGTGATGGTGATGATGTGATGTGATGTGATGTAGTGTGATGTGATGTGATGGTGATGATGTGATGTTACCATGGGATGATATGTGATGTAGTGATGTGATGGTGATGAGGTGATGTGATGATGTGATTTGATGGTGAGAAATGTGATGTGATGATGATGTGATGTGATGGTGATGTGATGTTATGTGATGATGTGATATGAAGAAGTGATGTGATGATGTGGTGATGTGATGTGATGATGTTATGTGATGTGATGTGATGTGAGGGTGATGATGTGATGTGATGTGATTGTGATGATGGGATGATATGTGATGTGGTGATGTGGTGGTGATGATGTGATGTGATGATGTGATGTGATGTGATGGTGAGGATTTGATGTGATGATGTGATGTGATGCTGAGGATGTGATGTGATGATGATGTGATGTGATGATGATGTGATGTGATGGTTATGATGTGATGTGATGATGGGATGATATGTAATGTGGTGATGTGATGTGATGATGAGGATGTGATGTGATGATGATGTGTTGATGTGATGTGATGTGATGATGATGTGATGTGATGTGATGATGTGATGTGATGTCGTGATGTGATGTGATGTGATGTGATGTTATGTTATGTGATTGTGATGATGTGATGTGATGTGATGATGTGGGGAGATGTGATGATGTGGTGATGATGTGGTGATGATGTGATGTGATGTGATGATGTGATGTGATGTGATGATATGGTGATGGGGGTGATGTGGTGATGATGTGATTTGAATTTATAATGGTGGTGATGTGATGATGTTATGTGATGGTGATTATGTGGTGTGATGATGGGATGTGATGTGATCGGGATGATGTTTTGATGTGATGTGGTGATGTGAAGTGGTGATGAGATGTGATCATGTGATGTGATCATGTCATGATTTGATGTGATGATGTGATGTGATGATGTGGTGATGTGATGAAGTGGTGATATGATGATATGTGATGATGTGATGTCATGTGATGTGATATGATGTGATGTGATGAAGTGATGTGATGAAGTGATCGGGATGATGTGGTGATGTGATGATGTGGTGATGATGTGATGTGATGTGATGATGTGGTGATGTGATGATGTGATGTGATGGTGATTATGTGATGTGATTATGTAATGTGATGTGATGATTTGGTGAAATGGTAAGGGGATGATGTGATGTGATGATGATGTGATGTAATTTGATGATGTGATGTGATGTGATGATGTGATGATGTGATGTGATGATGTGATGATGATGATGTGATGTGATGTGGTGATGTGATGATCTGGTGATGATGTGATGTGATGATGTGATGTGATGATGTGATGTGATGATGTGATGTGATGATGTGGTGATGTGATCGGGATGATGTGGTGATTTGATGATGTGATGTGATGTGATGTCATGATGTGATGTGATAATGTGATTTGAAGATGTGGTGATGTGATGGTGGTGATGTGGTGATGTGATGTGATGGTGATGATGTGATGTGGTGATGTGATGGTGGTGATGGGTTGATGTGATGATTTGATGGTGATGTGATGTGATGTGTTTTGATGTGATGTGATGTGATGTTATGTGATGGTGATGATGTGATGAGATGTGATGTGATGATGTGGTGATGTGATGGGTTGTTGTGATGATGTGATTGTGATGTGATGTGTTTTGATGTGATGTGATGTGATGTGATGTTATGTGATGGTGATGATGTGATGTGATGTGATGTGATGATGTGGTGATGTGATCGGGATGATGTGGTGATGTAATGATGTGGTGAGGATGTGATGTGATGATGTGATGTGATGTGATGATGTGGTGATGTGATCGGGATGATGGACAAGATGGCGCCGCACTAGTGGCAGCCTGTTGCAATAGCTCCCGCTTACCTTTGAGCTTCTTCCTGTCCTATTGTGTCTTTTTAACTTTTTTAAATTGTCCCTCTCATTCTTGAGTGGTGCTCTCTCCACTATGGAGGCCAAGCAGTCGATTTTTGCTTTGGCCTTCTGCTGTTTGTTTGTTTCTGCATTTTCATGACCATGACCGTGTCTGGGGACCTCGTGCGCTGCCATGGCCCTATTGTTTACAGTAGGGATCAGCTGTTAGCACTCTGTAACATAGCGGTGCTGCCCCACGAGAGACCCGATGTTCCCCGAGAGCTGAAGGGGAGGAGACGGGGGACCCGTGCCGGAGTCGAGCGTCGTGCTAGAAGGAGGAGATATCGACCAGTCCTCCCGTCCATCATCATGGGGAATGTGAGATCTCTCCCCAATAAGATGGACGAATTAGCAGCGCTGACCCGGCACCAGAGGGAATACCGGGAGTGCAGCATCATGATGTTGACGGAAACATGGCCGACCACGCTAACTCCGGACACGGCTGCAGCGCTGGACGGCTTCAAGCTGTTGCGCGCGGACAGGACGAGGGAGAGTGGTAAGAGGAAAGGAGGAGGGCTGGCAGTGTTTGTGAATGATAGATGGTGTAACTCTGGGCACATCACTATTAAAGAACAACTCTGCTGTAAGGACATTGAACTGTTGGCCGTTAGCATGAGACCTTATTACCTGCCGCGGGAATTCACGCATGTTATCGCGGTAGCTGCGCATATCCCCCCCCTGCTAACGCTGAAGCAGCCTGTGATGTCCTCCACTCTGTCACAGGCAGGCTGCAAACTCAGCATCCACAGGCCTTCCTTCTTATATCAGGGGACTTTAATCACGCCGCAACAACAGCTTCAGGAGGAAGAGGGAGGATCAGCTGCAGCAGAAAAACATCAGTGGAGTTTGGAAAGGCCTGAAAACCATCTCTGGCCACAAGGAACCAAACTCCCAGGCTGTGGGGGACCAACAGTGGGTGAATGATCTGAACTTATTTTTCAATAGGTTTGATCAGTCATCTGCCCCTCCCCCAGCCCAGCCAGGCCTGCTGCAACCCCCTTCATTGGCACCTCCAGGATACTGCCCCACCCCCCCTCCACCTCTCTTCCTGCAACACTCAGCTCACAGCCACCCCCCACTGCTCATCTCATCAGCTCAACACCATCATCCCCCCCATCCACAAACTTCAGCACACAAGCCCCCCTGCTCCACCCTGTCCCTCACAACTCTCCAGGTGAGAGATCAGCTCAGGAAGATGAAGGCGAGGAAGGCTGCGGGTCCGGATGGCATCAGCTCCAGGCTCCTGAAGTCCTGCGCAGACCACCTGTGTGGGATAGGTGAACACATGTTCAACCTGAGCCTGAAGCTGGGGAGAGTGCCACAGATGTGGAAAACATCCTGCGTGGTACCTGTCCCCAAGACTCCGCACCCCAAGGACCTCAACAGCTACAGGCCGGTGGCTCTAACGTCCCACCTGATGAAGACCCTGGAGCGGCTGGTCCTTGTTCATCTCCGCCCCCTGGTGAGCCCAGCGATGGACCCGCTTCAGTTTGCCTACCAACCTGGCATCGGGGTGGACGACGCTGTCATCTTCCTCCAACACCGAGCCCTCTCTCACCTGGAGAAGCCGGGAAGCACTGTGAGAATCATGTTCTTTGATTTCTCCAGTGCTTCCAACACGATACAGCCTGAGCTTCTGAAGGACAAGCTGGAGCACACCGGTGTGGACCACCACCTCACATGCTGGATACTGGACTACCTCACCAACCGTCCACAGTATGTGAGGTCACGAGTCTGTGTGTCGGACATGGTTGTCTGCAGTACGGGGGCCCCACAGGGAACGGTCCTGGCTCCGTGCCTCTTCACCCTCTACACTGCAGACTTCCACGACAACTCACCCACCTGTCACCTGCAGAAGTTCTCTGATGACTCTGCCATCGTCGGTCTCATCACAGACGGGGACGACAGGGAATACAGAGAACTGACGCAGGACTTTGTGGACTGGTGCCAGCCGAACCAACTCCAGATCAACGCAGGGAAAACCAAGGAACTGGTGGTTGATTTCCGCAGGCACACACACTCCCCCCCGGACCCGGTGAACATTCAGGGAACAGACATTGAGATGGTGACATCTTATAAGTACCTGGGTGTTCACCTGAACAATAAACTGGACTGGACAGACAATACCACTGTACTTTACAGGAAAGGCCAGAGCAGACTCTATCTGCTCAGGAGACTGAGGTCCTTTGGAGTGCGCGGAGCACTCCTCAAGACATTTTATGACACCGTGGTGGCATCAGCCATTTTTTATGGTGTGGTCTGCTGGGGCAGCGGCATCTCAGTGTCGGACAGGAAAAGACTCGACAAACTGATAAGGAAGGCCAGCTCTGTCCTGGGATGCCCCCTGGACCCAGTGGAGGTGGTGGGAGGAAGGAGGATGACAACTAAGCTGTCATCCATAATGGACAATCACTCCCACCCGATGCGGGACCGAGTAACAGCACTGGAGAGCTCCTTCAGTGACAGGTTGCTTCACCCAAAGTGTGTGAAGGAGCGCTTTCGCAAGTCTTTCCTTCCTGCAGCTGTTAGACTGTACAATCAGCACTGCTCCCAGTAGACCAAATTATTTGTAGTACTTTTTGTTGAAATACTGAGACACTTTTGTAATAGTATTTGTGAAATATTTTTGAGACACTTTACCCCCCTTCCTTTATTGTATTGTATTTTTTTAAATATTATTTCCCCTCCTCCTGCTGTGTTCTTTGTACACTGTGCTGCTGCAATACCGTAAATTTCCCCACTGTGGGACTAATAAAGGGATATCTTATCTTATCTTATCTTATCTTATGATGTGGTGATGTGATGATGTGGTGATGATGTGATGTGATGTGATAATGGTGGTGATGTGATGATGTTATGTGATGGTGATTATGTGGTGTGATCATGGGATGTGATGTGATCGGGATGATCTGGTGATGTGATTTGGTGATGTTGTGATGTGATGTCGTGATGAGATGTGATCATGTGATGTGATAATGTGATGATTTGATGTGATATGATGATGTGGTGATGTGATGAAGTGGTGATATGATAATGTGATGTGATTATGTGATGTGAGGTGATGTGATATGATGTGATTTGATGAAGTGATGTGATGAAGTGATGTGATGAAGTGATCGGGATGATGTGGTGATGTGATGATGTGGTGATGATGTGATGTGATGTGATGATGCGATGATGTGATGATGTGATGTGATGGTGATTATATGATGTAATTATGTAATGTGATGTGATGATTTGGTGATATGGTAATGTGAAGATGTGATGTGATGATGATGTGATGTAATTTGATAATGTGATGTGATGTGATGTGATGATTTCATGATGTGATGTGATGATGATGTGATATGATGTGATGTGATGTGATGTGATGTGATGTTATGTGATGATGTGATGTGATGTGATGTGATGATGTAGTGATATGGTAATGTGATGATGTTATGTTATGTGATGATGTGATGTGATGTGATGTGTTAATGTGGTGATATGGTGATTATGTGATGTGATGTCGTGATGAGATGTGATCATGTGATGTGATAATGTGATGATTTGATGTGATGTGGTGATGTGATGAAGTGGTGATATGATAATGTGATGTGATGATGTGATGTGAGGTGATGTGATATGATGTGATGTGATGAAGTGATGTGATGAAGTGATCGGGATGATGTGGTGATGTGATGATGTGGTGATGATGTGATGTGATGTGATGATGCGGTGATGTGATGATGTGATGCGATGGTGATTATATGACGTAATTATGTAATGTGATGTGATGATTTGGTGATATGGTAATGTGATAATGTGATGTGATGATGATGTGATGTAATTTGATAATGTGATGTGATGTGATGTGATGATGTCATGATGTGATGTGATGATGATGTGATGTGATGTAATGTGATGATGTTATGTGATGTGATCAGGATGATTTGATGTGATGTGTTAATGTGGTGATATGGTAATGTGATGATGGGATGTGACGTGATCGGGATGGTGTGGTGATGTGATATGGTGATGTGATGTCATGATGAGATGTGATCATGTGATGTAATCATGTGATGATGTGATGTGATGTGATGATGTGGTGATGTGATGAAGTGGAGATGTGATGATGTGATGTGATGATGTGATGATGTGATGTGAGGTGATGTGATGTGATGAAGTGATGTGATGAAGTGATTGGGATGATGTGGTGATGTGCTGATGATGTGGTGATGATGTGATGTGATGTGATGATGTGGTGATGTGATAATTTTATGTGATGGTGATTATGTGATGTGATTATGTGATGTGATGTGAAGATATGGTGATATGGTAATGTGATGTTGTGATGTGATAATGATGTGATGTGATGTGATGATGTGATGATGATGTGATGTAATGTGATGATGTGATGTGATGATTTAATGTGATGTGATGTGATGATGTGATGTGATGGTCATGTGATGATGATGTGATGTGATATAATTTGATGATGTGATCTGATGATGTGATGATGAGATGATGTGGTGATGTGATGTGATGGTGTGAATTTGATGTGGTGATGACGATGTGGTTTTGTGATAATGTTTTGTGATGGTGATGATGTGATGTGATGTGATGTGATGTGATGATGTGATGTGATGTGATGTGATGTGATGATGTGGTGATGTGATCGGGATGATGTGGTGATGTGATGTGGTGATGATGTGGTGTTGATGTAATGTGATGTGATGATGTGGTGATGTGATAATGTGATGTGATGGTGATTATGTGATGTGATGATATGATCTGATGTGATGATGTGACGATATGGTAATGTGATGATATGATGGGATGTGATCAGGAAGATATGGTGATGTGATGATGTGATGTGATGTGATGATGTGACGATATGGTAATGTGATGATGTGATGTGATGTTATCGGGATGATATGGTGATGTGGTGATGATGTGGTGATGATGTGATGTGATGGTGATGATGTGATGTAATGATGTGGTGTGATGATGATTTGATGTGATGATGTGGTTATGTGATGTTTTGCTGATCATGTGGTGTTGATGTGATGATGTGGTGATGTGATGATGTGATGTGATCGTGATTATGTGATGTGATGATGTGATGTGATGTGATGATGTGATCATATGGTAATGTGATGAAGTGATGTGATGAGATCGGGATGATATGGTGATGTGATGATGTGGTGGTGATGATGTGATGTGATGGTGATGTGATGTAATGATGTGGTGTGATGATGATTTGATGTAATGATGTGGTGATGTGATGTGGTGATGTGATGTGATCATATGATGTGATCATGCGATGATGTGATGTGATGATGTGATGTGATGATGTGGTAATGTGATGAAGTGGTGATGTGCTGTGATGATTTGATGTGAGGTGATGTGATGATGATGTGATGAAATGATGTGATGTGATGATGTGATGTGATGATGTGATGTGGTGATGTGATTTGGATGATCTGGTGATGATTTGGTAGTGATGTGATGTGATGTGATGATGTGGTGATGATGTGATGTGATGTGGGCTGGGTGGGCTGATGGGATGCAGGGGCTGGGGATGGATCCACCTTCTGATAAGTGGACGGCTGCTCTACTGAGCCACAGCCGCATTTTTATACTACTGTTTACAGGAATAGAAGCTCACCTGCACGTCTGGCTGAAGAATAGTACATTTGTGATACATTCTTATTCAGAACAACAGCTTTACCAACACTTTACCAACACAGTCTGTGAATCATTCATCAGATCCTTCCTTCTCCTTTCACCTGTCCTTATCTGATCTTGTCACATCCAAGCTTGGACTAAATGCTCATGACCGCTGTTCCCAGTACCAGTATGGTATTGATGCTTTAAATAGGTTTGGCTCTGCTGTCGACTGATCAGAGCTCTGTGAGTGCTATGAACTATGGTTACATCCTGTTCCTCCTGGTGAGTTATCTTACATTCATGGAAACTGGACAAGTTATTTGACGTTAACTGCATTTCACCACTGCAGCCTCCAGGGTGAATTACCCCCAACCCAAACACAAACCCACCCCACCAACATGAACACGATGTCAGGCTCAATGAATAGAGCAAAACAAAAGTCAGGCAACTCCCAAGGTGTGAAAATTATCCTCACTAAGAAGCACAGACTTATCTCATTCAGCCTGATCTAAATCTGTTACTCCTCCATATTTAGAGGCTGAAGTCTGCACTCAAACACGAAACCTGAAGAAATCCAAATGTTGTAGCAAAACAGCTGTAAGGATCTAAACATGCCCCCACAGGAAAACGTCTCCTCAGAGGTTCCCCAGTATTTTCCCAGACAAGCACTCATTCCCACTGAACCTCCAGGGTGTCAGAATAAACTCTCATTAAGGGGCTTCAAATGGTGAAATTTCAGCTCAATGAGGGAGGATCATTAAAACAAATTAGCCTCTCTTCTACTCAGCATTGTGTTGCTGTCCTTTGTACAAGCTGATTGCTAAGCAACTACCAAATTACAGGAATCAAAATGCCAGCCTATTCCACAGCTGTAATTATGTAGCTTTTTAGTGTTGCTGTCTCCCAGTGGCAGCTTAATGCCTCTATTATAATTATAGTTAGTATGAGAGGCTGTCCCACCACTAGAAGGTCACCAGCTGGATCCAGGATCTGTACCATGTTATGGATCCAGGATCTGTACCATGTTATGGATCCAGGATCTGTACCATGTTATGGATCCAGGATCTGTACCATGTTATGGATCCAGGATCTGTACCAAGTTATGGGTATGTACAAGTCATACCCATATTCAGCCAAATGCTGTACTTCCACCCAGTGAGTCATAAAACCTCCAAAGATCTCTTTAAATTCTCTTTACTACATTCCTAACTGCTGCCTGCTTCCTTTTATACTTGATTCAGTTCTGAAAATGATGTGTTTTCTTTCTGATTTAAATATTTTCTTGCCTCAGTGCATTCCTGAGTCCAGAGGGGATGTTTTTCCCTTTACTAGTGTTACTTTGATTGGTTGATTGTTTTGCTGCCTTTTGAATGACCCTGCTTATTTCTGGATTGAGGTAGGCCTAATCAATTTCCTGATCTGTATTTACATCCCTTAGTTTTCCTCCACTTCTTATTCTATACTTATCCCAGTTTGTTTTCTCAAATTCCCATCACCCTCTCTCATATCCTGCTCTTCTTCCCACTCAGCTCCTAAATGTATAAGGCTAGATGATAAACTTTTCCCTCTGAATACCTCCCCACTAAGATTCCAAAGACTGATACTAAAGTTACATCTACTGGTGTACCCTTCACCAAATTCACCTTGTGCCTGACCCATCATTTAAACACACCAGTTCCTTTTCACCCATTACTTCCTCTATAACCTCACCATTTAAATCTTCCTGCTCCTCCCATACCCTGTTATATTATAGATAATATTACCTCTCCAATGCCCATAACTGTTTCAAGTTTGCTTTTCTCCTGTTTTTTTGAATAAGTCATAAGAAATTACTTTCTTACTTTCTCATATATTTCAATAACCAGTAGCTCCAATTCATATACTGTCATCAACTCTCTGTTTATACCTTCTTTAATAAATATTCCCATTGAGTCTATCTTTGTGTATAGTACAATATATTCCCTAATAATGACATCCAGAGTTGGTTTGACCTGTGTCTCTTGAATGCAGATGATATCTGGTTTCACCTTTAAATTCCTTACTAGCTATGAAACTTCTGGTGTTCCATTGAAATATTAATATTACAATAAATTAGACGTTCTCTGAGGTCTGCATGAATCCTTTCCAACAATAATCTAACAGATCAGACCTTAATGATGCTAAAAATAGCTCTGCATTCCTGTGTTGCAGTTTTATGCCTGTCCTGATCCTGTATTAGCTTTGGATTCTCTTTGGTAGACTCCGTTCTTCCTTCCGTCCTTCACTATTAGGTATCTTTTTCTTTTTTCTTTTTTTTTTAAGTATTTGTCTGCACCAAACCACCAAAACCGAGAACTGAATACAGAGCGGTGATGTTGGCCACAAACACTAGCTCAGCAGGCACTGGTGGCCCCAATCAACACTGAAGATCGGGTTGAGGTAGATGCTGGTGTGTTGCCGACACCAGTGCACAGGACCCCCTCCAGAGTCCAAAAGAAACCAGATAGTCCGGTCAGTCCTCCCATCTGTGAGAACATCCGGGATGCAGATCCCACAGCATTATAGGGGCCTAGGCATAACGTACAAGCCCAGGGCACAGGAAGTTAACGGACCAGCGCTGCCAGAGGGCCCAGGTGCGCCACCAGGGACACAGGGCAGAGGGGGCCTCCAAGGGACCCCCCCCCAAGACTGGGCCAGGCACCACAAGCCATGCCAACCCTAAACTAGTGATAAACCCCTCCATCTGTGTAATTTAATCCGACCATGCTTACCAAGTCCCTGATTGGAAAACGTGATCTTCACTCTCCCGAGTGACAAACCTATGAGATGTATGTCACAATAGGTGAGATGGATTAAAATTGGAGGGAGGGTGAGTATCTTTACTGCCTCTGTGTCACCTTAACTTCTGGTTTCACCATGATTTCCCCCAACACTTAATCATAACATCATCACCTTCTGCACCTCTATTTACCTTCACATACCCTAGCATCTTATAACACCAGACAGGAGGAGGAGCATGCATACATATATTAAAGCTCATGTAACCCATCATCTCTTTTCAAGGAAGCCCCTCATCATTGAATTGTTAGTTTCCCTGTTGGTTTACAGCCGTTTGATTCCTGTGGTTGTTCCTCCTTTCAGAGCCACCAGCTTTTCCCTATGGGGATTTCAGATATTACTCCCCTAACTCCTTTTCTCTCACCAACTCTCTCTCCAATATTTCTTTTTTAACAACCGATTGCAATTAATCGCCTTATTTCTCTGTTCAGCACTTCTGCAAATCATCAACAAACAGCCATCACGTAACACTTTCACCATTTCTACATCTCCAAAAGTCTCCTTCAGTCCAGTTGTCAAAGGAAGTGAACTAACCAGTGCTATCCCACTTCCTAACTTAAATACCAGAATTACCTTCCATTCTTACATCATTATCTTTTTCCTTACATCCGTCCTTTTCTCAGCTTCTTGTGATGCCCGTAGTCCTGAGTGTTACTTGGATATCCTTTTTCTCCTCACCTCCTCCTCCTTTCCTCTCCTTCATTTCTTCATCCTCAACGATTTACCATTTCAATCACAATTCAGATTATGACACTAGTCCACCAGCTCCTCCTCTGTTAACTATTCAGGAAACACAGACTTTCACCAGCTTTATTTTCAAGCAAACCATCCCATAATATTCAGTTTTTCTGAGGGCAGCACTGGTGAATTTGTCTCCCTTACACAGTTGTCTGATCACAGCCCTGCTGCTGAAACATTTATGTGTGGACAACAGAACAAATGCTAAGATGTGACTAAGTTGGGTTGCTGTCATCTCAGCCATGTTGGAGAGACTTACACACCCTTCTGCTATTTATGGCAATAATTAATTCATGAAGGATGCTTTTCATGCGACCTGACAGCTCAGAGGGGAAATGTTGGGTGCAAAGATGCTGGACAGCTGGCCTCTCTGCTGTGTGTGTGTGTGTGTGTGTGTGTGTGTGTGTGTGTGTGTGTGTGTGTGTGTGTGTGTGTGTGTGTGTGTGTGTGTGTGTGTGTGTGTGTGTGTGTGTGTGTGTGTGTGTTTGTGTGTGTGTGTGTGTTTGTGTGTTTGTGTGTGTGTGTGTTTGTGTGTGTGTGTGTTTGTGTGTGTTTGTGTGTTTGTGTGTTTGTGTGTGTGTGTGTGTGTGTTTGTGTGTGTGTGTGTGTGTGTGTGTGTTTGTGTGTGTGTGTGTGTGTGTGTGTGTGTGTTTGTGTGTTTGTGTGTGTGTGTTTTTGTGTGTGTGTGTGTGTGTGTGTTTGTGTGTGTTTGTGTGTGTGTGTGTGTTTGTGTGTGTGTTTGTGTTTGTGTGTGTGTGTGTGTGTGTGTGTTTGTGTGTGTGTGTGTGTGTGTGTGTGTGTGTTTTGTGTGTGTGTGTGTGTGTGTGTGTGTGTTTGTGTGTGTGTGTGTGTTTTGTGTGTTTTGTGTGTGTGTGTGTGTGTGTGTGTGTGTGTGTGTGTGTGTGTGTGTGTGTGTGTGTGTGTGTGTGTGTGTGTGTGTGTGTGTGTGCACATAGAGCAGTCATGCATGTGTGTGTTAGTCCTTGGCTCTGAATCTCAGCAGATGCACATTTGCATTTATGCATTTGTGTGTGTGTTTGAATGAGGTGGGCCACTGGGGAGGTAAATAAGGTCGACTCAACACATGTGGTTGACTTGATTACATAAGAGCATAGAGTGATGCTGCAAGAAAAGGAGGGAAAAACATGAATGGAGGGAGGAGAAGAGGAGGAGGAAAGGATTGGAGGATGCTGGAGAAGCTGCGAGTAATTTAAGCACTGCAACACCCCAAATGTCTGTGCTGTTGTCTCCCACAGCAGAGCTGTAATATTAAGATGTCATGGTGACCAGAGAGGCTCTTTCTCCCTGACATGATTTAACAAAATCAGTCCAACTTTAATAGAAGTTTAATTCTGTGACTAACAAACCAGACTGTTGGAGACAGCACCATCATTAGATGAAGAGACTTAGTGGAAACTGTTTTGTGTTTTACAGTGCCTCATAAAAGTGACAAATACTTTCAACAACAACAATAAAGCTTTAGGCTGAAATCAGTCCTATATAATAAAAGTATCATGTCTACAAAGACTAATTGAGCAGAGAACTAATCCTTCCTACCATCCCAAATATTTCCTCCCGTCCTGTTGAGGGCTCGTACGGCCCTTGTTATCCCCACCATGAACCAGCTGAGGAGGGGGACAGGCTCCCCCCGTCTGTCCGTCTGTCTGTTCAAATACTGTTCCGTATTTTTCACCAGACCTTCTACACACAACAGCCAAGCACTGAAGTGGAGTCTTGTGCTATTTAGGAACTTATATCATTTGTATTTTTTTGTATGTTTTTTTGTTTGTTTCCATGGTTACAAGTTGAGGTGTGTAATGTCTGTAGATATTTAACTTAATGACATAATTGTAGTTTGTGAACAGAACGAGTTAACAACGTGCGTTCTTCTTCTGCGTCTTTATTTTACCGGCAGAACACATGCCCAAAACATATATCCCTTCTGCATATGTCACACACTGACTGACATGCAGTGATAGTCTCTGCTCACTTTCATTCATTACAAGGTGGGAGGTGTGTAATGTTTAGGCTCAGTCTATTACTGACAAATGCCAATCACAGAATGAGCCTAAAATCTACACACCTCCCATGCACAGGAGAGACGCCTTTTGATGTTTTGAAATTTCAGTTTGTTTTTGTTTGTTTGTATTGGCCTTTTTCTCAGTTATGCAATCAGCAGGAATTGAAATCACCGGGGTCAGCTTAAATAACTTCTGACTGTTTTTCAAACTGAGTCTTTTATGCTTGTTTAAATCTGACCGACTGAAAAAATGATTGACTTCAGTGTCAAGGTTCCTCTGCATGTGACACTGACTTGTGACAGAAAACACCATGAGTAAAACTATTTCCATAAAACATGCATTCTGAAACATGTATATGAAAACAAATAATAGTTTTACAGAGCTATTTTTGTTTATTTGAATTTATTTGAATTATTTATGGATTCTTGTCCTTCAAACACAAATGGTGGAATCTGAGAGACATAAATCAGACGAAAGGTATTCCACCTTACATAAATAAAACTGCTTTAATTGCAATAAATAACGAATGATGAATGGAATTTGCTGCCAGTCTTTCATAGTGAAACACCAGTGATAACTGATTAACACCAGTGACTGGAACACCAGCATCTGTAATGACAGTGACTGGACCGCCAGTGGCTGGAACACCAGTGGCTGGAACACCAGACTGTAACAACTGTGACTGTAACGCCAGTGACTGTAACGACAGTGACTGTAACGCCAGTGACTGTAACGACAGTGACTGTAACGCCAGTGACTGTAACGACAGTTACAGTTCTACAATTGACCGTATTGTAGAATGAAGCTGACATTTTCAGTCAAGACGATTTATAAAAGTCACCATTTGTGGTAAAGACGAGCACAAAGGTCCACTTTTTATTTGGGTTCACAGACATTATCCCCTGATCAGCTCCTCCAGTCATCTGATAACTAGTGGTCATATCTGGGGGTAGTTAGTGACCCTGTTTGTGTTCAGACATGGTCTTTATGACTTCAGAGGTGAGTGACCTTCTAGCAGATATCCACTGACTCCAGGTCAGTGATCTGTGACTGTTTGTGCTCTGGTGTGCACAGATAGATGATGTTGTTTGTTCCTGCTATAAAAAAAAAAGGGGCACCCGGCTGGAGGCACAGTTTGTGCTTCTCTCATGATTGCATGTATGCATTTTAGTGAGGATTGAGGTAATAATAGGAGACATATTGCTACGCTAAAGATATCTTCACCAGTTTTTGAGAAATATCCCACTAAACTACAGCCAGAGTAAATCTTTATAATCTGTCTGATTTCTTCTCTGGGCTCAGTCATAACAGTGATGCCCATCCTCTGAATGCAGCATGAGGTCACCTTCACTTTGTCTTCCTGGAGGACCAGTCCAGGAACTCACTGCTCTCACACTGCTCATTTACGTGATGGCGTTTTCTCAGTAAGTCTGGCCCTCAGTCTCTCATCTAGGGTCCTTTTGTCACAGATGTCATGCTACTCACAGCTGCTGGATGATGTCATGACCCCACCCTTCAGCACATTTTTGGGAAGTACTGAACAGACAGTGAACAGTAAGCTGATGAACATCTGAATGATGAGCTGCTCTCCAGCGGAGCCTACAGGTGACGGCTGTAGCTGATCAGAGCGATGACATCATGTGTGTCAAACAGCAGGAGATGAAATAGATCACTATATGTTTTATAATGTATCAATTCTCACACTGTATAGTTATTTTATTAAAGTTTAGTTTTATTTTTTATGTTATCAACGTTATTTTGATTTAATTATATAAGCAAAATATCATGTCTTTGCTCAGACTGCACCTAAGTTTAACCCTCTGAGGTCACGATGAACCTCTCATGGTTTACTATTTGATTTGTCATTTCCTGTTTTATTTTGAAAATTGAGTTTTCCATGTTTTGTCTTTTATTTTTCACTTCCTGCCTTCGGTTCTTCCGTCAGTTGGTTTCTCAGTATTCGACCTTTGCCTCTATTTGGGTTTTTGTCCCGTTGGATTTTGGATTGTTTAGTGTTGGACTTTTGTGATTTTTCCTCTGTCTTTTCCTTCTCGGCATTGTTTTCTGTACTAAACCGTTGGTCTGCCTTCTCCCTGGTTCTGACTGCTGTCTGTGTTTGGCTCCTGACACTCACTATTTTTACTGAACAGATTCCTATCCCTAAAAATATTTTTCGCACATTTCATGAGTGTATTGATATTTTCTTTATACTATGACAGTTTTACTGATATCACATGAAAAAAAAATCAACATTATCACATTCTTACAACAGCACAATATTTTAAATCATTTCCTTTGTATTGTGATACATCACAGGATTCTAGCTGATCTAAATGAAGTAGTAATCTAAATGAAGTGGTGATCAAACTGAAGTAGTAATCTAAATGCAGTAGTAATCTAAATGAAGTAGTGATCAAAATGAAGTAGTAATCTAAATGAAGTAGTGATCAAAATGAAGTAGTAATCTAAATGAAGTAGTAATCTAAATAAGTTGTAATCTAAATGAAGTGGTGATCTAAATGAAGTAGTAACCTAAATGAAGTCGTAACCTAAATGAAGTAGTAATCTAAATGAAGTACTGATCTAAATGAAGTAATGATGTAAATAAAGTAGTAATCTAAATGATGTAGTAATCTAAATAGGTAGTAATTTAGAGGAATTAGTCATCTTAATGAAGTAGTAACCTAAATGAAGGAGTAATCTAAACTAAGTGGTAATCTAAATGAGGTAGTGATCTAAATGAGGTAGTGATCTAAATGAAGGAGTAATCTAAATGAAGTAGAAACCTAAATAAAGTAGTGATCTAAATGAAGTAGTAATCTATTTGAAGTAGTGATCTAAATGCAGAAGTAATCAAAATGAAGTAGTGATCTAAATAAAGTAGTAATCTAAATGAAGTGGTGATCTAAATGAGGTAGTGATCTCAATGAAGGAGTAATCTAAATGAAGTAGTAACCTAAATGAAGTAGTGATCTAAATAAAGTAATTATCTAAATGAAGTAGTAATCTAAATGAAGTAGTAACCTCAATGAAGTAGTAATCTAAATGAAGTGGAGATCTAAATGAAGTAGTAACCTAAATGAAGTAGTGATCTAAATGAGGTGGTAAACTAAATGAAGTAATGATCTAAATTAAGTAGTAATCTAATTGAAGTGGTGACCTAAATAAAGGATTAATCTAAATGAGGTAGTGATCTAAATGAGGTAGTAATCTAAATGAAGGAGTAATCTAAATGAAGTAGTAACCAAATTAAGTAGTGATACAAATGAAGTAGTGATCTAAATGAAGTAGTGATCTAAATGAAGTAGTGATCTAAATGAAGTAGTGATCTAAATGAAGTAGTGATCTAAATGAAGTAGTAATCCAAATGCAGTAGTAATCTAAATGAAGTAGTATTCTAAATGAGGTAGTGATCTAAATGAGGTAGTTATCTAAATGAAGGCGTAATCTAAATGAAGTAGTAACCTAAATAAAGTAGTGATCTAAATGATGTAGTAATCTATATGAAGTAGTGATCTAAATGCAGTAGGAATCTAAATGAAGTAGTAATCTAAATCAAGTGGTGATCTACATGAAGTAGTAATCTAGGTGAAGTAGTGATCTAAATGAAGTAGTAACCTAAATGAAGTAGTAATCTAAATGAGGTAGTAACCTAAATAAAGTAGTGATCTAAATGAAGTAGTAAGCTATATGAAGTAGTGATCTAAATGTAGTTGTAATCCAAATGAAGTAGTGATCTACATGAAGTAGTGATCTAAATGAAGTAGTAATCTAAATGAAGTAGTGATCTACATGAAGTAGTGATCTAAATGAAGTCGTAAACTAAATGAAGTAATGATCTAAATAAATTAGTAATCTAAATGAAGTGGTGATCTAAATAAAGGATTAATCTAACTGAAGTAGTGATCTAATTGAAGTGCTGATTTAAATGAAGTAGTAAATAAAGTAGTGATCTAAATGAAGTAGTAATCTATATGAAGTAGTGATCTAAATGCAGTTGTAATCTAAATAAAGTAGATCTACATGAAGTAGTGATCTAAATGAAGTGGTAAACTAAATGAAGTAATGATCTAAATAAAATAGTAATCTAAATGAAGTGGTGAGCTAAATAAAGGATTAATCTAACTGAAGTAGTGATCTAATTGAAGTAGTAATCTAAATGAAGTGGTAAACTAAATGAAGTAATGATCTAAATGAAGGAGTAACCTAAATGAAGTAGTAATCTAAATAGAGTAGTGATCTAAATGAAGTAGTGATCTAAACGAAACAGTGATCTAAATGAAGTAGTAACCTAAATGAAGTAGTGATCTAAATGAAGTAGTAATCCAAATGAAGTAGTAATCTAAATGAAGTAGTAATTTAAAGGAATTAGTCATCTTAATGAAGTAGTAACCTAAATGAAGGAGTAATCTAAACGAAGTGGTAATCTAAATGAAGTAGTAATCTAAAAAAAGTAGTGATCTAAATGAAGTAGTGATCTAAATGAAGTAGTAACGTAAATGAAGTAGTGATCTGGATGAAGTAGTGATCTAAATGAAGTAGTAACCTAAATGAAGTAGTAACCTATGTGAAGTAGCGATCTAATTGAAGTACTGATCTAAATGAAGTAGTAATCTAAATGAAGTTGTAAACTAAATGAAGTAATGATCTAAATAAAGTAGTAATCTAAATGAAGTAGTAATCTAAATGAAGTCGTAATCTAAATGAAATAGTAACCTAAAAGAAGTAGCGATCTAAATGAAGTAGTGATCTAAATGAAGTACTAATCTAAATGAAGTAGTAATCTAAATGAAGTAGCGATCTAGATGAAGTGGTAATCTAAATGAAGTAATGATGTAAATAAAGTAGTAATCTAAATGAAGTAGTGATCAAAATGAAGTAGTAATCTAAATGAAGTAGTAATCTAAATTAAGTAGTAATCTAAATTAAGTAGTGATCTAATTGATGTAGTAATCTAAATGAAGTGGTAAACTAAATAAAGTAATGATCTAAATAAAGTAGTAACCTAAATAAAGTAGTGATCTAAATGAGGTAATAATCTATATGAAGTAGTGATCTAAATGCAGTAGAAATCTAACTGAAGTAGTAATCTAAATCAAATGGTGATCTACATGAAGTAGTAATCTAAGTGAAGTAGTGAGCTAAATGAAGTAGTAATCTAAATCAAGTAGTGATCTACATGAAGTAGTAATCTAAGTGAAGTAGTCATCGAAATGAAGTAGTAATCTAAATGAAGTGGTGATCTAAATGAAGTAGTAACCTAAATGAAGTAGTAATCTAAATGAAGTGGAGATCTAAATGAAGTAGTAACCTAAATTAAGTAGTAATCTAAATGAAGTAGTGATCAAAATGAAGTACTAATCTCAATGAAGTAGTAATCTAAATGAAGTAGTAATCTAAATGAGGTAGTAATCTAAATGAAGTGGTGATCTAACTGAAGTAGTAATCTAAATGCAGTAGTAATCAAAATGAAGTAGTGATCAAAATGAAGTAGTAATCTAAATGAAGTAGTAATCTAAATGAAGTAGTAATCTAAATGAAGTGGTGATCTAACTGAAGTAGTAACCTAAATGAAGTAGTAATCTAAATGAAGTAGTAACCTAAATGAAGTCGTAACCTAAATGAAGTAGTAATCTAAATGAAGTACTGATCTAAATGAAGTAATGATGTAAATAAAGTAGTAATCTAAATGATGTAGTAATCTAAATAGGTAGTAATTTAAAGGAATTAGTCATCTTAATGAAGTAGTAACCTAAATGAAGGAGTAATCTAAACGAAGTGGTAATCTAAATGAAGTAGTAGCCTAAAAAAAGTAGGGATCTAAATGAAGTAGTGATCTAAATGAAGTAGTAACGTAAATGAAGTAGTGATCTGGATGAAGTAGTGATCTAAATGAAGTAGTAACCTAAATGAAGTAGCGATCTAATTGAAGTACTGATCTAAATGAAGTAGTAATCTAAATGAAGTGGTAAACTAAATGAAGTAATGATCTAAATAAAGTAGTAATCTAAATGAAGTCGTGATCTAAATGAAATAGTAACCTAAATGAAGTAGCGATCTAAATGAAGTAGTGATCTAAATGAAGTAGCGATCTAAATGAAGTAGTGATCTAAATGAGGTAGTAATCTAAATGAAGTATAATCTAAATTAAGTGGTGACCTAAATGAAGTAGTAACCTAAATGAAGTAGTAATCTAAATGAAGTGGAGATCTAAATGAAGTAGTAACCTAAATGAAGTAGTGATCTAAATGAGGTGGTAAACTAAATGAAGTAATGATCTAAATAAAGTAGTAATCTAAATGAAGTGGTGACCTAAATAAAGGATTAATCTAAATGAGGTAGTGATCTAAATGAGGAAGTAATCTAAATGAAGGAGTAATCTAAATGAAGTAGTAACCAAATTAAGTAGTGATACAAATGAAGTAGTGATCTAAATGAAGTAGTAATCCAAATGCAGTAGTAATCTAAATGAGGTAGTGATCTAAATGAGGTAGTGATCTAAATGAGGTAGTTATCTACATGAAGGAGTAATCTAAATGAAGTAGTAACCTAAATAAAGTAGTGATCTAAATGATGTAGTAATCTATATGAAGTAGTGATCTAAATGCAGTAGTAATCTAAATGAAGTAGTAATCTAAATCAAGTGGTGATCTACATGAAGTAGTAATCTAAATGAAGTAATAATCTAAATGATGCGGCGATCTAAATGAAGTAGTAACCTAAATGAAGTAGTAATCTAAATGAAGTGGTAAACTAAATGAAGTAATGATCTAAATAAAATAGTAATCTAAATGAAGTGGTGATCTAAATAAAGGATTAATCTAACTGAAGTAGTGATCTAATTGATGTGGTGATTTAAATGAAGTAGTAATCTAAATGAAGTAGTAATCTAAATGAAGTGGTAAACTAAATGAAGTAATGATCTAAATGAAGTAGTAACCTAAATGAAGTAGTAATCTAAATAAAGTAGTGATCTAAATGAAGTAGTGATCTAAACGAAACAGTGATCTAAATGAAGTAGTAACCTAAATGAAGTAGTGATCTAAATGAAGTAGTAATCCAAATGAAGTAGTAATCTAAATGAAGGAGTAATCTAAATGAAGTGGTAATCTAAATGAAGTAGTACTGTGTAGTACAGTGTAGTACTGTGAAGTACGGTGAAGTACAGTGTAGTACTGTGTAGTACAGTGAAGTACAGTGAAGTACAGTGTAGTACTGTGTAGTACAGTGTAGCACTTTGTAGTAAAGTGAAGTACAGTGAAGCACAGTGTCGCACTCTGTAGTACAGTGTAGTACTGTGTAGTACAGTGAAGTACAGTGTAGTACTGTGTAGTACTGTGTAGTATAGTGTTGCACTGTGTAGTACAGTGTAGTAGTGTGTACTAAAGTGAAGTACAGTGTCGCACTGTGTAGTACAGTGTAGTACAGTGTAGTAGAGTGTAGTACTGTATAGTACTGTGTAGTACTGTGTAGTACAGTGTAGTACAGTGTAGTACTGTGTAGTATAGTGACGTACAGTGTAGTACAGTGTAGTACTTTGTAGTACAGTGTAGTACTGTGTCGTAGAGTGTAGTACTAGGAAGTACAGTGTAGTACAGTGTAGTAATGTGAAGTACAGTGTAATACTGCATAGTACTGTATAGTACAGTGTAGTCCTGTGTACTAAAGTGAAGTACAGTGTCACACTGTGTAGTACAGTGTAGTACAGTGTAGTAGAGTGTAGTACTGTGTAGTACTGTGTAGTATAGTGTTGCACTGTGTAGTACAGTGTAGTAGTGTGTACTAAAGTGAAGTACAGTGTCGCACTGTGTAGTACAGTGTAGTACAGTGTAGTAGAGTGTAGTACTGTATAGTACTGTGTAGTACTGTGTAGTACAGTGTAGTACAGTGTAGTACTGTGTAGTATATTGACGTACAGTGTAGTACAGTGTAGTACTTTGTAGTACAGTGTAGTACTGTGTCGTAGAGTGTAGTACTAGGAAGTACAGTGTAGTACAGTGTAGTAATGTGAAGTACAGTGTAATACTGCATAGTACTGTATAGTACAGTGTAGTCCTGTGAAGTGCTGTGTAGTACAGTGTAGTACAGTGTAGTACAGTGAAGTACAGTGTAGTACAGGGAAGCATAGTGAAGTACAGTGTAGTACTGTGTAGTACAGTGTAGTACTGTGAGTAAGGTGAAGTACAGTGTCGCACTGTTTAGTACAGTGTAGTACAGTGAAGTACAGTGTAGTACTGTGTAGTAGAGTGTAGTACTGGGAAGTACAGTGTAGTACAGTGTAGTACTGTGAAGTACAGGGTAGTACTGCGTAGTACTGTATAGTACAGAGTAGTACTGTGTAGTACTGTGTAGTACAGTGTAGTACAGTGTAGTACTGTGTAGTACAGTGAAGTACAGTGTAGTACAGTGTAGTACTTTGTAGTTCAGTGAAGTACAGTGAAGTACAGTGTCATACTGTGTAGTACAGTGTAGTACTGTGTAGTACAGTGAAGTACAGTGTAGTACTTTGTAGTAGAGTGTAGTACTGTGTAGTACTGTGTAGTACTGTATAGTACAGAGTAGTACTGTGTAGTACTGTGTAGTACAGTGTAGTACAGTGTAGTACTGTGTAGTACAGTGTAGTATGGTGTAGTACAATGTAGTACAGTGTAGTACTGTGTACTACTGTGAAATACAGTGTATTTCTGCGAAGTACTGTGTAGTACTGTGTAGTACAGTGTAGTACTGTGTAGTACTGTATAGTACTGAGTAGTACTGTGTAGTATAGTGTAGTACTGTGTAGTACTCTTCAGTACAGTGTAGTACTGCGTAGTACAGTCTAGTACAGTGAAGTACAGTGTAGTAATGTGTAGTACAGTCTAGTACAGTGAAGTACAGTGTAGTGCTGTGTGAGACTACAGCTCAACCTTCCTCCAGGTCACATCTGCTGCTCAACATTCCACATTGTGATGTTCCTGTGTGGGCCTGGAACAACATGATTGGTCCAGATTTCACACATGACAGTAGTGTTGCCTTTGACTTCTTTTAGAAAGGGAAACATTTGTTTTATTTTTTGTTATTTTTATTATTTTCATTTATTGTGTATTTAAGTTTGAATTTTAATAATTAAAAATAAAAGTGACAAAAGTCTTATCTTCTCCCAGTAATTAAGGGTGGGCCAGTTATTTGTCCCACCCACTACAAAGTGGAGGTGGAGGCCCCCGACCCCGGCCAATCAGCAGTCTGCTGTTCGAGACCACTTGATCAGGTGATTATCCAGCTGTGACTAAAGCAGATATTTTCAGTTTCCATTCATTTTTTTGCCAACAAAACCTGTTATTTTAAGCCAAACCAAATATTTTCTTGTGCCCAAACTTAACCATACTTCAGCTTGTTGTGGCAACATAACATTAAAAACTGAAATGTAAAGTTTCACCATAGTCCCTGGTTTGTAGAAACAGCATTTATTCTAAGGACTGTGTTGTGTAACTGGTTTAAAGTGTGACGGCAGGAGGAAGGACTGTTAGCTGAGGTCATGTTAAACCAGCTGATCAAATCCTTCCTGCCTCCTGCTTTGTCTGTCTTTCAGCTGCTCCTCCTCTGCTGAGGGATTAAATCATGTCTCTGCTGCCTCCTCATACACTGACCTCAACACGTCGCTGACTCATCAGATTAACATGACATCATAACACTGATGAATCAGCACTGAGTGAGTTTCGCAGTCCATCCACCAACCACCACACTTCTCCCCTCCATCACCATCCTCTCTCCTTTTCTTTTCATGATTCATGTCCCTCTCTCCACTTTCACTTTTCACTTCTCCCTCCTCTTCATCATTCATCCTCCTTTGTCAACACCACACTCTTCTTCTGCTTCTTCATCTCTTTCTTTTGCCATCTCAGTCTCTCTCTCTCACTCCTCCTCCTGTCTCTTTCTCATCAGGCGTTCAACACCACTCCCTTCTTGAATTGTGGCATGTGGAGGACTCCTCACCTCGTTAGAGTGTGTGTGTGTGTGTGTGTGTGTGTGTGTGTGTGTGTGTGTGTGTGTGTGTGTGTGTGTGTGTGTGTGTGTGTGTGGTATTCTATACTAAATGTAAAATTGAACGTTGTAAGAAGAAGAAACTAAACAAAGATACACTGTAGACAAAAGTTAGTGGACACCAGAGCATCAGTTCCATATGTGATCTAGCATGTCTTTCCAAAACCACTGGCATCACCTTCTCTGCTCCTACAGCAGCCTCCAGCCTCCACCCCTCTGGTTTCAGACCCACCACATGTTGGGGTCCAGGGATCCGCTCCCACTCAGCCACAGGAGAATCAGTGACCCATCAGCTGGTGTTACAGGTCATGAACAGGGCCAGAGGTCAGGGTTCTATAAGTCCAGTCCATGGTGCATTTAGTCTGGATTCACTGCAGAGAAAACTGTGTTAAAGGCACAGTTTGTCATGTTTACCACCATCAGTCTCTCAGTCCAAGCAATTAAAACAAAAGACATAGTTTGATGACTTATTTTTATATTTAGTCATAAATACAAGATGTCCTTAAAGCATATGATTCAGCACTGATTTAAGAAACTGACTCAGAAACCTTTCTTTTGATTCTGGATCATTCTTACACATCACTGTTGAAAGATTAAATAAGAACTAGCCTATTTATCCTGAAGACATAAGCAGCTCCAATTATAACAGTTTCAGCCAGATTCCCCTCATAACATGGCCCCATTTGGATTTATAATGGCATTAAATGCGATTATTAAATTGTTATTAATTAGTATTTCCAAATTTGAGTGTCATATTGATTTTAAAGTAGTTTGAGTGATCAGAATCAGAATGATCTTTATTGTCATTATACGCAGATACAAAGAAATTCTGTATAGTAATTATTGTCTTAATATACTGTGTATTGTTGCTCAGTATTATTCCACACTATAATAGAATATAATAGAAATGCAGCAATGTGTTCTGGGAGAATTAATAATTTGCCAGTTTATCACCAGCTGTTTGAAATGAACCGTAGCCTCATTCATGGTAGGTTTTCGTTTTCATCATCTTTCTGGGGATCTGCATGAATGTAAAGGTTCTGCTGAGAAGTGATGTCCTGGTTTTAGGACAAAATCTTTCATTATGTTCCCTGCTCCGGATGAGATTGGCAGTTGATGACAAAATATGAGAAATATAATGACTTGAATACAGAGAACAGAATCACCATTCTGTCTCTGTCTTTCTCTCCTCATTTTCTCTCCATCATCCAAAATTACATTTACACATTCTGAATATCATTAACCTCATTAGATTCAGTGATAACACAGATTTAATTATTCCTGTGCTTTTCTACATCAAACAGGAGACTCATCTGTCCTCTGGGGTTCATGTTATCTTTAATAAGACGGTCTAATCTTTGACAGAATCAAATCACTGGAGTGAGTCTGAGTTCTCTTTTCTCTGGCAGGGACTTAAAGAAATCTTCTATTTGAAAAATGAATCCTTCCAGTTCAACAAATACCCATGCTCTGGACACAGAGCTGCCAACTCATCCAGATTCTGTGTTCATGGATCACCTGCTATCTGGTCTCTGACAAAGTTTGTGGTTCAGGCTTGTTTCAAACCCACACTCCTCATCACCACTAGGAAATACTCATGCAACAAATGATTCATGTTCGACTTGTCGGCTCTTCGCTCCAGCCTCATTACAAGCATCATAGGAGTCTCTATAACATAGAGGGGGAGTAAGCGGCGGAACAAAAAAGCACAGCACCGCAGAGAAGCATAGAGCAGCACTGAAATGCCACGATCAGTGCACAAAGAACGAGGAGACAACCTGCTCAGGTACCAGCTGACAGCGCTGCAACCCAGGGACGAGGCAGCAGCAGAAGGGGGGGCTCTGCTTAGCCGTGTGAATACCCAATGGCCTGTAGTAATTTCAATTTATTTATATTGCGCCAAATCACAACAAAAGTTATATCAAGGCACTTTACAAAAAGAGCAGGTTTAGACCGACTCTTTATTCTAAAGAGACCCAACAATCCTCCATGAGAAGAACATGGAGACAGTGGAGAGAAAAAACTGACTTTAACAGGAAGAAACCTGGAGTAGATCCAAGACTCAAGGTGGGCGGAGCCTCTGCTTTGACCGGTTGGGTGAGAGAGATAGAGAGAGAAAGGTTGGGAGAGAGAGAGAGAGAGAGAGAGAGGCATAGGGACAGGGACACAGACATGTTCAACTACGATAATAATAATAGCTGTTATAATAGAGAGATTACAGTTTGTAGTATTTATAATAACTACTACAATAACAACTCTGATAATAATGAGAATATTAATGATGATGATGATGATAGTAATAGTAAGAGTAATAATAATAATAATAATAATAATAATAATAATAATAATGGTAATGATGATGATGATCATGTCAGAGGGTATCAACCATGGTCCCAGCAGTAGATTGATCCATGGTGACCTGCAGGATGAGAAAACACAAAGACTCTGGAGAAGAAGTCAAGTTAGTAACATGAATTAATGAGACATGAGTGTGTAAAGAAGAAGAGAGAGGAGCTCAGTGCATCATGGGAAGTCCCCCAGCAGTCTATGCTTATAGCAGCATAGCTAAAGATTAGCCTAAGCCAGCCTTAATTCTAAGCTTTATCAAAAATGAAAGTTTTAAGCCTCCTCTTAAATGTAGAGAGGGTGTTTGCCTCCTGGACCCAGACTGGAAGATGGTTCCACAGGAGAGGAGCCTGATAACTGAAGGCTCTCGCTCCCGTTCTTCTTTTGGAGAATCTAGGGATCACAAGTAACCCTGCATCCAGGGAGCGTAATGTTCTAGATGGGTAGTAGGGTACTACGAGCTCCTGAAGGTATGTTGGTGCCTGACCATTAAGGGCTTTGTACGTGAGGAGAAGGATTTTAAATTCTATTCTGGATTTTACAGGGAGCCAATGCAGAGAAGCTAATACAGGAGAGATATGATCTCTGATACTAGTTCTGGTCAGGACACGTGCAGCAGCATTCTGGATCAGCTGGAGAGTCTTTAGAGACTTGTTGGGACAGCCTGATAAAAGGGAATTACAATAATCCAGCCTGGAAGAAACAAATGCATGGATTAATTTTTCTGCATCTTTTTGAGACAGAATGGTTTTTGATATATTAACAGTCCTAGAAATTTGTTTTATATGGGAATTAAAGGACATATCCTGATCAAACATAACTCCCAGATTCCTCACAGTGGAGCTGGAGGCCAATGTAATGCTGGAGGCCAAGGTAATTCCATCCATAGTGGTTATATCATTAGATAGTGTGTTTCTGAGATGTTTAGGGTCCAGGACAATAACCTCAGTTTGGTCAGGATTGAGTAACAGAAAATTGGACGTCATCTAGTTTCTTATATTCATAAGAAATGCCTGAAGTTTAATTAGTTGATTAGCTTCACCTGGTTTCATTGATAAGTATAATTGTGTGTCATCTGCATAACAATGAAAATTAATACAGTGTTTCCTGATATTAATACCTAAAAGGAGCATATATAGGATGAACAATATTGGTCCAAGCACAGAACCCTGAGGGACTCCATGATTAACTTTGCTGTGCATGGAGGATTCGTCGTTAACAAGTACAAACTGAGATCGATCTAATGAGTAGGATTTAAACCATCTTAATGCAGTTCCTTTAATGCCAATTAAATATTGGAGACTTTGCAGTATCTGATGATCAATGCTATCAAATGCAGCACTAAGACCTAATAAGACGAGCACAGAGACAAATCCCTCATCTGATGCCATTAGAAGGTCGTTAGTAACTTTGACCAATGCTGTCTCTGTGCTACGATGCTCTCTGAAGCCTGACTAAATAAACTATTATTTGAGGATATCCCCATATCCACCTTTGCATTTCCCCTGCTTTATGTGGCTGTTTCCCTCTTTCTTCATTACCCATTCATCTCAGCATCAACATTTGCATTTCTCCTGCAGGCTTTGGCTTTGGCTAGTCCTACATCTCTTTCACTTAGCTGTGTTTCTTCTCTTGGTTGCTTTATTCCCTGACATTCCTTCCAATCCTTGGATTATAGCCTAAACATGTTAAATCTCTTAATGATGCTGTACTCTGCTCTTTTCCTCTCTCTGCTGGACTATTGTAACATAGTCAGGTATGGTATACCCTCCTTCTTCCAGGCAACATCTAATTCATCAGACAGCTTCCTTTGGTGTTCTGTAAATTTATTAATCTCACTTCGACTCTCTCATTCTTATTTTTCCTCTAATTAGTATCTCCTAATTGAAATTAAGCACAGTCAGGGAGACACTTTGCCCCCTACATCACAGTTTCCTGCTATCTTTAGGCTTCACTGACTCACTCTCCTCTTCATCCAATCACATCATTTGTAGACTGTCAAACTTTAAATATGCTCTCTCTCTGCTGACATCCAGCTGTCGTTTAGTACAGGAAAGACTTGCAACCCACGTCCACCCCTTCACCACCTCAACCCTGAAACACCTGGCCATCTCCAATCAAATCCTCTGATGAGAACTTTTCCTTTCATTAGACATCCCAACACCAAGCTCCACTCCTCCTCATCACTACCAGTTTTAAGTTCCAGGAGGAAGTCTTCTTCACACTGGGAGCATCTAATTCATTCGATGGCTTCCGTTGATTATCTGCTTCCTTCTGGGATCCAACCACCAAAGCCTACACCCTCTGTTCACAATGAATTTACCTCAGTTCTCTGTTTCTTCTTTAGTCTCTCCTGATTTAAATAATAGTTAACATTTCTTTAAGGGTGTATGTAGCATGTCCTAGCTGTCATGTTCAGGGTACTTCACCTACAGTAACCAGTTTCCTGTCACCTTTCTAGTCTGACTGACCTCTCAAAGCTTTACAACAGCAGCCAGCATTCACCCATTCACACCAGCATTCACCCATTCACACCAACATTCATACAGGGGTGACATTCATACCATGTAAGGCTCCACCTGCTCTTTAGGAGCAGTAACCATTCACACAAACACTCACACACCAATGGAACAGATACTGGGGTTCAGTATCTGCCCAAGGACACTTTGATATGTAGACCACAGAGGCTGGGGATTGAACCACCGACCCTCTGATAAGTGGACGACCGCTCTACGTCTGAGCCACAATAAGCAAATATATATATATATATAATTTTATTCAAACTCAAACTGAAAAGCGACAAAGAAAACAACTTTGAAAGCAGGTTGGCTTAAAATAAAACCTTCATCCTTCTCTCCATCCACCCATTCACATACATCTGTCTTCTGTTTCCATTGGCAAAAATCCTCACTAATTTTCATCCATGTCTAAGGTATTAGTTATTGATCTCTCATGGGCCAAAATCACCAATTTCCTCTTTCTGTCATGTAACATGATGCGGCGATAGCAGGTTAGTCCTTACCTGCTATCGTGACAGTGGAGAAGGAAGCCTCACATTTCCGACACTGGAAACAGAAACATGTCTCTTGCAGGACAGATTACTTGAGCCATTTAGCACCCTATGCATACTTTGGGTAGCTAGCTAACACTGGCTTAGATGGTGTATCACCACTGAAGTCGCTAACCGCCTGAGGCTGAGGCAAACGAGAGAGTAGACAACTTCAGGGCAGTGCTTGTGGACGGTAACATTACTGTACTAGCAGCAGCATCACTAGATGCAGAAGCAGCACCAGGCTTGTTTACAGGCTTAAAATATCGATACATAACACAAGCGTTGCAAGTCTCTTTGGATAAACTAAATGAATGCATGTCAACCTATGAGCTTTCACTACAGCACATTCACAGACTGGGTGACATCACCTACTAAATGTCTTTGCAGTGGAGACGTCTGCTTCAAATCACGCTCTGTGTAACTGACACAATGAGAAGAGTGGGTATGTGACTGTGGAGGCGGGCTGTCAGCTGCCCTACCAATCAAAAGCCAAGAATGGTACTGGTATATTCTATACAATTTTTCCATTGGCTGAACAAATGAAATAAACTTTTTCAACTGTTGCTTGGGTGGGTAAGATGCAGATTTTGTTTGGCTGAGCCCACCCCTGCCCCAAGCTACCGTCAGCCTCGGTTGGAGGTGCTTTCAAACACCAATGAGATGCTTTCTTTCATCTGTGATTAGATTTCTACTCCAGGCTTCTCTCTGCAATAAGAGACTGTTAGATTAGACGCCGTGTGTCTGTAATTAGTCTGTGATAGAATGCAGTGATAGCAGAGGATGATCAGGTGAATGATGTTGTCATTATTCCTAAAAGTTTGACACCTTCAAAGAGATTTAATGAATGTGATCAAATGATACACTGATTAATTAAAACAATAAAAAAAACAAAGGGTGAGTTTCAGTAACAGGTTAAAACCTTTAACACATATTAAGAGCCTATTTATCAGAACTAACTGTTTGAACAGTCTGTGGTTATTTACAGGAACATTTTTCTTTATTCTAGTTTTATCCCTGCTTTTTTCACTGATGATGCCACATACTGTCATACAGATCAGCCACCTTTGAGTCAAAAGTGAATTAAAGTTGTGTGTTTGTTGGGAGGCTTCTGTCAGCCAGATGTGATCACACTGACACACAGTCACGAAGAAGAATTAGCTTTAAATGTTCATGTTGAACTGTTAATAATAAACACATTTTATTTCCATTTTTTTAAATAAATACTTAAAAGTTGGAACCACATTTTCAGTTTCCTTTATGTCATTAATCAGGTACACATAACAAACACTGTGAAGGTACCAGCATCTAAAATACAAGGATTAGCTGATTTTGTTGTTTTCTCACTGTAAATTATTTTTCTGCTGATGGTCAGACAACATATACAAGACATCACTGTTAGGCCTCTGAACATTTGACTGGCATTTATTCAACGTGTTCTAACATTTTAAACCAAACAATTAAACTAAATGTAATCAGTAATTAAATTATTATAAATTATTAAATAGAATTTAAATAAATATGCCTGGCTTAGGACAGTGTCAATGAGAATAAAAAATAGTAGAAAAACAGTCGTCCCTATAATCATGATCCTCTCCTCCGTTAGCTGTGTCTGAATGCCTGTTTCATACTATTGTGTGACTGAGCCTTGATCAACACACAGTATCTGGTGTCTGTTGCACTTTGTGTCGAATCTAAAAAATGAGCTGCATAGATTGAAAAGAGACTCTGACACGCTGCAACCCAAAACTGAAGAAAAGGCACAGGCACATTCAAAAACACCCTAAAAGGTTTTCTTCCTCTGTACATCCTTTTCTCCATACTGTATGCTGCCTACTATTTCTTTACAACATGATTTCCTGAAAGTGTTTGTTCACAAATGAGAAGCCTGATTTCAGGACAGATTAATCAATGGATTGTTTTCCAACAAAGAACAGCTCATAAATTTAGTTTTGGCACATTTTGGCACATTCAGAACATTAATTATGACCAAAAGATAGAAATCAGGTTAGTTAGATCTTCACAGGAAACCATTTTGATCTCTGAAATAACGTTTGTCCCAGAAACATGTCCGTAGAGTTCTAATCCTAACTTGTCCGGTCGTTGTTATAATTGTCCACCGAAGCAAACTCAACTTTTACAACAGTGAAAAATGATGTGACCACAATAACAAGGGACATTTGGTGTTTTAGCTTCACGGGACAACTGAGCTCCAAGAACTCCATTTTTGCTAATGAGGGCAGGTTGGATCAAACAGACTGTGGCGTCTGAGAACTTCATCCATGGTGATAGCTGAGTAGAGAGCATATAGCTCCACCAACCGCTTACTGTACAGAAGACGGTTCAGCAGGAACCACTTCAGAATTCATCAAGGAAGAAACAATCACCGCTACAAGTGTTGGACCTCACCATGGAGGCAAAGGAGGGGATCAGCCGCTATTCAGACAGTAAGGACTCATCACCAGTGAGTTAAACTTTACCTCCATTTTTTCTCAGTCCTCTCCTCTGGGTGCTTTCATGTGCATCCAATCATCTCACCTCAGGAATCATCTACAAATGGAGAAATAACCAGTCTGGCAGCGTGGAGGCCTTCATCTGCAGCTTAAGCCCCACTGGATGTCTTTCCTGTGTCTCTGTTTATCTTCCCAGCATTCTTACAGCTTCACACATCAGTGTCTGGCTTCTCCACCAGCTTCAGTGCCTCGTGCATGCCAGCCGCTGACAGCTTCCGATTGATATTCCTGTAGCGACAGCGCAGGAGGTTACTGTAGGTGGTCCTCAGGTCGCGGTTGAAAAACGCATAAATGAAGGGATTGATGAGGGAGTTGGCGTACCCGAGCCACAACAGAGTTCTCTCCAGCCAGAGCGGCACGCAGCTGCACTCCACGCCGCAGACAAACGGCCTGGCAGTGGATACCAGGAAGAACGGCAGCCAGCAGAAGGTGAAGGCGCCAACTACGATGCCCAGAGTGGCCGCAGCCTTCTGCTCCTGTTTGAAGATGGACTGGTTCTTCCTCCTCCGCCGTTGGTACTGTTCACCAGTCTTGAGGAGTCGAGAGACACGTGTGCTGCACTCCTCCTCCACCTCACACTGCATTTTCAGTGCAGCTGCCACGCAGTCCAAGCTCTCCTCCCCTTCCTCAGCTTCCTCCTCCAGCTCAGCCTCTGTCCCCTCTGCACTTCCTGTTTCTTCTGATACAGCTGGCTTGTGAGCGTTGTGCCCTCCTCTTCCACCTCGAGGGCCCCCCCCTGCACCGTCCTCCCCCTCCCTTGGGAAGCCGGTGATGGTGTGCTTGGCAGCGCTGAGTTTGGCGGCCCGGTAGATCCTGTAGTACATGACCAACATGACGGACATGGGGATGTAGAACGCCACAGCTGTGGAGTAGACGGTGTAGCCAAAGTCCTGACTGATGAGGCAGACTCTGCCATCATTGACATTCTGAGCCCAGCCGAACAGAGGGGGGAGGGTGATGGAGGCTGAGAGGAGCCACACTGACAGGATCATCTTGGCCATGCAGCAGCCATTTTGGCGGACAGGATACGTCAGGGGCTTCGTGATTCCCAAATACCTACAGAGAAAAAGAAGATGGAAAGAGTCAAGAACAGACAAAGATCACCTACAGTTATGGTTTTTACACTTTTAAAAAAATGTCTGGTCTTACCTTATTGCACAGTGAGTAATGTTCCCCCAACCCCAACACGTCAACAAGGTGCCCTTGAGCAAGGTTCTTTAAAAAAAAACCTGTGTTTGTTATAGGCAGTCCCCATGTGGGAGACTGGGTAATTTAATGAAAGCCAGAGTTAAATAACTCAGGTCTGCTGCCTCTTTAACCACAGAACACATTCAGCGATTTATGTTCACACTCAAAGGCCTTATTGGAATAATTCTGTTTAAAATCCATTGACATACAGCAGAAATCAGGAAGGATGTCATCATGTTGTTATACTGATAAAAACTATGCCAATTAAAAAACAGGAATCAATTATTACAGCAATTTTTATTTTAAATTTAGGTTTATTTGAGAGACACTTTAATGCTTTCTTTTTCCATTGTGATGCTGTAATTTGGTTCAAACTGGATGTTCAGTTATAAATGAATATGGTGCCCAGTGAACGAACAAAGCAGAAAGGTCACAGATTTGATCCCGGCATCAGACGCTTCTCCTCACTTTGCTCTTTGCGCCCTTGAGCGACACCATAAGCCCAAGTCTCAGTGCCACAGAGGACCGAGCGACAAAAACACCGAATCGGACTGGAAACTGAATGTTTGTAAGAATATGGTGATCTAGAGACACGTCTTCTTCCAAAGCTGGAATGCGTAAAATTGTAAGTTTTTTATGTCCTCTGGTATCTCTTCTCGTCTAAATGATTGTTTTTTTAATAGCTTCACATAATGTAATTATTCGTCTCATTTTACTGAGGTTAAGATGCAGACATCTTTTATTTAGTAAGGGCATACAACAAGTTGATCTCACCTGTCAATGCTAATTACGCACAGACTCATGATGGACGCGGTGCAGCACATCACATCCATAGCGATAAAAACGTTACAGAAGAACTGTCCGAATATCCACTGACCACCAATCAGGTCCGTAATACTGACGAACGGCATTACGGCCAAAGCCACCGACAGATCCGCCATGGCCAGAGAAACGATCAGATAGTTGGAAGGCTGCCTCAGCTTCTTGACGAAGCACACGGAGATGACCACCAGTAAGTTCCCGCAGATGGTGGACAGAGTGAGCATGGTGAGGACACCGCCGATCAGGACTTTCTCCACCCGGCCGTAGCTCAGGATCTGCTCGCCGCACCGGGTCCCGTTCGTCTCCATGACCTGCTGCTGACTGGAGGTGGACGGAGAAGTAGCTGCTGCCTTTGCTGCAGCCTCTGCGGCGCCCTGCGCAAACAGCAGCAACCGGGGTCCAAGAGCCTCCGAGATCATCATGTTTGTGGAGCCCCCGGGATCTTCACCTCCCGCGCTGTCCTCTATCATAAACGACGACCTCATGTTGCCACTACCTAAGGTTCCGTTACTTGCTCCCACAACAACCATTCTGTTGTCTGCGGTTTCCTTTTATCCACGGACATGGAGACCGGTCCGGTGGCGACACAGAGGCGCACAGATGTGTCGGGGTGAGGAATGAGTAAGATCCTGTTCAGCCTCCTCAGTAAACTACTCTGACATACAGTCTTTGCCTTTATAATGCCTCGACACCTAAATTCTTCTATTTAGAGGCGTACTCGTCATTACGCACGTGGCGCGCTGCAGGCATATTCCAAAAATACCTGACCTATAAAATACGGTATTACTTCATGTTGTCTGTGGCCATCCTGGCTGCCATCCCACCTTTCAGTCTGATGTACAGAGACTGAACATAAAAAATCACGTGACGTTTAAACATGTTGGATATATGCTGCTGAAACTATCTAAAAATATTAACATGATCGACAGAAAACTTAATCTGGGTTCTACTGAACATGTCTGGACAGGGACACGCTGTGCTCCATGGACGACCTGCGTCAATGAGCAGAATAAACACATTATTTTAATATGTCCTGTGTCACTTAGCATTTCTCCATCCACCCACACACACACAGACGCACGCACACACACACGCACACGTAATGTGAGAAATGATCCAGGAGGAGCAGTGTTTCATCATTAGCAGCAGTACAGACCACAGGACGGTTCAGTGTTTCTTTATTCTTTCTTTATTCTACCACCATGTTTACACCCCTGTCTGTCTGTTGTTTACCTTCCTTGAACCTAGTGCAGAGGAAGGTGGGTCACGGCCGAAAAATAGATTTAGAGTTTAAGTCTTATATCAGAGAAGCAGATCCAACCGTCGTTAAAGTTGGGAGACAATTTTCTTTTACATTTCCCAAAATTATTCCTCACGAAATAATCCATAATCACACATATATGTATTATCTGTGTACACACATATATAGGTGTGTGTGTATGTTATTTCTATATGTGTTAAACTGTAGTCTTTATAATTCATCAGACAGTAAAAGAGTGAACAATGTTTTACATTGACTTTCATGTCTACTATTTTTGACAGACTATATTTTATGACAACAGGTGTTTTGTTTGTTCATAGACAACAATTGGGACATTATTGTACTGAGTCAGCATTTTGATATCTAAAAGGGTTTTTACACAATCACAGTTTAAGTTTGGGGTAATTTCTGCTCCCTTTCAGATTTTATAATGAGTATGTATTGCACAGAGCTAGAGTTTGGTCACATGACCTTAGAGTGGAGAGCAGATGACAAGTCCTCTAGAAATTTCCCAAACAACTCTCCATAAATCCCACAATCCTGACTCCACATCCATAATATGTACATCAAACCGTAGGTAAATTTATGCTGCTTCATTTAATACCAGAATGGAACCAAACAACCTTATCGTTGCGGTGCAGAGGACCTAGAATGCCAGGTGGTCCACCAAACTGCTCCATTGACTTCCATCGTAAACTTGAGTGATGACTTTCATAAAATCTCAGAATCTCCAGGCTTTTTAACTCACTCTAAAGTTAATATTTCTTAACTTTATCTGGACAAATTATGTTTTAAGCAACTTCTTGGGATCACCATCGTGTCATCGTTTCAGTGATATGACCTACGTTTCAGCCAGAGCCTCAGTTGTTCGGAGGTTGGTTGTTGGTCAGTTTACTTTGTGTCTGCTGTCTAAACTGCAGGTGTTCAGTGACACAGCTGGGTCTCTGACCTCATGAGTCTATTTTTAGAACATGCAGTAAAGGCAGAGCCAAAGACATTTAGTTTCTACAGCTGCCATTTATCATGAATGGAAGAAATTAAAATGGTAAATTAGCATTAGCAATATTAGTATGATCGATATGCACCAAGAACAGGCACACATTAAAATTTCTTGCGAAATTTTCTAGTTTGTCTTATTGTGATATCAAGAAATGTCAATGTCCCATCTGTACGGATGGAGAGGGGAGGCGGAGAAAGGTGTGAAGGTGGAGAAGAGCTTTTCCAGCTGTCAGAGACCCAAATAAGAATGAGAGGCCTAGCTTTGGGGGCAAAAGGTAAGGCTTGGGGTCATTTATGTTGCTGCCCCAATGTTTCTATTGTGTTGAGGTCAGTACCCAAATATAAATGTGTTTTCCCTCACTCTAACCTGAACACAACCAGTCTGCTTCTGAAATGCTCAACTTGACCCCAGCTTTATAAGTCCAGCCAGTTATTTTTGTTATGTCTAAGTCTAACATAAGCCCTAACCCAAGGAGGGAAAAAATCTAACATCATTCAAGGGGAAAATGACTTGGACAAAATACACAATTTTTGTCATTCCAAGAAGAATAATCCACAAACACCAAATACTGCTTTTTAACCATTGAAATAAGTCATTGAAATGACTTATTTCTTTTGGATTTTTAGAACTAAAGACTCCTCTGCTCCAGTGAACTTTGTGAGTGGTGGTCTGCGCAAGACTGCAGTAGAGGAGAAACAGCAGCAGCAAAAAGGAGAAGGAGGCTCTGATGACTCTGATGATGGTCCTTCATCACCTCCCCCTCCTCGCAGCACTGCAGCCACAAAACTTCAGATGGTAAATATAGTTGTGTGTATGATCTTCACTCATTTCAATTTATTTTGTAATAGTATTTTGTCAAAAACAAATTGTATATATTTTTGCTACCCTTTCCCCTTTCCAGTCTGGTGAAGGCATTGGTGGCTGGGAGCAGCACACAAAAGGAATTGGACAGAAACTTCTGCAGATTATGGGATATCGACCAGGCAAAGGCCTGGGCAAGAATGCTCAAGGTGAGTTGGCCTGAGGAGGCAATGCAATTTAAATTTTTAGCAATAGTGTGTGTTTTACAGGAGCAACAGAGTATAGTTGGCATATTCTGACCATGTACCCTCTTGTTGCTGCAGGTATTATAGACACCATTGAGACAAAGTTTCATAAAGGCAAGGGAGCTGTCGGTGCTTATGGAAATCAGTCTTCCGGATTTTCCAGTGATCGCCTCAGAAGAGGCGGAGGAAAAGGTTAAAATAACTTATGACCTTTTTTTTCCAGCTGTATCTACAGTTAAATTATGTAGCAGAAGCGATGTTGTAGAGTCAACATAATTTCTTTTGACTCAACTCTCAATTTATGTATGTGTAGGAGTTTCAGAAGGAACTAGGCCAGAGGTGTAAGGATCCTGCAGGCCCTGGAGGTAAGGAGCAGCCGAAGTCCTCCTACACAACTCAAGATGAGCTGAAGGCCAAAGGCAAGCTGGCAGGGACATCGACATCCGCTGGAGAGTTGGCAGAGGTCAAGGTATGTTTGAAACGACTCTCGTTTGTGTCTGTGTCACAGGAATGTTATCAGGACATAATGACTTTGATCATCAAATTACTTGACTTGCACTGTAATGTTATAATAATGTAATTGTATTTGTACATACAGTACAATCGCCTGTGGATTGAATTATCTGAATGTGAGAACATGGTCGGCTTTTTGTCTTGGTATCTCATTTACCCCATATCTCTTTCCATCTCTAGGTTATGGACATGGCTGGGAGAGAGCATACGCTATATACAGTTACAGTCAGATGTCCAACAAACACGGTGTTCCAGATGAAGGTCCACCAAGCTTGTCCACTCAGGATCAAAAAGGATCTGGCTTTGCTCTCCCTGAACTTGACCAGATCCTGCAGCTAGACCTTCCAGAACAGGACATATTACAGTTATGAGGGAACCAAACATATCTGCCAAATATCTTTTTGTTTGTCATTATGGCTTCTAGAAGTTTTCTAGTACCACTCAGCTACTCCTTTGTCCATCAGATCCTCACATAGTGTCTCTTTCTCTTTCTTATTACCACCTCCTGCAGTCAGCCAGACGTCTGCATCATGAAAAAGATGTACTTGTTTCTCTGAAGCATGAGCCCATACCACAGGTCATTTAAACTAACAAATATTATGTTGTTCTTGTTTATTTACTTCTATTGGCTAATCCTTGAAGGTTAGACTGGACTTCTTTTCTTAGCTTGAAAATGTTTCACCTCTCATCCGAGAGGCTTCATCAGTTCTAAACTGTTGATACGGGGTCAGGATATTTATCCTCTGTGAGATGTAAACTACCTTGAGAGTCGTTAAGTAACCTGTTCCCTTTCCTTTTCTTTCTGGTCCTTCCCAGTCCTATTGTGGGTCGTTGGGGTTGCTGGGACCAGCCATCTCTCTTATGCATATTGAACCATTATGTGGGTCGTTAGCATAACGATGGTGAAACCATCGTGGCAGAGAAGTCAGGACTGCATTGTATGTAGGTGACAGGTGATGGCGTAAACCCCCACCCCTGTTCAGAGATGGTCGTTCCAATTTGACATAGATGGCATCTTTCACTCCTCTCTCAAACCATCTGTCGTCCCTGTCCAGAATGTGAACATTGTGGAGTGGCTGCTTTGTCTCCCCTATATACAGATCATTGCACTCCTCACTGCATTGAACTGCATAAACCACATTGCTTCAGTTGTGTTTGGGTGTTTTGTCCTTGGGGTGAACCAGTCTTTGTCTGAGGGTGTTGTTGGGTTTGAAGTGTACTGGGATGTTGTGTTTGGAGAAAATCCTTAAGAATTTCTCAGACACTCCAGCCACATACGGAATGACGATGTTGTTGCGTCTGTCCTTCCTTTCTTCTGTGGCGGTTGTAGAGCTGTTCTTCTGTGATCTCCTCGTAGACTTGACAAAGGTCCAGTTGGGGTAGCCGCAGGTGTTCAGAGCTTTCTTAATATGTTTGTGCTCCTTTTCTTTGCCCTCTGCCTTTGTAGGGATGTTTTCAGCCTGGTGGTGTAGGGTTCTGATCACTCCCAGCTTATGTTCCAAAAGATGATGGGAATCAAACAGCAGGTCTTGGTCTGTGTTTGTAGGTTTACAATAAACTTAAATGTTTAGGATACCATCCACCTCGATGTTTACTACACAGTCCAAAAAAGGCGTTTTGTTTTCCTTGACATCCTCCCTAATGAGCTTGATGTCACTGTCCACTGAGTTAATGTGATCTGTAAACATGTCCACTTGATGGGTTTTGATTTTGACCCATGTGTCATCCACATATCTGAACCAGTGGCTTCGTGTTGTTCCCATGAAGGAGTTGAGTGCTTCGGTTTCCACTTCCTCCATGTAAAGGTTTGCCACAATGGGAGACACTGGAGAGCCCATGGCACAGCTATGCTTCTGTCTGTAATAACAGACATTATATTTGAAGTATGTGGTGGTAAGGCAGAGGTCCAGTAATACGGATATCTGATCTGGTGTGAGGTTGGTCCTAGTGCATAGAGAGCTGTCTTGTTGTAGTCTTTTCCTGACTGCTTCCACTGCCTGGGATGTGGGGATGCAGGAAAACAGTGAGATGACTTCAAATGATACCATGGTTTCATCCGGTGTCAGTCTCAGTTTTTGGACCTTGTTGACAAAGTCCCTGGAATTTTGGATTTGATGTGGTGTATTGCCCACCAAGGGCACCAGGATTATCGCAAGGTGTTTTGCGATGTTGTAGGTGACGGAGTTGATGCTGCTCACAATGGGCTGCAGTGGATTTCCTTCCTTGTGTATCTTAGGAAGTCCATAGATACACGTACAATGCAGTCCTGACTTCTCCTCCATGCCGGTTTCACCATCGTTATGCTAATGACCCACATAATGGCTCAATATGCATACGAGAAACGGCTGGTCCCAGCAACCCCAACGACCCACAATAAGACTGGGAAGGACCAGGAAGAAAAGGAAAGGGAACAGGTTCCTTAATGACTCTCAAGGTAGTTTACATCTCACAGAGGATAAATATCCTGACCTCTTACCAACAGTTTAGAACTGATGAAGCCTCTCGGATGAGAGGTGAAACGTCTTCAAGCTAAGAAAAGAAGTCCAGTTGCTTTGAATCAACCTTCAAGGATTACCATGACCTGGATGACTGAGAATCTACACAAACATATTCTACTGGCTAAGTGTCACAGTATGTTTTTGACTGTATGTGTTCTGTTTATGTTGGTCCAGACTATTGCGGGAAATGTGGATACCAGGGATGCGATCCTGTGTGTCAGGCTGGCAGCCTCGTATGGTTGGGCCGACAGTAGACTGTGTGGATGTGAGGGCTCGTTTTATGCCTCTGTGGATCCTGGATCACCTGTTGGAGCAGCTGATTTTACCACAGCTTCAGCAAGAGGAAAGACACACACACTTCACATGAGGACACACTTACTTAGATGTTTCACCTAATTTACTTGTGGATAATTGTCTTCTACATTGCAAGCTGTTTTTATTCCATTCAGCATTCTGTTTTGTAGGGCGATAACTGGAACCCTTTAACTGACACAGTGCCCATCCACTCCTGGATCCACCCTTGGAAGCCTCTGCTCCAATCATGTCTAGAGCCTCTTTACCCACCAGTCAGGAGCAAACTATCCAACAGATCAACCTAAGCGGTGGCACCCCAGTGATTCCTCGGCCCGCCTCATCTTGCAGCCTTGGAAAGATGTTTTCACACCGGGTGCATGTGTAGTGAATGAATAATGATACAATTAATGGGGTGAATAACCACTTAATGATGAAATTTGCACTTAAATGAAGTGAATAAAACACATTCATAATAATATGATTAAGTTTGTTTGTGCTCCTTATCTCAGTGTTGACTTCCACACACGTTGTACACATATTGGTTTCTTGCCCATTCATCCAAATTTACCAGTAGATGAGCTGCCATTGTATTCTGTTTCTGAGCCAGTGAAAATGGGGAAGTGAAAATCATTACAATGAACCTATTTCCTCTATCTCTAAGCATATATCCATCTATGGACATATGGGCAGCTTTAAGCTATAAATTAACAGATCATTGCATTGTGGAACACCCTGGTTGAGCCCACAATGTCTAAATTAAATCAAAAACACGGCATGAGACACCTTCATTGTTTACAACAGACCAAACAGCAATACCAATAATGTCCAGTAGGCTGTAATGGTACACCTGTAGCTTTCCTAACTACAATGAGTCATTCAGTAATGGTATTTCAGTATGAATTTGCCTGTAATCATATTTTTTCAACTTTTAACATCTGTATGGTATGCTGCAGAATTAATTAGAAACACTTGACACCATGTAGAGCAAATGGTGTATCTAAATGATTAGGAAATAAATGATTCATTTAAATATTTACTTTCATAAAAAAAAATCTTGTCATTAGTTATTTTAATTTTGTATTTTAAGCTGCTTAGAGGTCATGTTGGGAAGTTAAAAGGGTCACAATTCCCTCTCTAATATCGATTTTATATTGCCATGAAAACATCTACAAATTGCTCCTTCAAAAAGTACATTTTCCAACATTACATTTGAACACATCTTGATGACGTTACAATTCTGCTTTGCCCAAAACCACTGAGGCAATGTGCGCAGGGGGAGTGCACAATCTTTCATCTTTTGTTTGCGTTGATTATCATTATTAAGTGCTTTCAATACAAATTATTATATTATTAAAATTATACTATATTATGTAGTCATCTGTTACAAATATGGGGGGGGGGACATTTAGGGGACTCTTGCCCCAGGGTACCAACCCACTCCATCATTTTGGCACGGAGGCATTAAACATTAGATGATGAGAGTTGGGACAGGACTTACAGCCTGCTTCATCTCACCTCTAAAGATAATGCTATGTAGCTGGAGGTGAGAGCAGAACCCAAACTGCTCTGGAAGCATCATTTTCCCTTCCGCAGGTGTCACAGATGTTGTACTGAGCAGGTAATATCTGATGATACCAGTGCTGAGAACAGCCTTGTGTAGTAGGCTGGCGCCCCCAAGCAGTCATAGGCCTCCACTGTATGTTTTGCTGGTGTCACAGCAGTGATTCTTGAAGTCTTTTCCTCTCTTTGTGTTTGTGTGTTGATTAATGATTTTACCTTTGAAACCAGAAGTATAATGTATTTTTATTTTTACTTACTTCTAAGCCCTTATAATATTCCCTGATTAGTTTAAAATGACTAATTTAAGAGCTGTGGTTCTCAGACTGTGGTCCAGGTCCCTGCAGGTCAGCACAGGTTTGGCTGGGAGCCCCTGACAAGCAATTCACTTAAATATGATCCACCAGGAGGAACACAATAAATGAGCTTCACTCTGGATGAGAGCTTTCACACTTTTGCATTGTTTGCCCTCAAAATGAAGCGATGTCTGCTGGAGACGCCTCATCAAATCTTATGGAAGGTGAACTTTATCCTTGGATAAAACTAGTTTTATTATGTCCTTTATCATGTTGATGCTCCTCAGATGTTTATTAAAAGGGTCCGCATAGCATCTTGTTACTGGCCTGAAGCCATAAAGGGTGTGTGTGAGACTGTGACAATGAAACCATTTAATAAACCTTCATCTACAAAAGTGAGTAGAATATGTATATATGTAATATATATCTGGTAATAAACAGAACATGGTTGCCATGGTTAAAGTTTGTTTCCTGCTTTATTTTGTCACTTCATTGCTTCGTGTTTGTGATGGTTTTGGGTTTATATTTCATTTCATTTCCACATCACGTCTCTCTTTACTCCTCTCCCCTTTAGTCTTATGTGTTTTCATCATTTGTTCTTCCTTTCTTCGTCTTCCCTTGTTTCTGTGTTGTCACACTGCTGTCCTCCCTCCACTGATTTGTATCCCCTGTGTCTCATTGTGTCCTCCCTCTTTTAGTATTTCAGTGTTTCTGTCTTCAGTTCCTCGTTAGTGTTTGTCACTAGTGTTTGTTCCAGCCCTTTTTCTTGTGGTTTTGTCTCTTGTATTTTCCTCATCTAATCCCTTTTATCTTTTGGATTTTGGTATTGATTGATTTGGATGTTCTGGACTTACTTCTGGACTGACCCTGTGTTTTGGACTCTGAAACTGCCCTACCCCCTGGATACTGTTGTCTGTTTTTGGTTTTGACCCTGTACAGTATTTTAGAAATCTGTTTCTTATTAAAACGCTGAAATGAACCTTTAGTGTCTCTGCCTTTTTTTCTTAACTTATGTTTTGGTGCCTTTAATGGACAGAGACAGGTGAAGAAGAGACAGGAATGTAGGAGAGATAGTGGGGGGAAGACCTGCAGCAAAGTGCTACGGGACTTGAACCCACGCCAACCGCCGGAGGACTGTGGCCTCGATGTGTGGGGTTTGGATGTTCAAAACTTTACATGGACAGATGAGGTTTTAAATCACATCCATCCCTCTCATCTTTTTGCAGACCTTAGTTTAGAGTTCGAGCCTCATGTGCTGTTTTAATACACCTTATGGGATTTGATATATTTGAATAACTGTTTTTCAGCTATTTATAATTTTTACATTCATTTATTTTGTTACCTTCCCTTTGTTGCCTAATTTTTTACTGGCCCAGTCCATGACTCTGACAGGATAAGGTGGGCCATCCATTTTCTGTTAGTGATTATCCTGCAGGGTCGGGGGGCCTGGAGCCTATCCTGTCAGCACATACAAAGACAACCATTCACATTCACACCTACTGGTGGTTTAGAGTCATCAGTTCATCTTTAATACTTTTAGGACTGTGGGAGGAAGCCGGATCACCCAGAGCAAAACCCACACAGACATACATCTAAAACTCCACACACAAAGGATCTGAACCAACAACCTTCCTACTATGAGGCGACAGTGCTAACCACCACCACAATGTAACTGCCTTTATATAAAGCATCTCCCTCTCTTTTACACTGCTGCAAATAAAACTTTATTTTGAAGGCCATGCTTGTTGATCTTCCTGTTAAGGAATTTTGACTAATATACCAAATAATTAGGCAGCATTAATCACCAGTCTGAAATATTTAAAGATCAATTTATAAGTTATTCAGGTTGTTCCGATTAATAACGTACACACATACAGTTTTCCAGGTTGTTTGTAATTTGTTTATTTTTCTTATAAACTTGTTGTTTATAACTGTTCTGACATAAACAACGTGTGTATGGACCCATATTATTAGCAGTACAGACTGGAGCCATTTATCAGTCCACTAGAGTTTCTCTCATGCTACCATTGCTGTATAGGATGTGTACGATGAATATTAATATTATAGGATGTATTTCTAATAATAATACAGTAGAGTTATTCATGGTTCCCAGAGGACACCTCATTTAATGCCAGTAGGCCGAGGCTTTAGCTAAATATGCTATGCTACAATAGCATCCTACTGTTGTTGATGTTACACTAACATCCTAAATGCCACAGAAAAATTAGCACAGTCTGTTTAATAGGCTGCTAATTTAGGCTGAATGTCACTATCAATCTGTCTTTTTAGCTATCCTGCAAAAAACCTTGATATGCAGGTGGGTCAAAAAACATTTTGGCTTCTGCAGTTATATTCCATAGCCTTTATCATCACAAGTTGACTAATTTTGTCATTATTCTAACATTTCTTTGGTTGTTGTAAATAAATACATTTGTTAATAAGTTCAAATAAGTTAATAAATAAGTCAATTTATTCATTTATTCTGATATGTATAAAGGTAGTCAGGGGTGGTATGGTGGTGGTACCCAGCTAGAAGGTTCTGGGTTCCATTCCAGACCTGGGGCCTTCCTGTATGCAATTTGGTTGTGTCTGTGTGGGTTCGCTCCAGGTGCTCCGGCTTCCTTCTACAGTCTGTTAACATGGAATATAGGTGACCTGGTGAGTCTGAGGTTGCACTCCATCCCGGGCCCAGTGTCACCTGGGATAGACACCACAACCCCCCACCACCCCTGGCCCTGCAGCCAAAGAAAATGGATGGATGGAATAATGTTGGTCATGCTACTAATGTAACATTTAATATGCAAAATGTAAGGACATGGGTTTTACCTTGTTAGCATGCTAATATGAAAGTTCCAGATTTGCCAGATACCAGAGATAATTTCACTTTAAAAGAGTAAAGAAATGTGAAGAAAAAGGATGGAAATAAAAATAATAAAATAAAATAAATAAAAGCTACATTTTTTTGAATTGTCGCGCTTTTGGTGTCAACAAACCCTTTAAAATGTGAAACATGAGCAGGCCCTTTATTCTGAAGGTAGAATCACGTGACAGCAGCTCTGCGTGCAGTGACAGGAAATCCCATTCCACGGACTCTGTTATCAATGCCACATTTTCAACCTCACCCTTTATAGACCTGTGTAAATAGTCTGTACACCTGTGTAAATACCGTGTAAATAATACTGTGTAAATACTGTGTTCCCAGTTTGGACAGAGCCTTTAGACGTGAAGCTGTGCGGAGGGCTCTGATTGGAGGGACAGGAGGAACCGGATCTGGATGGCGTGAAGAATCACGTATCAGCTGGAACGGATTCAAACCCCGATCATATGGAATAACGACTGACGGAGATGTGAGACGGTCATTAAATCGTTATTCGGTGGGTGACAGGTAAGGACTGATATTCAGGTGATCTTCTCGTTGGAGCCCGCGGGCCACAGCGGAGGATTGATCCCAAACCACAGCCGCTTCCTCCTGCACCGGACTGGTGTGACATCATCAGCTGAATGAATCATCGTCTTCATCAGGGAGGTCCAGGGATGCTGCCACTGCGCCCTGAAACACCACAGACTAACGTACCCGCTCCCAGCTGTCCGCGGCGGCTCGGCCTCTGACCGTAACAAGCTTCTCGGAGCCAGCATGGAGGAAATCCTGCGTCAGCTGCAGAAGGACGCGTCCGGCCACAAGCACAGAGCTTTACGCGACGCCTGCGTCTCCGCCTGCGGTGAGTCTCAAGCGGCCTCCCGGCTCTCCTGCTGCAGGACGCGGCTAAAGGGAGGGGATATCTGCGGCACCACCTTCCCGATCCCACAGGCCTGACGTCATTCTGAAAGGATCGTACTGGTGTCAAATCTGAGTTTATTACAAGCTAAAATTATTCAGTTATATTATTAAATTGTCAGTATTTAAGGTGGTCGACCATGTGCTGATGGGTGAAAACAGAAATGACACCTGCTGTTTATAGGAACCGGCAGGTGGGATGACGTAACCGCTTGTTGTTCTCATTTCACATGACACAGTTAAAATACCTATGTGTGATTTACTGCGTCTCTTCCTTAATGTAAGATCATTTACAACAACATTTAATATTAGATGTAAGGCAGAGAATAAACAACAGGGCCACAAAGAGTTAAACCTGTAGACCTATAAACAGGAATGGATTTAAAGGAGCTCATATACCTGTAGACACTATTCAGCCTCCTGTGGCCTTGGAAACAGTTATTATAGAAATCTGTCAGATCACAGGTTACTATAAACTATATGGGTACCACAGATACAAGTACATTAAGGAGTATCTCTAAAGTATCAGAAGGATTTAGGGATAAAGAGCTCCGAGCCTTTTGTATGACGTTTAAGCAGCTTGTTCTTATTTCATGCTTAATAGTATAGTATGTGCTTTTAAATCAGAAATATTCTACATGATCATGTCTTATTTTAGTAGATGTGAGGCTGTCAGTCATCACTACTGACAGTTTGCTGACTCACAGGTTATCTCCTAGTAGAAGGGTTGTTTACTTCAAATGATTTGCTCTACCATGACTCAGAGTTTGTTAGATACAGAAGCCTCCTCAGCAAACCAGGAGAGCCGCTGAAACAGACCCTGGAACACTGGGTAGAACCGGTCCCAAAGAAAATCTATCAAACACCATTGAAGGATGTGGAAACCTGCTTATTATTGATATTATTGGTATTAATAGGCATAATGAGCCCACCTGAGCTCCGGAGGCAGGTGAAGATGCAGGCAGAGGATGGGCTCAGATTGTGCTGATGAAGGACGGTCATGTTTAAACTGAGAGGATGTGACCAGGGCAGACTGCATGTTCCCGCATACACACATAAAACATGTATGTTTCAGTTCTGTCCTCACTGAGGCGTCTCTGAAGATGTTTTATGAACAGCTGATGGTTGTCATCAGCTGATGAAATGTCACGTCCATAACGTCCTGAGTGAACTGAGCCATAGACAAACACACTGGCCATGTTCATGTACATGTCTGAGCAGAGTGACAGGATGTCAGCGTGATGTAATCACACTGTTAGACATTCAGCTGTTAAAGCATACAGCTGCAGTTATTCTGTAGTTTCCTTATTCAGACATACATCTTTAAAAAGGTGTGACGTTTTTATATTTCAGTATTTTAAAAAGCCTTCAGTAAATCGCTGAATCAGCTGATCGCTGTAGCTGAACAGACAGGAGGAGTAATGGTGGATCTGTTGTGGTGAATGAAACCACACTGCTGTATCTGTATGTAAGGTTTATGATGTAAGAACAGTCATATTAAACTCTGCTCTGTTAGATACTGACTGATTCCCTCTGAGCCACAGCTCTGTGCTAACTTTAGTGTGAGATACCAGATTTTTCTCTTCAGCTGGTCAGTCAGTCTGGGCTCAACAAATCACACATTTTCTAATAATAATAATATAATAATAAAAAGATGTATCATTTCTGTCAGCTGTTAATCACTGTGTTTCCTACGTTGAACAGAAATCCTGCAGTCTCAGAATGGATCAGACAAGATTTCTGCTTCATCCCTTCGGTGAGTAGAATGTAGTTTCACATCTTATAATGAAGTCCAAACTTTTTATAGTGACACTGGGAAAAAAGCAGCTCTGAGGAAGGTCTCTGTGCTGTAAGTGACAACAGGTTCATACTGAGGAGTAAATGACACGTCGTGTTTAGAAGAGTTTATCAGGTCACCTGAAATGTTAAGTTGTTGGAATCAACATTCATATTTATAATTAATAGACTATTACTGAGTGAGGTGAATAATTCAGGCACTGTCCTGTTTATTCCTCCTGTATTATGTGTTGTTTATAAGGCACGTTGTTCTGTAGTTGTTTATTCTTCTGTTATTATTATTTATTTATTTGACAAGGGACAATGTACATTACTCAACAAAATGCACCCGAGTTAGCTAGAAGGCTAATTTTTATTGGCTGTCCCTCTGCCAGATGTTGGTAGGCAACATAAAATTATTTAAAAAATAACATAACATAAAAACCACATGCAGGAAACAATATTCAACATCCTCTACACTACAGTTAGATCCAATAGAACATTTAACATGTTGTTGTTGTTTGTATGTCTTGTTGTTTTCTGTTTACAGAGACAGTGTGAAAATAAAACAGTGAAACAGTTTATCTGAGACTGACTGTTTAAAAAAGGTGTTTTGGTTTTTAAATAAACCAAAACACATAAAGAATAGATTGATCACAACAGTTTACAGTAAATGACTGACTGACAATGACTGATTTACTGATCTGTCTCTACTGATACCCATCCCATTACCTACAGTAGATTCTGGTCATCTTCCAACACCACATACTTCATACTACATTCAATACCAGTGCTCCCGGTTTTAAGGTCTGTTTACATCACTGTATAAAAGTCTCCACCATCATATTTATCCCAGGTATGAACAGGAGTCTAAGGATTCTGTCTGAATGAAAACCCAGCAGCTCACAGTTAATGTTGAATTTATAATGACATCATGACAAAAAGAGTCATGTGACTATGGATCTGTGTCCTGACCAGCAGCTGATGTCCCACCAACTAAAAACTCATGTTAAAAGCATCATCGCTTTGATTCCAAGGTCAGAGTTGTTGCCCTGCTGTTTGCATCATATTAGGTTTGTATTAGGATATATATTATATTAGGTTTATATGAGGATGTATATTATATAAGGTTTATTAGGATATATATTATATAAGGTTTATTAGGATATATATTATATTAGGTTTATATAAGGATGTATATTATATAAGGTTTATTAGGATATATATTATATAAGGTTTATTAGGATATATATTATATTAGGTTTATATAAGGATGTATATTATATAAGGTTTATTAGGATATATATTATATTAGGTTTATATTAGGATATATATTATATTAGGATGTATATTTTATTAGGTTTATATTAGGATATATATTATTATATTAGGATATATATTATATTAGGATATATATTATATTAGGATATGTATTTTATTAAAATATATATTATATTAGGATATATATTATTATATTAGGATATATATTATATTTGGATATATATTATTATATTAGCATATATATTATATTAGGATATGTATTCTATTAGGATATATATTATATTAGGATATATATTATTATATTAGGACATATATTATATTAGGATATATATTTTATTAGGATATATATTATATTGGGATATATATATATTTATATATATATAGATATAGATATAGATATAGATATATAGATATATATATAGGAGATGGAGCCTTGTGGTCTATCAGCAGCAGAGCGTGGTGACTCACCCAACCACACATACTGAGAGGAATATAGACTGCAGTTTCACAGAATCAGAATTTTCTGTGGATGTTTTGATGGTTCAGGCTTTACAGCGACACTATGGGATGTAGAAGCAGTTGAAAAACACATTCACATACACACATTCACATACACACGTTCACATACACACGTTCATATACACACATTCACATACACACACATTCACAGACACACATTCACATACACACATTCATATACACACACATTCATATACACACACATTCACAGACACACATTCACATACACACACATACACATACACATACACACATTCATATACACACATTCATATACACACACATTCATATACACACACATTCACAGACACACATTCACACACACACATTCACAGACACTAATTCACAGACACACATTCATATACACTCATTCACAGACACACATTCACAGACACACATTCACAGACACACATTCATATACACTCATTCACAGACACACATTCACAGACACACAGTCACATACACACATTCACATACACAGTCACAGACACACATTCACATACACACATTCACAGACACACATTCATATACACTCATTCACAGACACACATTCACAGACACAGTCACATACACACATTCACATACACAGTCACAGACACACATTCACAGACACACATTCACATACACACATTCACATACACAGTCACAGACACACATTCATATACACCCATTCATATGCACACACAGTCACATACACACATTCATATACACCCATTCACATACACACACATACACATACACACATTCATATACACACATTCATATACACCCATTCACATACACACACATACACATACACACATTCATATACACACATTCATATACACACACATACACATACACACATTCACATACACACACATACACATACACACATTCATATACACACACATACACATATTCACATTCATATACACACATTCATATACACACACATACACATACACACATTCACATACACACAAATACACATATTCACATTCACAGACAGACATTCACAGACACATTCACAGACACACATTCACATACACACATTCACATACACACATTCATATACACACATTCATATACACACATTCACGTACACTCATTCACATACACACATTCATATACACACACATTCATATACACACACATTCACATACACACATTCACATACACATACACACATTCATATACACACATTCATATACACACACATTCACATACACACATTCACAGACACACATTCACATACACAATATTCATATACACAATATTCATATACACACACATTCATATACACACATTCATATACACACATTCACATACACACATTCATATACACACATTCATATACACACATTCACATACACACATTCACATACACACATTCACATACACACATTCATATACACACATTCATATACACACATTCACATACACACATTCACATACACACATTCACATACACACATTCATATACACACACATTCATATACACACACATTCACACACACACATTCACATACACACATTCATATACACACACATTCATATACACACACATTCATATACACACACATTCACAGACACACATTCATATAAACACACATTCACATACGCACATTCATATAAACACACATTCATATACACACATACATATACAAACACATTCACACACACACATTCACCCACACACATTCACATACACACATTCACATACACACATTCACATACACACACATTCACATACGCACATTCATATAAACACACATTCATATACACACATACATATACAAACACATTCACACACACACATTCACCCACACACATTCACATACACACATTCACATACACACACATTCACATACGCACATTCATATAAACACACATTCATATACACACATACATATACAAACACAAACACATTCATATACACACATACATATACAAACACAAACACATTCACTTAAACACATTCACATACACACATTCACATACACACATTTACATACACACACATGCACATTCACACACACATTCACATACAAACACATTCACATACGCACATTCATAAACACACACATTCACATATACACACACATTCACATACACACATTCACAGACACACATTCACATACACACACATTCACATACACACATTCATATACACACATTCACATACACTCATTCACAGACACACATTCATATACACACATTCACATACACTCATTCACAGACACACATTCATATACACACATTCACATACACTCATTCACAGACACACATTCATATACACACATTCACAGACACACATTCACAGACACACACATTCACAGACACACATTCATATACACACACATTCACAGACACACATTCACAGACACACATTCACAGACACACATTCACAGACACACACATTCACAGACACACATTCATATACACACATTCACAGACACACATTCACAGACACACATTCACAGACACACATTCAGAGACACACATACAAACATTCACATACACACACATTCACATACACATACACACATTCACATACACACATTCATATATACACATTCATATACACACATTCATATACACACATTCACATACACACATTCACATACACACATTCACATACACACACATTCATATACACACACATTCATATACACACACATTCATATACACACACATTCATATACACACATACACACATTCACATACACACACATTCACATACACACATTCACATACACATGCACACATTCATATACACACATTCACATACACACACATTCACAGACACACATTCACATACACACATTCATATACACACACATTCATATACACACATTCATATACACACATTCATATACACACATTCATATACACACATTCACATACACACATTCATATACACACACATTCATATACACACATTCATATACACACACATTCACAGACACACATTCATATAAACACACATTCATATACACACACATTCACTTAAATACATTCACATTCACACATTTACATACACACACATACACATTCACACACACACATTCACATACAAACACATTCACATACGCATATTCATAAACACACACATTCACATACACACACACATTCACATACACATCGCACACATTTACATACAGTACATATACACACACATTCACATACACACACATACACACATTCATAAACACATTCATATACACACACATACACACATTCACAGACACACATTCACATACACATATTCACAGACACACATTCACATACACTCATTCACAGTCACACATTCACAGACACTCATTCACAGACACACAGTCACATACACTCATTCACAGACACACATTGACAGACACACAGTCACAGACACACATTCACAGACAAACATTCACAGTCACACATTCACAGACACTCATTCACAGACACTCATTCACAGACACTCATTCACATACACTCATTCACATACACACATTCACAGACACACATTCATATAAACACACATTCATATACACACACATACACACACACACACATACACATACACACACATTCACACACACATTCACATACACACACATACACATACACCCATTCATATACACACATTCATATACACACACATACACACGTTCACAGACACACAGTCACATACACACATTCATATACACACACATTCACATACACACATTCACAGACACACATTCACATACACACACATACACATACACACATTCATATACACACATTCACAGACACACCTAAACAGACACACATTCACATACACACATATACACATACACACATTCATATACACACATTCATATACACACACATTCACAGACACACATTCACATACACACATTCATATACACACACATACACATATTCACATTCATATACACACATTCATATACACACACATACACATACACACATTCACATACACACACATACACATATTCACATTCACAGACAGACATTCACAGACACATTCACAGACACACATTCACATACACACATTCACATACACACATTCATATACACACATTCATATACACACATTCACGTACACTCATTCACATACACACATTCATATACACACACATTCATATACACACACATTCACATACACACATTCACATACACATACACACATTCATATACACACATTCATATACACACACATTCACATACACACATTCACAGACACACATTCACATACACAATATTCATATACACAATATTCATATACACACACATTCATATACACACATTCATATACACACATTCACATACACACATTCATATACACACATTCATATACACACATTCACATACACACATTCACATACACACATTCACATACACACATTCATATACACACATTCATATACACACATTCACATACACACATTCACATACACACATTCACATACACACATTCATATACACACACATTCATATACACACACATTCACACACACACATTCACATACACACATTCATATACACACACATTCATATACACACACATTCATATACACACACATTCACAGACACACATTCATATAAACACACATTCATATAAACACACATTCATATACACACATACATATACAAACACATTCACACACACACATTCACCCACACACATTCACATACACACATTCACATACACACACATTCACATACGCACATTCATATAAACACACATTCATATACACACATACATATACAAACACATTCACACACACACATTCACCCACACACATTCACATACACACATTCACATACACACACATTCACATACGCACATTCATATAAACACACATTCATATACACACATACATATACAAACACAAACACATTCATATACACACATACATATACAAACACAAACACATTCACTTAAACACATTCACATACACACATTCACATACACACATTTACATACACACACATGCACATTCACACACACATTCACATACAAACACATTCACATACGCACATTCATAAACACACACATTCACATATACACACACATTCACATACACACATTCACAGACACACATTCACATACACACACATTCACATACACACATTCATATACACACATTCACATACACTCATTCACAGACACACATTCATATACACACATTCACAGACACACATTCACAGACACACACATTCACAGACACACATTCATATACACACACATTCACAGACACACATTCACAGACACACATTCACAGACACACATTCACAGACACACACATTCACAGACACACATTCATATACACACATTCACAGACACACATTCACAGACACACATTCACAGACACACATTCAGAGACACACATACAAACATTCACATACACACACATTCACATACACATACACACATTCACATACACACATTCATATATACACATTCATATACACACATTCATATACACACATTCACATACACACATTCACATACACACATTCACATACACACACATTCATATACACACACATTCATATACACACACATTCATATGCACACACATTCATATACACACATACACACATTCACATACACACACATTCACATACACACATTCACATACACATGCACACATTCATATACACACATTCACATACACACACATTCACAGACACACATTCACATACACACATTCATATACACACACATTCATATACACACATTCATATACACACACATTCATATACACACATTCATATACACACATTCACATACACACATTCATATACACACACATTCATATACACACATTCATATACACACACATTCATACACACACATTCATATACACACATTCATATACACACATTCATATACACACATTCACATACACACATTCACATACACACATTCATATACACACATTCATATACACACACATTCATATACACACATTCATAAACACACACATTCATACACACACATTCACATACACACATTCACATACACATACACACATTCATATACACACATTCATATACACACACATTCACATACACACATTCATATACACACATTCATATACACACACATTCACAGACACACATTCACATACACAATATTCATATACAAACACATTCATATACACACATTCATATACACACATTCATATACACACATTCATATACACACATTCACATACACACATTCATATACACACATTCATATACACACATTCACATACAAACATTCACATACACACATTGACATACACACACATTCATATACACACACATTCATATACACACACATTCATATACACACATTCATATACACACATTCATATACACACATTCACAGACACACATTCACAGACACACATTCACACACACACATTCACATACAAACATTCATATACACACACATTCACAGACACACATTCATATAAACACACATTCATATACACACACATTCACTTAAATACATTCACATTCACACATTTACATACACACACATACACATTCACACACACACATTCACATACAAACACATTCACATACGCATATTCATAAACACACACATTCACATACACACACACATTCACATACACATCGCACACATTTACATACAGTACATATACACACACATTCACATACACACACATACACACATTCATAAACACATTCATATACACACACATACACACATTCACAGACACACATTCACATACACATATTCACAGACACACATTCACATACACTCATTCACAGTCACACATTCACAGACACTCATTCACAGACACACAGTCACATACACTCATTCACAGACACACATTGACAGACACACAGTCACAGACACACATTCACAGACAAACATTCACAGTCACACATTCACAGACACTCATTCACAGACACTCATTCACAGACACTCATTCACATACACTCATTCACATACACACATTCACAGACACACATTCATATAAACACACATTCATATACACACACATACACACACACACACATACACATACACACACATTCACACACACATTCACATACACACACATACACATACACCCATTCATATACACACATTCATATACACACACATACACACGTTCACAGACACACAGTCACATACACACATTCATATACACACACATTCACATACACACATTCACAGACACACATTCACATACACACACATACACATACACACATTCATATACACACATTCACAGACACACCTAAACAGACACACATTCACATACACACATATACACATACACACATTCATATACACACATTCATATACACACACATTCACAGACACACATTCACATACACACACATACACATACACACATTCACATACACACACATACACATACACACATTCACATACACACATATACACATACACACATTCATATAGACACATTCATATACACACACATACACATACACAGATTCACAGACACATGTTCACAGACACACATTCACAGACACACATTCACATACACTCATTCACAGACACACATTCACAGACACACATTCACATACACTCATTCACAGACACATTCACAGACACACATTCACAGACACACATTCACAGACACTCATTCACAGACACACATTCACAGACACACATTCACAGACACTCATTCACAGACACACATTCACAGACACACATTCACAGACACACATTCATATACACACACATTCACAGACACACATTCACATACACACACATACACATACACACATTCATATACACACATTCACAGACACACATTCACAGACACACCTAAACAGACACACATTCACATACACACATTCATATACACACATTCATATACACACACATTCACAGACACACATTCACATAGACATACACACATTCACATACACATATTCACATACACACACATACACACATATACACATACACACATTCATATACACACATTCATATACACACACATACACATACACAGATTCACAGACACATGTTCACAGACACACATTCACAGACACACATTCACATACAATCATTCACAGACACACATTCACAGACACACATTCACATACACTCATTCACAGACACATTCACAGACACAAATTCACAGACACACATTCACAGACACTCATTCACAGACACACATTCACAGACACACATTCACAGACACACATTCACAGACACTCATTCACAGACACACATTCACAGACACACATTCACAGACGCACATTCACATACACACATTCACAGACACTCATTCACAGACACATTCACAGACGCACATTCACTGACACACATTCATATACACTCATTCACAGACACACATTCACATACACACATTCACAGACACATATTCACAGACACTCATTGACAGACACACATTCACAGACACACATTCATATACACTCATTCACAGACACACATTCACAGACACTCATTCACAGACACTAATTCACAGACACACATTCACATACACACATTCACATACACTCATTCACAGACGCACATTCACATACACACATTCACAGACACACATTCACAGACGCACATTCACAGACGCACATTCACAGACACACATTCATATACACTCATTCACAGACACACATTCACATACACACATTCACAGACACACAGTCACATACACACATTCACAGACACACATTCACATACACTCATTCACAGACACACATTCACAGACACTCATTCACAGACACACATTCACATACACACATTCACAGACACACATTCACAGACACACATTCACATACACACATTCACATACACTCATTCACAGACGCACATTCACAGACACACATTCATAGACACTCATTCACAGACACACATCCACAGACACTCATTCACAGACACACATTCACATACACACATTCACAGACACACAGTCACATACACACATTCACATACACACATTCACAGACACACATTCACAGACACTCATTCACAGACACACATTCACAGACACTCATTCACAGACACACATTCACAGACACACAGTCACATACACTCATTCACAGACACACATTCACACACACACATTCACAGACACACAGTCACATACACACATTCACAGACACACAGTCACAGACACACAGTCACATACACACATTCACAGACACACAGTCACAGACACACAGTCACATACACACATTCACATACACACATTCACATACACACATTCACAGACACACAGTCACATACACACATTCACAGACACTCATTCACAGACACACATTAGCAGACACACAGTCACATACACACATTCACATACACACATTCACAGACACACATTCACATACACACATTCACAGACACACATTCACATACACTCATTCACAGACACACAGTCACATACATACACATACACACATTCATATACACACATTCACAGACACACATTCACAGACACACATTCACAGACACACATTCACATACACAGTCACAGACACACATTCACATACACACATTTACAGACACACATTCACATACACACACATACACACATTCATATACATACATTCATATACACACACATACACATACACACATTCACAGACACACATTCACAGACACACATTAACAGACACACAGTCACATACACACACATTCACATACACACATTCATATACACACATTCATATACACACACATACACATACACACATTCATATGCACACATTCATATACACACATTCACATACACAGATTCACAGACACACGTTCACATACACTCATTCACAGACACACATTCACAGACACACATTCACATACACTCATTCATATACACAAATTCACAGACACAGTCACAGACACACCATCACAGACGCACATTCACAGACACACATTCATATACACTCATTCACAGACACACATTCACATACACACATTCACAGACACACATTCATATACAGTCATTCACAGACACACATTCATATACACTCATTCACAGACACACATTCACAGACATTCATTCACAGACACACAGTCACAGACACACATTCATATACACTCATTCACAGACACACATTCAGAGACACACATTCACAGACACTCATTCACAGACACACATTCACATACACACATTCACAGACACACAGTCACATACACACATTCACAGACACACATCCACAGACACTCATTCACAGACTGACATTCACAGACACACAGTCACATACACTCATTCACAGACACACATTCACATACACACATTCACAGACACACAGTCACATACACACATTCACATACACACATTCACAGACACACAGTCACAGACACACAGTCACAGACACACATTCACATACACACATTCACATACACACATTCACAGACACACAGTCACATACACTCATTCACAGACACACATTCACAGACACACATTCACAGACACACATTCACATACACACATTCACAGACACACAGTCACATACACTCATTCACAGACACACATTCACAGACACACAGTCACATTCACACATTCACATACACACATTCACATACACACATTCACATACACACATTCACAGACACACATTCACAGACACACAGTCACATACACTCATTCACAGACACACATTCACAGACACACATTCACAGACACACAGTCACATACACTCATTCACAGACACACATTCACAGACACACATTCACAGACACACAGTCACATACACTCATTCACAGACACACATTCACATACACACATTCACAGACACACAGTCACAGACACACATTCACATACACACATTCACAGACACACAGTCACATACACTCATTCACAGAAACACATTCACAGACACACATTCACAGACACACAGTCACATACACTCATTCACAGACACACATTCACAGACACACATTCACAGACACACATTCACATACACACATTCACAGACACACATTCACAGACACACATTCACAGACACACAGTCACAGACACTCATTCACATACACACATTCACAGACACACATTCACAGACACACATTCACAGACACACAGTCACATACACTCATTCACAGACACACATTCACATACACACATTCACATACACACATTCACATACACTCATTCACATACACACATTCACAGACACACATTCACAGACACACATTCATATACACTCATTCACAGACACACATTCATAGATATGACTCTGGTTCATAAAGAGCTGCAGTCACCCTTAACATCATATTTCATATCTTTATCATATCTTTATCTTTATCACATTTTTGTATTATAATAAAATTATAATATCCAGAATGATCAGACAGTGTTTAGTCCAGTGAATAAGAAACATGAAGGAAAGTGGTTTCATAATCTATAATGGTTCTATATAATCTATAATCTGTTTATCTATTGATTGTTTCCATCGTCACTCTCTCTCTGGGTAAAGACTAGACACCATATAGTCCCTATGATGAAGACACTGTGTAATGACACCATTGTTGTGTTTGTTGTGTGTCCAGAGAGCGATGTCTGCTGCCTCTACAGATGGCTCTGGAGTCTAAAAGCACCAAACTAGGACAGAGGGCGCTCACAGGAATGCAGGTATGTTAAATATCAGGTTATTCTTCCTTATCTATATAAGGTATGGGTCTGCAGAGAATATGGGGTCTGCAGCATCAAGTTAAACTAAAGACAAAATAACACAATCTTCTGTCAACATTTGGAAAGTTACATTCACCTGTATCTTGTTTAGTATGAGCAGACTAGTAAAGCTCAGATAATGTTTCATGACTGAGACACTTTGCTGCTCTTTGACTCTGTTGTGATGTTACAGGATGTTTGACAATTAATAAACACTATAGTCTCATTTCAAGCCTCCTGATCAGAATTCTGACCAGTCTAGTTTTAAACACTTAAAATAGTGAAGTAGAGCAGAAATCATTGTGCACCGTTCTGAAAGCATTATTTAGGTGCACATTGTTTTGATTGTGTGGTCAGATGATGTGTGGCTGTCAGGAGGAAATGGTTTGAAATCATGTTCAGATGACATCATGTTCATACATACAGCAGCAGCTGTGAAACTCTTCGCTTTGCCTTTCTCCAACCAGAGGCTCCTATGTGAGGACAGGTTTGTCGGCGAAGTCGCCTCAGAGGTCCTGGAGAAGCAATTGCTCAGCCAGATGTTGGAGGCCATCAGGGTCACTCCAGTGCTCCACGAAGACCTGCAGGTGGAGGTGATGAAGGTAAGACCTGCATGTGGAGGTAATGAATGTAAGACCTGCAGGTGGAGGTAATGAAGGTAAGACCTGCAGGTGGAGGTAATGAAGGTAGTAAGGGTAAAAAGTATTGGACCCTCCTGGGGTCTCAGACTGAACTGTGTCAGATCTTCAAACTACAAACCTATTTCCAAAAAAGTTGGGACACTGTGTAAAATGTAAATAGAAACAGAATGTGATGATTTGTAAAACATTGAAACCTCATATTTAATTGAAAATAGCACAAAGTCAAGATATCAAATATTGAAAATGAGTGATTTCATTGTTTTGTCAAAATTATTTGCCCATTTTGAATTTGATGCCATGTTTCAGAAAAGTTGTGACAGTGGCAACAAAAGACTGTAAAAGTAGTGAAATGCTCTACCATACAAATAGGAAACCGTAAATAAACCAGATCCAGAAACGCCCCGCCTTCACTGGGTCTGAGCTCATTTAAGAAACTGAGGTGAAGTGGAAAACTGTCCTGTGGTCTGATGAGTCAACATTTGAAATTCTTTCTGTAAATCATGGATGTCCTCGGGGCTAAAGAGGAGAGGGACCATCCTTGTTATCAGCACACAGTTCAAAAGCCAGCATCGTGATGGTATGGGGGTGCATTAGTGCACATAGCATGGGTAACCTGCGCATTTATGAAGGCACCATTAATGCTGAACCATTTCAGGTTTTTGGAGCAACATATGCTGCCAAGTAGACAACGTCTTTTTCAGGGAAGGCCTTGTTTATTTCAGCAAGACAATGTCAAACCACATTCTGCAGGTATTACAACAGCATGGCTCCGTAGTAAAAGAGTCCGGTGCTAAACTGACCTGCCTGCAGTCCAGACTTTAACCCATTAAGATGTTTGGAGCATTATGAAACGTAAAATAGGACAAAGGAGACCCTGAACTCTGGAGCAGCTGAAATCCTACATCAGACAAGAATGGAAAACATTCCACTTTAAAATGACATCAACTGGTCTCCTCAGTTCCCAAACGCTGACAGAGTGTTGTTAAAAGAAGAGGTGATGCAACACAGTGGGAAACATGACCCTGTCCAACTTTGTGGAAACGTGTTGCTGGCATCAAATTCTAAATGAGGATAGAATTTTCAAAAACAATAACATTTTTCTGTTTCAGCATTTGAAATGTTGTCTTTGTGCTATTTTCAGTTCCATATGGGGTTTAATGATTAGTAAATCATTGTTACTGTTTTTATTTACATTTTACATAGCGTCACAACTTCTTTTTTTTGTGAATTTAACATAAAACAAAGTCAGCCTGAGGAAACACTAACTACAGGTTTAATGATTATATTTTTTCAAACCACTGTATGAATTTTCAAATGTTAATATTTGTCCCTCAGTCTGCAGCAGGTCAGATGAGTGAAGGATGTAAATATGCTTAGAGCTCTGCTTTGCTTGTAATCTTGCCTCTTGCCTCTGTTGCATCCTGTCCTCTCTGCAGATCTTCATCCAGTTTGTCCAACTTAATATGGACTCAGTTTGTCACAGTGCTTAGAACTGGGATTAGATGGTTTTAGTTTATCTCTGCTTCTCTGAGTTGTTAAATGATGTCGATATTCATCAGTGACGTCTTTCTCTTTTTTAGTAGAATCTGTTTCTGTGTCCTGTGTTCAGATCCTGCTGTGCATCACCTACTCACCAAACTTTGACATTAATGGAGACTCTATCCTCCGGATCGCTGAGGTAAACAGTCTGTTTGATAGACATCACATATTTGCATTGTTGGATATTTGCTATATATTCAAACGTATATTTCCATCCTGCTGCCAGCAGCAGAGAGCTGGAGTTGGAGCTGTTCTATAATATGATCCAAGTTGTATTTAACTTCATCAAACAGTCAGAAGACGCTCTCTGATATTTATAAACCATAATAACAATAACAGTGAGCCACTTTTTTCACCAGCTTGTTTTCTGACAAATATGTTTGTTCATGTTTGTTAATTATAAATCAGCTGATCTTCATGCCTGTGTGTGTGTTTGTGTGAGTACACACTCATTTCTACTTCCTTTAAAATGGATGAGATGACAGCATCAGACCAGTAGTGAGTCCATTAACAGCCCATAAAAACCTGCTCGACATGTGTTAATGGGCTTAATGCCACCAGGACCGGCCATCTGCTCTGTTGGGTCATAATTCAGAGTGAATGGAAAGGTTGTCAGCAGCATCAGCAACATCCCATAATAACAGTGATGCTCTGTACTGGTTCTTAATGCAGGAGGGATTTATTCAGTTACATACAGGAGCTGGATCCCATTTTATCTGTTACCTGGCAGTAATGAGGAGATCATTCAACTGTCTTCTCAAACAGGCCTCCTTCTTCTCAATGTCACGAAGATTTTTGGTTTTGGCCACAAATGAAATGCTGTTTACAGACAAACCAACTAACAGACAAATAAATAGCATCTAAGAACTCATTTTAAAATTAGATAACTAGTATCTATCCAAAATGTAAAGCTGAAAGTTACACCATACAACATTATAGGTGATTCCTTATGAAACTGGTTTGTCAGATCATTTATTCATGTTAAGGATGTATGATTGTCAGAGCATTGGTCCAACTACCAGCCTTTGTAGTTATAAGTTACAGCAGCAGCAGATTTGTTCTGCAGATGTAGAAATAAAGTAGAAGCTGCAGCATTTTAAAGGTGGCTTCCACTCAGATGTTTATGTCCCCTAAACTGTCAGACCTGGACTAGACTGACCTGCATCTGCCCCCTGTCACCAGAGACGGATTTCTGCATTGCTCTGCTGTACACTGATCAACTTATATTTGGTACAAAATAAAGAGCAAAACATGGTTGCTATCAAGATGTGAACAAACTGTAAAATCATAGCAGATAATATTTGATGTTTCACAGCCATTGTGTCATCCAGCACGAGTTTCAGGCTAACAACATTAACTGAAGATGCTACAATCACTTCCTGTAGTTCATGAGGTCTATGGAGTTATTATTATTATTATTCATTAATATTAAGATTTAATATAAATATTTTAAAAATAAACTACCATTCTCTAACAAACACAGTGTTCTTTACAAATACACAACACCACTAACAAACTAAACAAACATCCATCCCATAACAACGGGCCCGATACCCCATATTCCCAGAGCACCCCCCACGGAGCACTACGACGGACACGGTCTTATGCCTTTTTCAAGTCCACAATGCACATTTAGACTGGTTGGGCAAACTCCCATGCACCCTCCAGCACTCTAGCGAGAGTGAAGGGCTGATCCAGCGTTCCACGACCAGGACGAAAACCGCATTGTTCCTCCTGAATCCGAGATTTGACTAACGAGCGGACTCTCCTCTCCAGTACCTTGGCATAGACCTTCCCAGGGAGGCTGAGAAGTGTGATCCCCAATTGGTTGGAACACACCCTCCGATCGGTCCCCCTTCTTAAAAAGGGGAACTAACAATCCAGTCTGCCAATCCCGAGGCACTGTCCCCGACTTCCACGCGATGTTGCAGAGGCGTGTCAACCAAGACCGTCCCACAACATCCAGAGCCTTAAGGCGAATCTCATCCACCCCCGGGGCCTTGCAAGAGAGGAGTTTATTGACTACCTCAGTGACCTCAGACCCTGTGATGGACGAGTCCTACTCCAAGTCCACCATCTCTGCCTCCTCCATGGAGGATGTGTTAGTGGGATTGAGGAGACCCTCAAAGTACTCCTTCCACCACCTTTATTATATCCCCAGTTGAGGTCAACAGCAAACCATCCCCACTGTACACATTGCAAACAGAGCACTCTTTCCCCCTCCTGAGTCATCTGACGATTTGCCAGAATCTCTTTGAGGCCGTCTGAAAGTCACTGAACTCCTATTACACCAAGTTTTTGCTTCAGTGACTGCCAAAGCTGAACTCCGCTTGGCCTGCCAATACCTGTCAGGTGCTTCAGGAGTCCCACAGGCTAACCATGCCCGGTGGGACTGCTTCTTCAGCTTGAAGGCGTCCCTAACCGCTGGTGTCCACCACCAGGTTCTGAGATTACCACCGCAACAGGCACCCACAACCTTACAGCCACAGCTCCAGGCAGCCGCCTCAACAATGGAGGCACGGAACATAGTCCATTCGGACCCAATGTCCCCAGCCTCCCTCGGAATGCAGTCGAAGTTCTGCCGGAGGTGAGAGTTGAAGCTCTCTTGGACAGGGGGCTCTGCCAAATGCTCCCAGCACACCCTCACTGTACGTTTGGGTACACCAGGCCTGTCCGGCATCCTCCCCCGCCATCGGATCCAACTCACCACCAGGTGGTGATCAGTTGACAGCTCAGCACCTCTCTTCGCCCGAGTGTCCAGAACATTTGGTCGTCGACCCATGTGGCTCCTTTAGGCTGTGCCTGGTCGGGCCCCATGGGAGAAGGCCCAACCGCCAGGCGCTTGCCAACGAGCCCCTCCCCCAGGCCTGGCTCCAGGGTGGGGCCCCGATATCCTCGATCCGGGCGAGCTAAACCAGATCCTGTTTTTATTCTTCATAAGGGGACAATGAACCTTACTCTGGCCTGTCACCTAGGACTAATTTGCCTTGGGAGACCCTACCAGGGGCAAATTGCCCCAGACAACACAACTCCTAGGATCATTCAGGCACTCAAACCCCTCCACCACAATAAGGTGGCGATTCATGGAGGAGACTAAACAAACAAACAAACATTAACACAAACTAATGCATTGTTTCACAAACAGTACAAACATAAACACACAAACAATACAAACATAACAAACATGCAAACATTAAAAACATACAAACATAAACATTTGGATGGATGGACAGATGGAAAGATAGATGGATGGATGGATGGACAGATGGATAGATAGATGGATGACAGATGGATGGATGGATAGACAGATGGATAGATAGATGGATGGATGACAGATGGATAGATAGATGGATGGATGGTGTTTGTGAGGCAGCTTGTAGTTGTGTCTGTCTCACACAGGTCGGCTGCAGGAGGGCCTGGTGATGCAGATGTATTGATCTTTCATTGATTAGGAACAGATGGAGAACACCCCCCCTGAGACTGACAACACCTAAAATATCATTAGCAGAGCTGTACCTGCAGCTGGGCCTCTGTTCTCAGAGGAGAGAGCAGATATTTAGGGAAGGGTTTCTGGAGCTGGGTCACCCCTCTGAACAGTCCTGGCTTTAATTACAACAAAATGCTTTCAAATAGCCACACCTGTCTGTGTAAAATAATCTAGTATGTATGTAATAGTATAATCTATTATGAGTTCAGGTCAAAGATACCTCTGTAGTAAATGTTGACCTCAGGTAACCTGAGCCTGTAGCTTTCTGTTCTCCAGGTTATTGATCCAAACAAGCTACAACCATTTAAAGCCCAGTAGATCAATGTTAGTGTAATTCACTGTTAATTTGTTCAAGTTACCTACCACTGTATTCAGATAGCACCTGTGTGTGTGTGTGTGTGTGTGTGTGTGTGTGTGTGTGTGTGTGTGTGTGTGTGTGTGTGTGTGTGTGTGTGTGTGTGTGTGTGTGTGTGTGTGTGTGTGTGTGTGTGTGTTAGGTGTGTATTGAGACCTATGTGTCCAGCTGTCACCAGCGCAGCACCAACACCGCAGTCAGAGCCACACTGAGTCAGATTCTGGGAGATTTGACGCTGCAGTTGCGACACAGACAAGAGGTGAACACACGATACAGCTGTATGACTGTATGAGACAACTATGATATAATGACGTTATGTCATATAATACTGCATAACCACAGAGCACAGGATATATATATATATGTATATATATATAAACACATATATATATGTATATATACATATGTATATATACATATGTATATATATATGTATATATATATATATATAAACACATATATATGTATATATACATATGTATATATACATATGTATGTATGTATATATGTATATATACATATGTATGTATGTATATATATGTATACATGTATGTATGTATATATATGTATATATACATATGTATGTATGTATATATATGTATACATGTATGTATGTATATATATATATGTATATATATGTATGTATATATATATACATATATACATACATACATATATATACATACATACATATATATACATACATATGTATGTATGTATATATATGTATGTATATATATATACATACATATGTATGTATGTATATATATGTATGTATATATATATATATACATATGTATGTATGTATGTATACATGTATGTATATGTATATATATATACATATGTATGTATATATGTATGTATATATATATATACATATGTATGTATATATATATATATACATATGTATGTATGTATATATGTATACATGTATGTATGTATATACATGTATGTATGTATGTATGTATGTATGTATGTATATACATGTATGTATGTATATATGTATGTATGTATGTATATATGTATATGTATATATGTATACATGTATGTATGTATATATATGTATATATGTATGTATATACATATGTATATATATATGTATATACATATGTATATATATATGTATATACATATGTGTATATATATATGTATATACATATGTAAAGGAGACATTAAAGAATTTAACCTACAAGTGAATGAGGAGTCATTAGATAGCAAAACAACACAGTAACAGAGTCTGTGCTCTTTATCCCTCCGTCACATACACCATCACAGCTGTGTTGATCTGACACACTCACACACACACACACATCTCCTGTTGGGTTCACAGGGTGCAGATGGAGACGAGGTGACTGCACTGCCGCTGCACACAAGAGGTTCGTATTATCGTCCACCTCTGCAGCCCTCATCTGCTCCAGAGCTGGAATCACATATCATACATAAGATCAGATAATAATTCCTCTAATATAGACTCAGTAGGTACATATGTACAATCTCTTACCATTATGAAGTCATCATGTACAGTTTATGTGATGTTTATCATTGTGCTCATGGTTAAATATGGTGTCACACTGAACTACATTATACTGAGACATGCCCCCATTTGTAAAAACATTTACATACAGTACATGAGAGGCAGAGTTTCAGAAACACCTATGATGTAATGTTCCCTATGATGTAATGTCGTCCACTATAATACCGCTGTTTCCCTCATCAGTGGTAAAAACCTAAATGTAACAGCCTCAGCCGTTTTCTTCTGTCCTGTCTGTTTCTTCTCATGTGAAGTTAGAAGTAAAGAGAGGGGAAGGTGGGAGACAGGAGAAGGTTTTAATCACGTTATAACAGTTGACTCTGCTACCATACATGTAGGTTCTCCCAGTGAGACACGATGATGCTTGATAATCGTCTTTATTAACACTTAAACACACTTAAATCAACAAGCTTTACAGCGTTTTCCTACGATGCTTCTCTCACACAGTCGTGTTCCTCTCGTTTCCAGTCTCTCCCAGGCTTCTGCAGTGCAGAGAGAACAATTAGTCCAACACAGAACACCTGTCCTCCTCACATCACTATCTCTCTACCCTCGCTTTACCTGAGCCACATCTACACTCTCTCTCACCAGAGGCCTCATTATAAAGGTTGCTGCGCACAAAAAAGTAGTGTAAACAGAGGTGAAATGTGTGTAAACATCTTTCACCACAAGCGTTGGTATTTATAGAGAAAAAGGTTCAGATTTCTACGTAAACTTTCACCGTGCTGTAGAGTCAGAATCAGAGACACTCCATGGTTTTATCACTAAATAAAGTTCAGTCAGAAGTAAAAACACAGAAGAATGTAAAACACACATCAGCACATATATATTTCTTCATCATCATCATCATCATCACTGATAGTCCAACAAAGGCTCCTTAACAACATCAGTATATTCATCAGATATTTAGCATTGACCATTTATGGAGGATTGTGGGATGACTGGGAGGAGTAGTGGGATGACACTGGGAGGAGTAGTGGGACGGCACTGGGAGGAGTAGTGGGACGACACTGGGAGGAGTAGTGGGACGACACTGGGAGGAGACTATACTTGCACAGTTCACCGCAGGTTGGTATTTATAAAGAGAAGACTGTTCAGGTCTGCGCCGCACGGTTTTATAGATCTGAATATTTTCTTGCATAAGAACATTCTGAGGTCTGTGAGTACAGAATGTTTGGGATGGAATCTACGCTCAGTTTTGTAAATGAGGCCCCTGCTGCTGAGCACAAAACCAAAACTCCAAGGCCACATATGTCATGTACATATACAATGAATAAAGATAAAGTAGGTGTCCTGAATGAACCCTGTCAGTGTGTGTTTGCAGATATTTCTCCCACCAGCCAGGCTCTGTGTGAAGACGTGGTGACAGTTCTGATGGTTTTCTGTGAGAAGCTGGAGTCTGTGGAAAGGTAACACTGCAGTTTGTCATCGGCTCATGTGATAGTCTTCCTTTCTTTCATTGTTGCTGTGCTTGTAATATTTAGGTGATAATTCAGCTGATAATGTGGCTGGTCTCTGAATCATCAGGCTTTGCTGTGACTTCATAAGGAAGAAAAATTAATATTTGATTGTAATTAGCTAAATGACAAACAGATTTAAAGAGAAACAAAAACTCTTCTGATCTGAATATTTCTCATTTCTTTCAACTATCACTCATATGTAAACAATCTAAAGTACCTGGTCAATCATTTAGGGCGTGTCCCACTCCCTTTTGTTGGGTAAACGGTGCATAATGTGGGTGCAAGGCAAGTCGACACGCCGACAGGATCTAATGTTGATTAATGTTCTGTGTTCTTCTACACAACCTAAAGGTCCCACAAAGTCCAGGTTCACACAGTGAAACAGTCCAGGTTCATACAGTGAAACAGTCCAGGTTCACACAGTGAAACAGTCCAGGTTCATACAGTGAAACAGTCCAGGTTCACACAGTGAAACAGTCCAGGTTCACACAGTGAAACGGTCCAGGTTCACACAGTGAAACGGTCCAGGTTCACACAGTGAAACGGTCCAGGTTCATACAGTGAAACGGTCCAGGTTCACACAGTGAAACAGTCCAAGTTCTTCCAGTGAAACAGTCCAGGTTCATCCAGTGAAACAGTGCAGGTTCACACAGTGAAACGGTCCAGGTTCATACAGTGAACAGTCCAGGTTCACACAGTGAAACAGTCCAAGTTCTTCCAGTGAAACAGTCCAGGTTCATCCAGTGAAACAGTCCAGGTTCACACAGTGAAACAGTCCAGGTTCACACAGTGAAACAGTACAGGTTCACACAGTGAAACAGTCCAGGTTCATCCAGTGAAACAGTCCAGGTTCATACAGTGAAACATATCAAGTTCACACAGTGAAACAGTCCAGGTTCGCACAGTGAAACAGGTTCACACAGTGAAACAGTCCAGGTTCACACAGTGAAACAGTCCAGGTTCACACAGTGAAACAGGTTCATACAGTGAAACAGTCTAGGTTCACACAGTGAAACAGGTTCATACAGTGAAACAGTCCAGGTTCACACAGTGAAACAGTCCAGGTTCACCCAGTGAAACAGTCCAGGTTCACCCAGTGAAACAGTCCAGGTTCACCCAGTGAAACGGTCCAGGTTCACACAGTGAAACAGTCCAGGTTCACACAGTGGAACAGTCCAGGTTCACACAGTGAAACAGTCCAGGTTCACACAGTGAAACAGTCCAGGTTCACACAGTGAAACAGTCCAGGTTCACCCAGTGAAACAGTCCAGGTTCACACAGTGAAACAGTCCAGGTTCATCCAGTGAAACAGTACAGGTTCATACAGTGAAACGTTCCAGGTTCACAGAGTGAAACAGTCCAGGTTCACACAGTGAAACAGTCCAGGTTCACACAGTGAAACGTTCCAGGTTCACAGGGTGAAACAGTCCAGGTTCACAAAGTGAAACAGTCCAGGTTCATACAGTGAAACAGTCCAGGTTCACAAAGTGAAACAGTCCAGGTTCACACAGTGAAACAGGTTCATACAGTGAAACAGTCTAGGTTCACACAGTGAAACAGGTTCATACAGTGAACAGTCCAGGTTCACACAGTGAAACAGTCCAGGTTCACCCAGTGAAACAGTCCAGGTTCACCCAGTGAAACAGTCCAGGTTCACACAGTGAAACAGTCCAGGTTCACACAGTGGAACAGTCCAGGTTCACACAGTGAAACAGTCCAGATTCACACAGTGAAACAGTCCAGGTTCACACAGTGAAACAGTCCAGGTTCACCCAGTGAAACAGTCCAGGTTCACACAGTGAAACAGTCCAGGTTCATCCAGTGAAACAGTCCAGGTTCATACAGTGAAACAGTCCAGGTTCACCCAGTGAAACAGTCCAGGTTCACACAGTGAAACAGTCCAGGTTCACCCAGTGAAACAGTCCAGGTTCACACAGTGAAACAGTCCAGGTTCATCCAGTGAAACAGTCCAGGTTCACACAGTGAAACAGTCCAGGTTCACCCAGTGAAACAGTCCAGGTTCACACAGTGAAACAGTCCAGGTTCATACAGTGAAACGTTCCAGGTTCACAGAGTGAAACAGTCCAGGTTCACACAGTGAAACAGTCCAGGTTCACACAGTGAAACGTTCCAGGTTCACAGGGTGAAACAGTCCAGGTTCACAAAGTGAAACAGTCCAGGTTCATACAGTGAAACAGTCCAGGTTCACAACGTGAAACAGTCCAGGTTCACAACGTGAAACAGTCCAGGTTCACACAGTGAAACAGTCCAGGTTCATCCAGTGAAACAGTACAGGTTCATACAGTGAAACGTTCCAGGTTCACAGAGTGAAACAGTCCAGGTTCACACAGTGAAACAGTCCAGGTTCACACAGTGAAACGTTCCAGGTTCACAGGGTGAAACAGTCCAGGTTCACAAAGTGAAACAGTCCAGGTTCATACAGTGAAACAGTCCAGGTTCACAAAGTGAAACAGTCCAGGTTCACACAGTGAAACAGGTTCATACAGTGAAACAGTCTAGGTTCACACAGTGAAACAGGTTCACACAGTGAAACAGTCCAGGTTCACACAGTGAAACAGTCCAGGTTCACCCAGTGAAACAGTCCAGGTTCACCCAGTGAAACAGTCCAGGTTCACACAGTGAAACAGTCCAGGTTCACACAGTGGAACAGTCCAGGTTCACACAGTGAAACAGTCCAGATTCACACAGTGAAACAGTCCAGGTTCACACAGTGAAACAGTCCAGGTTCACCCAGTGAAACAGTCCAGGTTCACACAGTGAAACAGTCCAGGTTCATCCAGTGAAACAGTCCAGGTTCATACAGTGAAACAGTCCAGGTTCACCCAGTGAAACAGTCCAGGTTCACACAGTGAAACAGTCCAGGTTCACCCAGTGAAACAGTCCAGGTTCACACAGTGAAACAGTCCAGGTTCATCCAGTGAAACAGTCCAGGTTCACACAGTGAAACAGTCCAGGTTCACCCAGTGAAACAGTCCAGGTTCACACAGTGAAACAGTCCAGGTTCATACAGTGAAACGTTCCAGGTTCACAGAGTGAAACAGTCCAGGTTCACACAGTGAAACAGTCCAGGTTCACACAGTGAAACGTTCCAGGTTCACAGGGTGAAACAGTCCAGGTTCACAAAGTGAAACAGTCCAGGTTCATACAGTGAAACAGTCCAGGTTCACAACTTGAAACAGTCCAGGTTCACACAGTGAAACAGTCCAGGTTAGTACAGTGAAACAGTTTGGAGTAGAACAGACGTTTTCCTGATAAATCCTGAGGCACCACTAGAGGTGATGTCAAATGTCCATGAGGCCGGAGTCTCTAAATCAGGGACAATCATTGGTTGAAATAAAAGAAAATGTGCACGTAGATATAGATGATGTCAGAGCTGATGCATGCATCATTAGTGTTTAAACAAACGTGTGAACCTGCATATGTAGGTGTATCTTACTGTCTGAAAAGGTCACATTTTAAATGGTACAAAAATACAGTACCATTGACTTTAGACCTGTTTTTTGTTGATCAATGGTTCAATCACTTTCTGCTCCAACAATACCCACATCTCAATTTAACACCATCACTCCCATTGGTGCACAGATGGAAGCAACAACATCTGATGCATAAACATTGTGGGCTTGTAATGAGGACGACGGTGACTCTGCTCTGTGAGAAAGAGAGCCCTTTGTGAGGATTAGTCTTTAATGAGATGCTCATGGAAGCCACATGTTTGTCTGAATCACCTGTGTGGGGCGGACCATACAGGTAGCATCATCATAAATCCAGGTAAACTGGTGTTCAGCTAAATATGTGCTCCTGTGTTAAACCCCTCCAGGTGTCGGATTAGCTAAATCCATTTTTAATCTGCAGCTACACAAATCACATCCAAGGTGGCACAGCAACAGCTCCGTGTTCATTATAGAGACACTTCACCTGCTTATTAGATTAAATAGAGTTCTCACCTACGCCAAACATCACTGTCACTAAACCCTGACCAATCAGAGAGTCGCTTCTAGACAACACCAAAACAGATCCTGTAAAAATGATCAGAGGTGTATCACCAATGATCGGGATCTATTTTTAGATACAGTATAATGTCTTACCTTTCACATCTATCCTCTTGAGCAAATAAATAAGGCAAACCTGATGTATCTTGTTTTTAATAATTACTTTTATTTTAACGAATACAAGTGAAATAAGCAACAAATGGCCTCTTGTTTTTTTATTTCCACCAAACAACCTGTTCAGTCTTGGACGGAACCCTTTTTCTAATATAGTTTGGTTTGCCTTCACATTAATGGACTTTTATCATGACCAGGTAGACATGACTGATAAAGAACAGTAAAGATCTATTTGGATCTATCTTTTTCTTTTCAATTCCCCCCCAAAAAAAGACTATTACTAGTATTATTGTCACATATGTTTCCTCTGTTCAATAAAGCAAAGAGTAATAGCACAAAGATGATAAAAAGAGGTTACCTTGTTTTTTGCTCTGGAGTGGATCCGCCTCTGGATCTGCACCAAAATGTAAAGGTCATTGGTAGAACAAACACTGGCTGACCAGAGGCTGTCTGATGTCTGACATCTGTGTTGCCTTGTCATGTTCCAGCGGTAACCAGCTCCTGCAGCTCCTCTACTTAGAGTGCATCCTCGCTATGCTCAGCAGCTGTCCACCCACAATGCACCTGTCCAGAGGTTTCACTGACCTTGTATGGTAAGATACAGCACATTAATATCCTAAAAACCTCAGCACCACAATAAAGCAGCAGCTGTTCCAGACTGAAGATGGACTGAAATCACACCTGTTGAGCCTCAGACATCGTCCCCTGTGGGTTTGGCAAGAAAAGAAAAGATTAATAATAGAGACCAATGTTAAGTGTTAAAGCTGTTTTAAAATACATGGTAGTTTGTGCTACTCTCAGCTCTTTAGATTAATACAATTTCTATTACAAAATGTTTCATATCACATTTCTACTTTTCCACAAATACTTCAGCTGTCAGCATTCAGATGCATTTGCAACAGGAAATTAATTTTCTAGTGGGACAGTTTTATTCTGTGCACCTTCATTACTGATAAGCATCTGTACCAAATTTTTTTTTTAAGTTTTTGAACAAAAATGTCAAAATTAAAAAACAAGACAGTTTGAAGATACAAACATACCAATTACCTCATGTTAATGGTGTAAGAGACACTGTCGGATATTTTTTGCTGCTCTTTGTTTTATGCTTCATTTTGCGGTGATTTTTAAAATAGTAATTAATCTCTCCTTATTATAATTTGCTATATATACTAATGTGTTCATAATCCTAAAAAGCAATGATATTCCTGCACCAGGAAGCAGCTGTGTCCATCCCTCGTGGCGATCATGGGAAATCCTGTAAATGACAAAACCATTGCTTCCCACCATGGCTACATGGGGGCACTAGAACGAGACCGCGTCTCAGACAGACTCAGTCAAGGTACGTACTGTATATTATATATTATATACTGTACTATATATATACATATATACTATTATACCCTCCATCAGTTTTTAATTAATAGTTTACATGCAGAGATTTATAGCTGTTGTGTTTAAACCCCTAACCACTAGAGAGCAGTGTTAAAATTGACCTTCAGCTCTTTGACTCCTCCACTCCTACATAGCAACATGAAATAAGACAGGGAGATGTTAGCACATATTGCTCAACACAAAGAACACATGCCTGTGAAGTGACTTACGCTAGTTTAAATGTTTGTGTTTAATTTGCAGTTATAATATTTCTACAGCAGCTGAGATCAGAAACAATCTGACTGAACAGGTTTCATGTGGTGCAGAAACTCGACTCAAGTTGTTAAGTAGCTGTTCTCAGTGAATAATCCCCCTACCAGGAGTATGTTCCACTCATCCCATGTTTTCATAAGCATCTCTGTGTGCTGGCTCTGATTGGCCAGCCTTTATCCTCCTGCATAGGAAGCAGTTTCAGTTCGAAAGCCTCATGTCAACATAGTTGCTTTAGAACCGAACCCATGTATCCAACCAGAGGGCGCTATGAGAGCACATGCCTCTGTCAGGACAATTTATTTTCCTACATCATTGGCGTACAAGCCAATCAGAGGCACAGTAGGGCGGGTCATGGTGTCACCATAGTAGGATTCCTAAAAATAAAATTCCTGGATCTGAACCGTATTCAATTAAGCCTCAAAATCTGATCCCCTGTGCCCCTCCCCTGAGCACACCTTCACACAACATTTAATTGAAATTCATTTATACAGTTTGAGTTGTCCTCCTTAAATAGACAAATAAACAGCACAGATCACATGACCCGCAGGTAATTACAAAGGAAATAATAAAGGTTTCACATCAGGAGTGTTTTTTTTCCACAGCTTAGAAATAATCATTTATCTTCCTACCAGCTTACTGTAGTCTTCATCAAATTAAACGGTTTATTAGACATCACAGATAATAAATAATAGATGATGATGATTTCAGCTGCTAACATGATTTTAGTGGTTAAGCTTCATGCCCCTTTTGTCTCTGCCAGGGATCAGTCAGGAGGTGGACTCCTCTGGTGGAGGGGTGTCTGACCAGGGCAGAGGGTCCGGCTGCTCCTCCAGCACCCCTGCCAGGATTGCACCAGTGGTTAGGACAGTGTGTTACATCGCTGCTGAACTTGTGCGTTTGGTGAGCTGTGTGGAGTCGATGAAACCGGTGCTGCAGTCGCTCTACCACAGAATCCTGCTGTACCCACCTCCTCAGCACCGCACCGAGGCCATCCACATCATGAAGGAGGTGGGAGGAGGAGACATTAATGAGTGTTTTCCAAAAACATGTCATAACTCTTCAGATTGATTTTCTACCTTCAGCCACTTTTTTTCCTTTCGTTTTTCCAAAATGTGATGTGAGTTATTCTTCATAGTTGATCTTCAGTCAATGTGTGTGTGTGTGTGTGTGTGTGTGTGTGTGTGTGTGTGTGTGTGTGTGTGTGTGTGTGTGTGTGTGTGTGTGTGTGTGTGTGTGTGTGTGTGTGTGTGTGTGTGTGTGTGTGTGTGTGCGTGTGTGTGTGTTAGGTTCTGGGCAGTCCCCAGCGGCTGTACGACCTCGCCGGTCCATGTGTGGCTGAGCCTGAGACCAGGAAGCGCTCCTTCTCTAAGAGGAAGTCCCACCTGGACCTGCTCAAACTGTTAGTGTTACTACTGTTATTTATTGGAGTTTGTGTAAAACCTCATTTACTGTGTGTCGCTGGGTATGGTGAACTGAACTAAAGTTAGCATTAGCATGACATTGAGTTCATTATGATAAGAACCATTTTAATGTTTTCTCTCATGATTGTGATGATAATCTGAAAATAATGAGCACAGATCTGGTTCATAATGTTTCACAAAGTAAGAGTGAATCCTCTGAGGTCTGAGGTCAGACTCTAACCCTAACCCAGCATGTTTTTGTGTTCAGTATGTTAACACAGTGTGTTAAAATAAGGACTTAAAGACCATATAGGTGATGTTGTTCTGAAAAACATAGCATGTTAAGCGTTATTTAATGAGGTACATTAAGGCGGGTTAGGGTTCTTGTTGGTGTGACCTCAGACCCCAGAGGGTTAAAGAAAAGTTAATCTTCCCTCATCTTAAAGCAGTTAAAATAAAATGCATGTCTGTTTGTTTCTGCTTCCTGTTGCAGAGTGATGGATGGGATGACAGAGGCCTGTGTGAAGGGAGGCATCGAGGCATGTTACTCCTCAGTCTCATGTGCCTGCGCTCTTCTCGGGTCGCTGGATGAGCTTTCGCAGGGCCGCGGCATCCAACCTGAGCAGGTACACCACTGAGACAGGAGGGCTCTGATTCTGCATCACAATAAAGATGAATAAAGTCACCTGTAGGACTCAGATGAAACCAGGTCACATAATTTCTTGCTTCTGTGTCTTCAGGCTCGGCTCCTCCTCCGACGGCTGGACGACCTGAAAGATGGGACAGAATCCACACGAGAGTCCATGGAGATCAACGAGGCGGATTTCAGGTGGCAGAGACACATCCTGTCCTCTGAGCAGACTCCTTATGACCCCAGCTCTTCCTCCAACATGGCCACCACCGGGGCCACTGAACGCAGCCCTGACATTAGCATTAGCATCACCACTGAAACAGGCCAGACCACCTTGGACCTGGAGTTGGGGGAACTCGGCCTGGATCACACGGCTTCTGAGGTGTGTGTGAAGAATGCCCACCTCTTCTCGCCTTCATCCTGTGGCGGCCAGGAGGGAATCAAATGTGAGCCAAGCTTCGAGGTGGGCCCGGGGATCCAACGGGAGGAGGGAGGAGGCGCAGGGCAGGTTGAGGGAAGAGGGGAGAAAAGAGCAGCAGCGGGTGAGGTCGGAGACGGAGAGAGAGGAGGTATGGTTCCTCCAGATGTTGTGCAGCGGAGTCACGCCCTCGTCTACCCTGACATCACCAACTTCCTGTCTGTGGAGTCCAGAGCCAGGTCGCACCATGGAGGAGGGTCAAGATACAGTGAGAGCAACTTCAGGTGTGTGTCTGAACGGAGTGTAATGTTATGACTGTATCTGTATTATATATTTTAATGTAATTCCTCACAGTGGCTCCATCTGCTGGAAGTGTCCAAATGAGACAATGTGGCAGGAGGGAAAGTAAAATCCTGATAGGTCAGACTGTAAACCATACTGTAGTCACTATGTACAGATACTATAGAGAGCAAGAATCTTTCAAATGTCATCAGTGACACAAAGATGTCTATAAAACATTAAGTTCTAACAGCTCTGTTACTACATCTGTAGCCTATGGCTACAGATGACACTACATAGAAACTTCAAGAATAACTCAGTGCTTTCAGATTCTGGATCAGTTCTGATGTAGTTAGCTAACACCTAAGCTTTCTGTTTCTCCATAGTAACGTCCCCTGAGGCTCATGGGTGTTGTAGTACTTGTAACCCTACACCAACCAACATGAGAAGAAATACTGAGAAAATGTTGTCATTGAACAGAATCCAGAGTACCGCAGTACTTATACTGTACAGCTGTGTAGTATGGTTGCATGAGGATATGATCATGAATTTCTGATTCATAGAACTACAAAGTGGATGTGGACAGACCATAATAACCTCTATCATAGCAGAATAATAGAAAATCACATAAGTAAAATGCATCTAAACATGTAAAAATAAGTCAACCGATTATGAGATGCACACCTTTAGAGGCCCTATGAAGTGTGTGTGAAATTTCATTGAATTTATAATTACCTTGAACGAATAAGTTTCCACATCTTCTGGTCATTTTAGGATACTTTGGAATCAAACTTTTTTTTAAATACTTTTATTGCAATTAATTCATAAATCAATACAATTATAAATTGTCAAATATTTGTATGTAATTGCAACATTTTTCAATGTACCTGGTGACTTGAAAGAAAAACAGCTATAAAAAATATACGTACTGACCTCATACTTATTATGTTATGAAATTATTAACATAAATTGGAATCAAACTTTTAAGGCTGGTTATATTTATGTTGTCTAATGTACATTATTGTTGTTTTTAGTTCAGATTATCTGATTAATATTATTATTATAGTACCTATAGTCAGATCACCTTTTTGGACTTTGAGTGAAGAGAGCTTTTAATAAAAGGTAATATTTCAGCTGCTTTACCAAACTGTGATACCATTAACAAATGAATACAAACATATACTGAGCAACAGTGGAAATGCATGAATTAAAAACCCTGTAATTTCTATTCACTAGCTCTAATCTACTGAAACAAACAAACATGTGATTCACTGAATAGACTTTTTTAAGTACCCACAACCAAAACATGTTAAATCATGAATAACCATCATTTAGTCATAACATAGAAATAACAGTCATTGGTGCATTTCAGAGTAAACCATGATGTTGGTGAGATTTTTTTCTGCATGATTGAAAAGACCTGGTCAAGGTGATAATTTACCAGGTCTAATTAATGTTCTAGAGAAACAACTGATGATGTCACGACTTCCACCAAACTTCCTTTTTTTTAAAAATGTATTCGTTTATATTTGTCAGGGACAAATGCAAAGACCATTGTAACAAGTAACAATTTACAAGATACATATGTGTTGCATACAAGATTTCTAGCCAATGGCTAATTTGCAATCTCTGTCCCTGGTTAGGCTTTTCTGCTAAATCGTCATAAATTATAACCGTTACTAAGAGTAAAACAATAAAGAAACATCTAAAACATCTTTCACATAAACATAAACATATACATATTCTTGTTGTAAAAATGTAGTAAAGAAAATGTAAAAATGTGTGTGCTTCAGTTTGTGTATATATTTCTGATTTTATGCGTGTATATGTGTGCATGTGTGTCTGCCTAAACCTACCACACACTATGTCTGTCTGAGCTTTCCCCAATCAGCATCAGTGATCACAGGTTTGGCTTGGTTCAAGCCAGTTTTTCAGTTTGTTATTAAATGTCGTCAGTTTGTGTTTTCAACTCTGTTGTTAGAGTGTTCCAAATTCTTATTCCTATGTCGATAAAGATGACTGACCAAAAGTTGTTCTACGTTTTGGCACTTTACAGTTGCCGTTGCCTGATCCCCTGGTGGTAACTCCATTGGTACTCATCTTTTCCACATATGGACTGAGGATGTCTGGGGCGAGACCGTTCACACATTTAAAAATCAGTTTAATGAAAGAAAACTTTTTGAAGTTTTCAAAAGTAAGCAGTCTGTACTTTTTTATAATTAGACAGTGGTGAAATTTAACTTGTTTTTTATCCATTATTTTCAGTGCCTGTTTATAGAGAGATGTGAGTGGTTTAAGTGTTGACTGTGAGGCTTGGCCCCAGACAGTCATGCAATATGAGAGATGAGAAAATATCATGGAGTGCATGAAAAGTTGGGCTGCCTTCAGTGGTATGTAATGTCTAATAATTCTAAAACAGTTCAGATTGGACTTTACTGTTTTACAGACCTTTTTAATGTGCTTATAAAATTTAAGTTGGGAGTCCATAACAACACCTAAAAATTTAAAATCACTCCCTTCCTCAATGTCCTCCTGATTCACTTTTATTGACCAGACAGTTGGGATGCTGATGATGAAGATGGTCTGAACTCTGCAGACACGTGTAGCACAGATGTTACAGATGTTATGGCTCATTGCACAGTGGAGGCAGATCACATTTAGTGACAAGTCCAGATTTAACTTGCACACAGCTGGTGGTCGTAGGCATGTGTATCGTCACTGTGGGGAACGCTATCCTGCAGCATACATCCAGGAAGTGGATCGTTTGGTGGTGATGTCATGATGTGGGGAGCCACTGCTAATGGATGACGGTCAGACCTTGTCCACATTCACGGTACACTGACAGATATCTGTTACCGAGATACGGTCCTAGGTCCACATGTCATTCCAGGATACAGCAATCAGGCATCACCTTCATGCATGACAATGCCAGACCACATGTGGCTCATGTCTGTCAGGAGTAGCCTACCTGGACCAGAACAATGTCGCTGTCCTTCCTTGGCTAGCATATTCACCAGATCTCAACCCAATAGAGCATCTGTGGGATGTTCAGGATCACCAGGTGAGAGAGAGAGATCCTGCTCCAGCAACACATGAACAACTTGTCACAGCTCTGCAGGAAGAATGGCATGTCATCCTACAAGTCCAGAATAACATCTTATCCATTCAGGAGGTGTAAAGTAGTGATAAATGCTGGAGGTAGACACACAGTAGTGACTGTTGTTGTTCTGTCTCACCAGCCACACTTTCTGACTTGTAAACACTAAGACAAAAACCACTAATCTGCACAAAAATGATTTGTCTGTTTAGCTAAAGGGTGAATAAAGATGTGTGAACCATAATTTACCTTTGATATTTAATATGAACAGGATGGCATTAAAAAAAATATGCGTATCTACTGTTGGTCAGTATATATAAATGAATTGATGCCTTTAACTAAGTTTAAATCTGACGCTAACTCAAACCAATGTCTACCTGGAGAGATGGAAATCATTATATTTCTTACAGTATGCTTTAACTTAAACATGTTCTCATCGATCTCCCATTGGTCCATCAGTGTGGAGGAGCAGGACTTGTCACGGACAGAGTTCGACTCATGTGACCAGTACTCCATGGCTGCTGAGAAAGACTCCGGCCGCTCTGACGTTTCTGACATCGGCTCTGACAACGTCTCACTGGCTGACGAAGAGCAGCAGACGCCCCACGACTGCCTGGGCCACCGCTCCCTGCGAACCGCCGCCCTGTCCCTTAAACTGCTCCGCAACCAGGAGGCCGACCAGCAGGGCGCCAGGCTCTTCTTCCAATCACTGTCAGCGCTGCTGCCCCGGCTGCTGGGATTGGCCAGTGCCACGGACGTGGACCTGTCACTGCAGAACTTCTCCTCCAACTTCTGCTCCGGACTGCAGGCTGGTGAGCTGGGGAGGCGTCGGGGGGGGTTCATTGTGTTGGTGGCTGATGTGGTGAGCTGCATAGACTAGAACTGTGTGTAAACGGCCCCCAATCTACTACCTTTCTACCTGTTTCTATAAATGTCTCTTTCTTTCTTTCACTACCTTTGTTCTTTGTTACTCTCTAGTTCACTACTCAGTATTCTCTAGTTTTCCTTTACTTCCTTGCATGTGATGCATTGGATGAGTGCTGCCCTCTGCTTCATTCTTTATCTTCTTTCTGATTGATGTAATGACGTAAATGTAGCCGGCTTAGCCTGCACTGCCATCCAGCTAGCATTTCTGCGTTGTGTCTTATGAGTCTAGAGTGATGAGGCAGAGTCAACTGTCTTTGTCAGTCCAAGGGGAAGATTTATTCTCTGTATAAAAAATAACAAATTCAATGGTGTCGACACATGCAGTACACCTCTCCTCAGTGCAGCCTAAAGCGGACTAGAGTTTAAGTTTCTACGAGATAAGATTAACAAAAAAAAATACTTCACATCGCAATAATTACAATGAAAACTATCTCCCCACTTACTAGTGGTTTTTGGCATTAACTAATTAATATGAATGTGGTTCACAAAGATGAACATTAACACACACTAAATGAACACCATGGTCATCTAGTTACAAAAAGAAATCCAGTTTGTCAATATTAAAATGTATTTGTATCAAATTAATTAATGGGAGCTTACATACCTGTGTAAAACACAGGATGTGACGTCATCGGAAGATACAGCAAGGACAACAAGGTTAACAAAATAAAAGCTCCCGAATAGAAATGTATAAAAAATACATATACACATGGAAAGTACTAACAAAATGTAACAGGAATAGATTATTGGTGAAATATTAACCTATAGTAACACATGGGCTACATAAATACAAATCATTCACACCTTCATCCCTCTCCCCAGGTGGGATCCACTCTCCAGGGTTTGAGACAGGTGACACTCTGAGCTGTCAGTCTCTGATGAATGCAGATGGTCTCTATCTGGTGTCGTACTACGCTCTACTGCTTAATCTCAAACTTTGCTGCTGCGACTACTACAGACGGCGAACACTGGCACCCGTCCTGAGCCTGGTGAGCAGACTGCTGGTTCCCCCGCAGGACCGGTTAATGACATGGGTTCAAACACACAACACTATGACAGGGTTTTAATGGAGTTTGTGCAGTACAAGAAGGGGAAAAAGTCAAAATATTCTAGAAAAGACGAATGAGTGGGTCAGTCCAGGAGTTCTTCTTCTGCTCATCTTCTGGAGTCGAGGAAAATCAGAACATGTATGTGAAATATACTGAGCAACAGTAGAAAAGCATATTTTTTATGTCATACCATCCTGTTCATATTAAATATCAAGGGTAAATTATGGTTCACATCTTTATTCACCCTGTAACCATGCAGAAAAATCATTTTTGTGCAGATTAGTGGTTTTTGTCTTAGTGTTTAAAAGTCAGAAAGTGTGGATGGTGAGACAGAGAACAACAATAGTCACTACCGTGCGTGTCTACCTCCAGCATTTATCACTACTTTACACCTCCTGAATGGATAAGATGTTATTCTGGACTTGTAGGATGACATCATTCTTCCTGCAGAGCTGTGACAAGTTGTTCATGTGTTGCTGGAGCAGGATCTTTCTGTCTCACCTGGTGATCCTGAACGTCCCATTTAGGGCATTGTCATGCATGAAGGTGATGCCTGATTGCTGTATCCTGGAATGACATGTGGACCAAGGATCGTATTTCGGTAACGGATAGCTGTCAGTGTACCATGGATCTGGACAAGTTCTGACCGTCATCCATTAGCAGTGGCCCCCCCACTTCATGACATCACCACCAAACGATCCACTTCCTGGATGTATGCTGCAGAATAGCGTAGAATAGTCTCCACGGTGATGATACAAACACCAACGACCATCAGCTCTGTACAAGTTAAATCTGGACTTGTCACTAAATGTGATCTGCCTCTACTGTGCAATGAGACATAACATCTGTAACATCTGTGCTACACGTGTCTGCAGAGTTCAGACCATCATCATCATCAGCATCCCAACTGCCTGGTCACGTATGTTTTGTGGAAGCCGTGACATCATCAGTTGTTTCTCTATGACATTAGTTAGACCTGGTAAATTATCACCTTGACCAGGTCTTTTCAATCATGCAGAAAAAAATCTCACCAACATCATGGTTTACTCTGAAATGCACCAATGACTGTTATTTCTATGTTATGACTAAATGATGGTTATTCATGATTTAACATGTTTTGGTTGTGGGTACTTAAAAAAGTCTATTTAGTGAATCACATGATTGTTTGTTTCAGTAGATTAGAGCTAGTGAATAGAAATTACAGGGTTTTTAAAATGATGCGTTTCTACTGTTGCTCAGTATATAATGAAATAGTCTAAGATGTGATGTGTTTGCAGACCTGGACATATGGAACTGGTCTTGTATCCTGTGTGTTTATTGCAGAAGGAGTTTGTGCGTCTGATCCAGAACAGCGGAGTCCTTGTGGTTCTGTCTCAGGCCTGGATCGAGGAGCTCTACCACCAAGTGTTAGAGCGCAACCTGCTGGCTGAGGCTGGCTACTGGGACTCACCAGAAGACCACACCATGCCACTCATCACCATGCTGACAGGTACACACAAACAAGTACACAGCTTCTTAAGAGTTCTTACAGTTTTTAAGAGTTAAAGTCCTTAAAAAGTTCCTGCAATAATTTCCTCCTCATCTTCTGTCATTTTTGAGCCAGAAGAGAATAAATGAATCATTAACAGACATTAGACTCCAGCTCATTAAGATCACAGACCTTTTTGGTAATAATATCTTATTTTTTGTCCTCACCTCTCCGCCGCTCCACCTCTCTCAGATATCGATGGTCTAGGCAGCAGTGCGATTGGAGGTCAGCTGTTCAGGAGGACGTCCAGCCGATCACTGCTGGGCTATGAGAAGCCCAGCAGTGACACAGTGATGGCAGGTCAGTCGTTCAGTGTCATAAATCTGCCCCAGAGCCTCAGACATATGATACATGGATTAATGAGTGACTATGGTCCCGTTCTGCTGCCTCTTCTGTGGTGTCTTGATGAGCCATAACAGATGAGTAATAACTGTTGGGCTGTTTTATATCCCCCTGCACTCTGGTTCAATCACCTGCTACATCATGGAGCACCAATTAAAATCTACCATTAGTGAGATATGTCCTGGAATCCTCAGCAGTAACTAGGAGTCATGATCGCACACAGCAACGCAAAGTATTCAAACACACAGTGTCCACCATAACAACCTGACAATATGTTGTTATTCACTCATTCATTGATTCATTGCTTGATTTGAAACTTATTTGACAGAATTAATTACCAAACAAATCATGTTTTTGTATTTTGTCAGTAACTTTTTAAAGAAATCAGGTGGAAAGAAGAATTCATTAATTTTACAAGATCAAATATTTTTGACATTTTTATCCACAGCACTCTTCTTCACATTGATCAGATTGTGTCTGATCAAATCATCTTCTAGCCGCTGATATAGCTTGTGTGTCGTCTGAAGTCAGACTTGGGATCTTTCTAAAGGTTACTGCATACAAAAAACTAGCATACTCCTCCCACTACTCCTCCCAGTGTCGGGAGGAGTAGTGGGAGGAGTAGTGGGATGACACTGGGAGGAGTAGTGGGGTGAAACTGGGAGGAGTAGTGGGAAGAGTAGTGGGATGACATTGGGAGGAGTACTGGGAGGAGTAGTGGGATGACACTGGGAGGAGTAGTGGGACGACACTGGGAGGAGTAGTGGGAGGAGTAGTGGGACGACACTGGGAGGAGTAGTGGGAGGAGAAGTGGGATGACGCTGGGAGGAGTAGTGGGTGGAGACTATACCCTCAGTGCACGGTTTTACAGATCTGAATATTTTCTTGCATAAGAACATTCTGAGGTCTGTGAGTACAGAATGTTTTAGTATGGAATCTATGTTTTATAAATGAGGCCCCTGGTTACCACCTGACAACTCAATGAGTTTTTATACAGAGGACCTGTCCTCCCTACTCTTCATCACAGCTGTGGCTCAGGAGGTAGAGCGTCGTCCACTTACTTGGGATACCTTAGGGCTAGACAAATAAAATTGACCTTTCAGAAGGTCGGTGGGTCGATCCCTGGCCCCTCTGGGGTCTGAAGGTATTTTCTAAATGTTTACATGTCTTCTTAAATTCACCTTTTTAAGGTACTTCTCTACAACATAAACGGGTCCTGTATTCTAATATAGTGTCTTATATTAAAATATTTATGCCCCCTTTAAAGGGAACATGTAGGGTCACCGTCTGTTTATAGGTAACTGGAATACATATTTTCTAGTTTAATCCAGATTTTTGAAATGTGTGTCCTGTAGGTCACTGTGAGTCACATACGATCTCACCAGAGCAATGACATGGGAGAGGAGAGTCTACAGACTCCAGTTAACTTTTAACCATTTTATGACATCATGATGAAGACATGTCTGGATCTCCATAGACCTCAGAGGGTCCTTTTTTAAAGATTTGTTCTAACAAGTGTTTGAAGATCCTCAATCAGAATTTTTTTTTACTGACCTCATCAGTTACTGCAGCCTCCTGCTGTGTAAACAGTAAAAGACTAAAACTGTTTTGTTTTACTGATATAAACTTTATTAATGTTAAAATGAGACAGTCTGTGACATCAAGGGATTCTGTATCCTGCTGCTGTAGCTTTATTTCTGTTTCCCTCCACTCCGACACCTCAGTTCAGCCTGTGTGTTTTTCAGGAGTCATCTTCTCCCGCGTCATCCTCACTAGCGTGTGGAAGAACCTGATCGATGTGATGTCAACGCCGCTGACGGGCCGCATGACAGGCAGCTCCAAGGGCCTGGCCTTCATCCTGGGTGCGGACGGGGTCAAAGAGGAGAGCCAGAGGGAGAGAGACGCCATCTGTCTGAGTTTAGATGGCCTACGCAAAGCTGCTGCGCTCAGCTGCTCTCTGGGTGGGTGAAACATGGACCCCATGTCTCTGTTCTAATACGATCCATTAGTCATCCCTGCAGAGAGGCCTCTGTTCTCCTTCCCTCTAACACAAAAAGGTCAAAGGTCAGGGTCAGACTCTCAGCAGCAGCCATGGAGGTGGAACAGATGACTAAAAGAACTGTCCTGATGCGTCTCCCCAAACTTTTCATTGCTTTCAGAGAAGAACAAATAGAAAAACTACTGACAGTGAGACCGCCATGAAATAATCAGCATCAACTGGAAAATAAATACAAGACAAAACTTCCATTTAGCAGCAGTTATTAAAATGATATTAACAGGTTACTAACATGTTATTAACAGGTTGCTAACATGTTATTCACAGGTTACCAACAAGTTATTAACAGGTTATTAATAGGTTACTAACAAGTTATGAACAGGTTATTAATAGGTTACTAACATGTTATTAACAAGTTACTAACATGTTATCAACAGGTTACTAACAGGTCATTAACAGGTCAAGGTAACAGCTAACAGGTCAAGGTTCTTCTAATATCCAGCAGCCATGATTCCAGACAGGTATAGTGTAGGCAAGGCTCTGTGTCAGAGGGTTACCTGGTTCATGAAGGGCTCTCTGTACGGCTAACATGAGTGTACATATGGAGGTTGACCGGGAAGGCCCAGAGTGTCCAGGCTGTCGTTCATTTGAGCTCTGGTGTTAGTTTACTGACCTCATGTGATTCCCAGCATCACTTCAGCCTGAGCAGTGGTCTGAAATTAACAGGAAGAGGTGACATCTGTGTGTGCGTGTGTGTGTGTGGCCTTCAGGTGTGGCTGCTAACTGCGCCTCAGCTTTAGCACAGATGGCTGCAGCCTCTTGTGTGCAGGAGGAGAAGGAGGAGAAGGAGGTGGGAGAGACGGGAGACGCCATCACACAAGGTAGCGACATCACACACTGGTGTTGTATTGTGTCCCAATGAATGGCGCTTTGGCCACAGATGAAGAGGTATGTTACAGGAGTAACTACAGACGTAGCAGTATTACAGTACTATAAGTACACTGGCTCCATAAAAATGACCAACAACTGAAACAAACACAGACCTGAATGATTGTCACTCATTTTTAATGATGACATGTGTAACAAGAGACCTCTGCCAAGGCCTGACAATCATCTGGATCATCACCAAAGTTTAATCACCTCTAGGATATGCTAGGGTCAATCTTTGGTGAAAATCTCATGCAAATCTGTCCATTAGTTTTTTCCTAATCCTGCTGACAAACAAACAAACCGAACCAATCACATAATCTCCTTGATGGAGGTAATTAAAAAAGGTGAGATGATCAAACTTAAAGAGACTTTGATCCAGATCCTTTAACAGGACACTGATGGTGAGATCAGCAGGGGCAGATCTAGGA
>CM075193.1:26555616-26745616 GCA_037577475.1 Chaunax sp. Z400
ATCTATTTATGATTTATGTATCTATCTATCATCTATCTATCTCTATCTATCTATTTATCTATCTATCTATCTATTTATGATCTATCTATCTATCTATCTATTTATTATTTATCTATCTATCATCTATCTATCAATCTATCATCTATCTATCTATCTATCTATCTATCTATTTATTTATTATCTATCTATCTATCTATCTATCTATCTATCATCCATCTATCTATCTATCTATCTATCTATCTATCTATTTATTATCTATCTATCATCTATCTATCTATCTATTATCTATCTATCTAGCTATCATCTATCTACCTATTATCTATCTATCATCTGTCTATCTATCATCTATCTATCTATCTATTATCTATCTATCTATCATCTATCTATCTATCTATTATCTATCTATCATCTATCTATCTATTATATATCTATCTATTTATTATCTATCTATCTATCATCTATCTATCTATCATCTATCTATCTATCTATTATCTATCTATCTATCATCTATCTATCTATTATCTATCTATCATCTGTCTATCTATCATCTATCTATCTATCTATTATCTATCTATCTATCATCTATCTATCTATCTATTATCTATCTATCATCTATCTATCTATTATATATCTATCTATTTATTATCTATATCTATCTATCTATCATCTATCTATCTATCATCTATCTATCTATCTATCTATCTATCTATATATCATTTATCTATCTATCATCTATCTATTATCTATCTATCTATCTATTTATTATCTATCTATTTATTTATTATCTATCATCTATCTATCTATTATATATCTATCTATTTATTATCTATCTATCTATTATCTATCTATCATCTGTCTCTTATCCATCTATCATCTATCTATTATCTATCTATCATCTATCTATTATCTATCTATCATCTATCTATCATTTATCTATCTATCATCTATCTATTATCTATCTATCTATTATCTATCTATCATCTATCTATTATCTTTCTATCTATTATCTATCTATTATCTATCTATCTATCATCTATCTATCTCTATCTATCTATTTATCTATATATCTATCTATTTATGATTTATATATCTATCTATCATCTATCTATCTCTATCTATCTATTTATCTATCTATCTATCTATTTATGATCTATCTATCTATCTATCTATTTATTATTTATCTATCTATCATCTATCTATCAATCTATCATCTATCTATCTATCTATCTATCTATTTATTTATTATCTATCTATCTATCATCTATCTATCTATCTATCTATCGATCTATTTATTATCTATCTATCATCTATCTATCGATCTATTATCTATCTATCATCTATCTATCTATTATCTATCTATCATCTGTCTATCTATCATCTATCTATCTATCTATTATCTATATCTATCATCTATCTATCTATCTATTATCTATCTATCATCTATCTATCTATTATATATCTATCTATTTATTATCTATCTATTATCTATCTATCTATCATCTATCTATCTATCTATTATCTATCTATCTATCATCTATCTATCTATTATCTATCTTACATCTGTCTATCTATCATCTATCTATCTATCTATTATCTATCATCTATCTATCTATCTATTATCTATCTATCATCTATCTATCTATTATATATCTATCTATTTATTATCTATATCTATCTATCTATCATCTATCTATCTATCATCTATCTATCTATCTATCTATCTATATATCATTTATCTATCTATCATCTATCTATTATCTATCTATCTATCTATTTATTATCTATTTATTTATTATCTATTATCTATCTATCTATTATATATCTATCTATTTATTATCTATCTATCTATTATCTATCTATCATCTGTCTATTATCCATCTATCATCTATCTATTATCTATCTATCATCTATCTATTATCTATCTATCATCTATCTATTATCTTTCTATCTATCATCTATCTATTATCTATCATCTATCTATCTATCTAGCATCTATCTATCATCTATGTATCTATCTATTATCTATCTATCATCTATCTATCTATCTATCTATCATTTATCTATCTATCATCTATCTATTATCTATCTATCTATCTATTTATTATCTTTCTATCTATTATCTATCTATCATCTATTGATCTATCTATCTATCATCTATCTATCATCTATCTATTATCTATCTATTATCTATCTATCATTTATCTATCTATCATCTATCTATCATCTATTTATCTATTTATTATCTATCTATCTATTATCTATCTATCTATTATCTATCTATCATCTATCTATCTATCTATTATCTATCTATCATCTGTCTATCTATCTATCTATCTATTTATTATCTGACTATCTATCATCTATCTATCTATTTATTTATTATCTATCTATCTATCTATTTATTATCTATCTATCATCTATCTATCTATCTATCTATTATCTATCTATCTATCATCTATCTATCTATCTATTATCTATCTATCATCTGTCTATCTATCATCTATCTATCTATCTATTATCTATCTATCTATCATCTATCTATCTATCTATTATCTATCTATCATCTGTCTATCTATCATCTATCTATCTATCTATCATTTATCTATCTATCATCTATCTATTATCTATCATCTATCTATCTATTATATATCTATCTATTTATTATCTATCTATCTATTATCCATCTATCATCTATCTATTATCTATCTATCATCTATCTATTATCTATCTATCTATCTATCTATTTATCTATCATCTATCTATTATCTTTCTATCTATCATCTATCTATCTATCTATTATCTATCTATCTATCATCTATATATCTATCATCTATCTATCTATCTATCTATCTATCTATCATTTATCTATCTATCATCTATCTATTATCTATCATCTATCTATCTATTATATATCTATCTATTTATTATCTATCTACCTATTATCTATCTATCATCTGTCTATTATCCATCTATCATCTATCTATTATCTATCTATCTGTCTATCTATCATCTATCTATCTATCTATTATCTATCTATCATCTGTCTATCTATCATCTATCTATCTATCTATTATCTATCTATCTATCATCTATCTATCTATCTATCATCTATCTATCATTTATCTATCTATCATCTATCTATTATCTATCTATCTATTATCTATCTATCATCTATCTATTATCTTTCTATCTATTATCTATCTATTATCTATCTATCTATCATCTATCTATCTCTATCTATCTATTTATCTATCTATCTATCTATTTATGATTTATATATCTATCTATCATCTATCTATCTCTATCTATCTATTTATCTATCTATCTATCTATTTATGATCTATCTATCTATCTATCTATTTATTATTTATCTATCTATCATCTATCTATCAATCTATCATCTATCTATCTATCTATCTATCTATCTATTTATTTATTATCTATCTATCTATCATCTATCTATCTATCTATCTATCGATCTATTTATTATCTATCTATCATCTATCTATCGATCTATTATCTATCTATCATCTATCTATCTATTATCTATCTATCATCTGTCTATCTATCATCTATCTATCTATCTATTATCTATATCTATCATCTATCTATCTATCTATTATCTATCTATCATCTATCTATCTATTATATATCTATCTATTTATTATCTATCTATTATCTATCTATCTATCATCTATCTATCTATCTATTATCTATCTATCTATCATCTATCTATCTATTATCTATCTTACATCTGTCTATCTATCATCTATCTATCTATCTATTATCTATCATCTATCTATCTATCTATTATCTATCTATCATCTATCTATCTATTATATATCTATCTATTTATTATCTATATCTATCTATCTATCATCTATCTATCTATCATCTATCTATCTATCTATCTATCTATATATCATTTATCTATCTATCATCTATCTATTATCTATCTATCTATCTATTTATTATCTATTTATTTATTATCTATTATCTATCTATCTATTATATATCTATCTATTTATTATCTATCTATCTATTATCTATCTATCATCTGTCTATTATCCATCTATCATCTATCTATTATCTATCTATCATCTATCTATTATCTATCTATCATCTATCTATTATCTTTCTATCTATCATCTATCTATTATCTATCATCTATCTATCTATCTAGCATCTATCTATCATCTATGTATCTATCTATTATCTATCTATCATCTATCTATCTATCTATCTATCATTTATCTATCTATCATCTATCTATTATCTATCTATCTATCTATTTATTATCTTTCTATCTATTATCTATCTATCATCTATTGATCTATCTATCTATTATCTATCTATCATCTATCTATCATCTATCTATTATCTATCTATTATCTATCTATCATTTATCTATCTATCATCTATCTATCATCTATTTATCTATTTATTATCTATCTATCTATTATCTATCTATCTATTATCTATCTATCATCTATCTATCTATCTATTATCTATCTATCATCTGTCTATCTATCTATCTATCTATTTATTATCTGACTATCTATCATCTATCTATCTATTTATTTATTATCTATCTATCTATCTATTTATTATCTATCTATCATCTATCTATCTATCTATCTATTATCTATCTATCTATCATCTATCTATCTATCTATTATCTATCTATCATCTGTCTATCTATCATCTATCTATCTATCTATTATCTATCTATCTATCATCTATCTATCTATCTATTATCTATCTATCATCTGTCTATCTATCATCTATCTATCTATCTATCATTTATCTATCTATCATCTATCTATTATCTATCATCTATCTATCTATTATATATCTATCTATTTATTATCTATCTATCTATTATCCATCTATCATCTATCTATTATCTATCTATCATCTATCTATTATCTATCTATCTATCTATCTATTTATCTATCATCTATCTATTATCTTTCTATCTATCATCTATCTATCTATCTATTATCTATCTATCTATCATCTATATATCTATCATCTATCTATCTATCTATCTATCTATCTATCATTTATCTATCTATCATCTATCTATTATCTATCATCTATCTATCTATTATATATCTATCTATTTATTATCTATCTACCTATTATCTATCTATCATCTGTCTATTATCCATCTATCATCTATCTATTATCTATCTATCTGTCTATCTATCATCTATCTATCTATCTATTATCTATCTATCATCTATCTATCTATCTATCTATCTATCATTTATCTATCTATTATCTATCTATCTATCTATTTATTATCTATCTCTTTATTTATTATCTATCATCTATCTATCTATTATATATCTATCTATTTATTATCTATCTATTTATTATCTATCTATCTATTATCTATCTATCATCTGTCTATTATCCATCTATCATCTATCTATTATCTATCTATCATCTATCTATCATCTATCTATTATCTTTCTATCTATTATCTATCTATCATCTATCTATCATCTATTGATCTATCTATTATCTATCTATCTATCTATCATCTATCTATTATCTATCTATTATCTATCTATCATTTATCTATCTATCATCTATCTATCATCTATTTATCTATTTATTATCTATCTATCTATTATCTATCTATCATCTATCTATCTATCTATTATCTATCTATCATCTGTCTATCTATCTATCTATCTATTTATTATCTGACTATCTATCATCTATCTATCTATCTATTTATTTATTATCTATCTATCTATCTATTTATTATCTATCTATCATCTATCTATTATCTATCTATCTATCATCTATCTATCTATCTATTATCTATCTATCATCTGTCTATCTATCATCTATCTATCTATCTATTATCTATCTATCTATCATCTATCTATCTATCTATTATCTATCTATCATCTGTCTATCTATCATCTATCTATCTATCTATCATTTATCTATCTATCATCTATCTATTATCTATCATCTATCTATCTATTATATATCTATCTATTTATTATCTATCTATCTATTATCCATCTATCATCTATCTATTATCTATCTATCATCTATCTATTATCTATCTATCTATCTATCTATCTATTTATCTATCATCTATCTATTATCTTTCTATCTATCATCTATCTATCTATCTATTATCTATCTATCTATCATCTATATATCTATCATCTATCTATCTATCTATCTATCTATCATTTATCTATCTATCATCTATCTATTATCTATCATCTATCTATCTATTATATATCTATCTATTTATTATCTATCTATCTATTATCTATCTATCATCTGTCTATTATCCATCTATCATCTATCTATTATCTATCTATCTGTCTATCTATCATCTATCTATCTATCTATTATCTATCTATCATCTATCTATCTATCTATCTATCTATCATTTATCTATCTATTATCTATCTATCTATCTATTTATTATCTATCTCTTTATTTATTATCTATCATCTATCTATCTATTATATATCTATCTATTTATTATCTATCTATTTATTATCTATCTATCTATTATCTATCTATCATCTGTCTATTATCCATCTATCATCTATCTATTATCTATCTATCATCTATCTATCATCTATCTATTATCTTTCTATCTATTATCTATCCATCATCTATCTATCATCTATTGATCTATCTATTATCTATCTATCTATTATCTTTCTATCTATAATCTATCTATTATCTATCTATCATCTGTCTATCTATCATCTATCTATCTATTATCTATCTATCATCTATCTATCTATCCATCTATCTATCATTTATCTATTTATCATCTATCTATTATCTATCTATCTATCTATTTATTATCTATCTATTTATTTATTATCTATCATCTATCTATCTATTATATATCTATCTATCTATTATCTATCTATCTATCATCTATCTATCTATCTATTATCTATCTATCATCTATCTATCTATTATATATCTATCTATTTATTATCTATCTATCTATCTATCATCTATCTATCTATCTATTATCTATCTATCATCCATCTATCTATTATATATCTATCTATTTATTATCTATCTATCTATCTATCATCTATCTATCTATCATCTATCTATCTATCATCTATCTATCTATATATCATTTATCTATCTATCATCTATCTATTATCTATCTATCTATTTATTTATTATCTATCATCTATCTATCTATTATATATCTATCTATTTATTATCTATCTATCTATTATCTATCTATCATCTGTCTATTATCCATCTATCATCTATCTATTATCTATCTATCATCTATCTATTATCTTTCTATCTATCATCTATCTATCTATCTATTATCTATCTATCATCTATCTATCTATCTATCATTTATCTATCTATCATCTATCTATTATCTATCTATCTATTTATTATCTTTCTATCTATTATCTATCTATTATCTATCTATCATCTATCTATCATCTATTGATCTATCTATCTATTATCTATCTATCATCTATCTATCATCTATCTATTATCTATCTATTATCTATCTATCATTTATCTATCTATCATCTATCTATCATCTATTTATCTATTTATTATCTATCTATCTATTATCTATCTATCTATTATCTATCTATCATCTATCTATCTATCTATTATCTATCTATCATTTGTCTATCATCTATCTATCTATCATCTATCTATCTATCATCTATCTCTCTATCTATTATCTATCTATCTATTATCTATCTATCATCTATCTATTATCTATTTATCATCTATCTATCTATCTATTATCTATCTATCATCTATCTATTATCTTTCTATCTATTATCTATCTATTATCTATCTATCATCTTTCTATCTATTATCTATCTATCATCTATCTATTATCTTTCTATCTATTATCTATCTATCATCTATCATCTATCTATTATCTATCTATCATCTATCTATCTATCTATCATCTATCTATTATCTATCTATCATCTATAGATCTATCTATTTATTATCTATCTATTATCTATCTATCTATTATCTATCTATCTTCTATTTATCTATCTATCTATCTATTATCTATCTATCATCTGTCTATTATCAATCTATCATCTATCTATCTATCTATTATCTATCTATCTATCATCTATCTATTATCTATCTATCATCTATCTATCTATCATCTATCTATTATCTATCTATCATCTATCTATTATCTATCTATTATCTATCTATCATCTGTCTATTATCTATCTATCATCTGTCTATTATCTATCTATCTATCATCTATCTATTATCTATCTATCTATCATCTATCTATCTATCTATTATCTATCTATCATCTATCTATCTATCTATCATCTATCTATTATCTATCTATTATCTAACTATCATCTATCTATTATCTATCTATTATCTATCTATCTATCTGTCTATCTATCTATCATCTATCTATCTATCATCTATCAATCTATCTATCTATCTATCGATCTATCTATCTATCTATCTATCCATCCTTAAAGTTGTCCTAATGATAGAACCACTGTAGATTTGGATAAAGGGGTGGAGCCATGATAGATTCTGGACAGATGTATAAGAAACTTTTATCAGGGATAGACATCTTGGAAGGGAACAGGTGATCAGATTTAGGGAAGAATCCATCCAGCGGACACAGGAAGTACTGCCTCTTTTCCAGATGTTCTAGGAGTATGTTCTCCTGATGGTAGAACCTAAACCCAGGTTTTGATATTAACAGGGGTGTAACTGAGCGAGTGCTCAGTCATAGCGGAGGTTTACGGTCAGTGGAGGATCTTCTTTACTTCTGTCTGTCCTAAGAACTCATTTGGTTTAGACCAGAGGTTAGAATTAGGTTTAGATTCAAGGTCCTCACAAGGACTGAAATACAAATATGTATGTGTATAACAGTGCCAACAGACTCCTGGGATCATCTCTTATATAAGCAGACATTTAGGCTGCTTTCAGGAGCCAATAGAAACAGTTCTCTCTGATCATCTGGACCAGACTGAACACATTTACAGAGACTCTGAAACAGTCTATACTGATCTGGGATGAGCCAAAAACATCACTGCTGTATATGTCTGATGAGTCCATCACACACATTCATTAGGTCTGTCTGTCTGTCTGTTTATCTGTCTGTCTGTCTGTCTGTCAAACTGTCTCTCTGTTTATCTGACTGTCTGTCTCTCTGTTTATCTGACTGTCTGTCTGGCTGTCTGACCTTTCTGTCTGTCTGGCTGTCTGACCTTTCTTTCTATCCGTCTGTCTGTTTATCTGGCTGTCTGACTGACTGTCTGTCTGGCTGAACTTTCTGTCTGTCTGTCTGTTTGTCTAGTTTTTGTTGTCTCACCTTTTCTTTACCTGGTTTCACATCACCTCATTGTTGTCACATCAAGTGAAACATGTGATAAACCTGTGTGTGTGTGTGTGTGTGTGTGTGTGTGTGTGTGTGTGTGTGTGTGTGTGTGTGTGTGTGTGTGTGTGTGTGTGTGTGTGTGTGTGTGTGTGTGTGTGTGTGTGTGTGTGTGTGTTTTTTCCAGGTTGTTTGAAGAAGCAGCCACCAAACTGAACCTGGCTGGTCTGGTCGGCTTCTTGCAGCAGCTCAGGAAGGCTTCTCAATCTCAGCTGTTTGACTCTTTCACTGAGACTGGAGACTATTCACTGGCAATGCCAGGTACACACACACACACACACACCTTCACCTATGAATACACTCCTTTCCTAGTTCTGAACTATGTTCTTAACCATTCGGTAATTTTGAACTCTCAAAGCGTATCCAGATAATCTGGCTCATGTTTCATTTTAAGATATTCATGGTACAGGGTTCATATGAAGTCTTTAATGTCTGGAAAATGTTTAATTTTAACTGTTATGTTTTCAAGGTGAGAAGTGTTTGAATTTGAATATACTATATTCTTCATATTTCCAACATAACCTGGTTTAATCGACATGATCAGTCATCTAAACCAAAAATCCTCTGATACTGAAAATTAACCTCATTGTCTGTCTGGACAGACTTGGGCATTGAAATATCCCACTATAAGAAGGATATAACATAATGGTTGATAACATTAGAAAAGTCATTAATGGTTGTGTTTAAAGATAAAAGATGAAGAGGGAGCTGAGGTTGTATGACATCAGGAGCTAATAGAATCTAATAAATTCATCATAACATACGTTCATCCCTTTAAAGTAATCCCAAGATTAAACTTCAGTTTGTATCTAGATTGAGGTGAACATTTACTTTCCTCTTACTGATGGTGGCCATTTATTCCCACTAATTACAGACTTAGAAACACTGAATCTTTAAACTTGAATAAAGCCTAATCAGAGTCCTTTTGTCCACCCTGGGCCTCCGTAGGAGAGGCCAAGTCGATGCTGGACCGACGCAGTGCTCTCCATCTCTTCCGTCTGGGAGAGGCAATGCTGCGGATCGTCAGGAACAAGAACCGACCTCTGCTCCACATGATGAGGGCCTGGAGTGTGGTGGCCCCTCATCTGGTGGAGGTTAGGGAACTCCTGCCTCTTTTAACAACAGGAAGTTTAAATCATGGCTCCAGACTTTCATCATTTAAAAGCTTTTTCTTGTACAATCATGTACAAGAAAAAACTTGTCCACCTTTCTCTTTTTCTAGTATATTAATCTAGATATCATGCACTGGTCATGTTCTTACATTTAATTCAAATAGCATTTCTAGTAAATGAAATTATTGTTCCATTAACTCTGAGGCACCACTTACAAAACAAACTTAGAGATCATTGTTCAGAAAATAGGGGTAAAAGTTAGAACAGAATCTCAAGATATGTATTACAAGTGCACCTTGAATGTTCACATAGGAATATGTATAAAATATAAAGCTTACTGTAGAGGCTGTGAATCATTCTCCTTCTCACAGGCGGCATGTCATAAAGAGCGCCACGTATCTCAGAAGGCCGTTTCCTTCCTCCATGATGTCCTGACGGAGGTGCTGACCAGCTGGACGGAGCTTCCACACTTCCACTTTAACGAGGCGCTGTTCAGGCCCTTCGAGCACATCATGCAGCTGGAGCTGTGTGACGAGGACGTCCAGGACCAGGTTAAGTCAAAGCTCTTAAAACGATCAATCAATAAGACGCCAATAATCAGTGAAGCTTCACACACAGCAGCACACAGCTGAGATGTTTCTCTGCTTGCAGGTGGTTACATCAATAGGAGAGCTGGTGGAGATGTGTTCTCCTCAGATCCTGTCAGGATGGAGGCCTCTGTTCAGTGCTCTGAGGACTGTCCACAGCAGCAAGACCGACACCAAAGACTACCTGCTGGGAGAATACTCCATGGGTACATCAGACACACCCCCTTCCAAACCAATACGTCAGACCCACCCCCTTCCAAACAATACATCAGACACGTCCTCCAAACCAATACGTCAGACACGCCCCCTTCCAAACCAATACGTCAGACACGCCCCCTTCCAAACTAATACGTCAGACACGTCTCCCAAACAATAAATCAGACACGCCCCCTTCCAAACCAATACGTCAGACACACCCCCTTCCAAACAATACATAAGACACGCCCCCTTCCAAACCAATACGTCAGACACCAAAGACTACCTGGTGGGAGAATACTCCATAGGTACATCAGACACGCCCCCCTCCAAACCAATACATCAGACACGCCCCCCCTTCCAAACCAATACAGACATATTTTATTAAGTCTATAATGACAGATCTGAAAGATTCCTGCTTTCTTAAGATATAATATTTAGTATTTCTGCATTAAAATGTCTAAAAAGGACTTCACCCTTCTCATATATTTTGTCCATTTGTGTACATTAATTATCCCAGATGTTTCCAGTGATGTTCAAACCCATAGAGATCTGATTTTTTATTTGAGGTAACTGTTTCGTTTAGTCGTCTTTCATTGGTTCTTCCAGTCAGAGTGAAGAAGGACGTCCATGAATGTCTGTGTGTTCCTGTCTGGGTCATGTCAGATGGTGGTTGTTAACTTTCCTGTGATCTGATGCCACAGACCCTCTACATACAGCCTGTTCACTCCCTATTAACTCGATTGTACCAAAATTGGCTGTAATTGACCCAGAGAGCGCTATTGAAGGAGTCCTCAATGAATGGGAGTGAATGGAGCTAAACGGCTAAAATGATTATTTTCACCTACTTCTAGACAAAAAAGCCTGAATTTTACTTTAGTTTGTGTAAGTATAGTATTGATTATATATCAGAAATGAAATAAAAATACACCAATGTTCTTTCTTTTTTCTAACAAGGAAGGCAATTTTGCCCACAAACGGCTATCATTCTGCTAATGAATGCTGATTGGTCAGTTAAGGATTTACGACTGATCTCGAACCGACATCCTTCCTCTGAGATGAAATTTAATGAATCTCTAAAGGAGGACCAGGAGGACCTTCATTTCTGACAGACAGATGTAGATCTGGTTCATGTAGCAGAGATATTCCACCAACTATTAATGCTCTAAAGCATGCTACTTCTTAAATAACTGTTATTCACAACAATTGAAGCAGCAAAAAAATATCTAATGACCTTATATGTATTGAATCCATCCATTATATTGAAAACATAATGAAAATCGGCAGGAAAAAATGTTTTTCTCTTTTTATTTTCTTTAAAAAATGGTTTGTGCCAAGATTGGTAGAAACCATTTCTTAAAGAAAAGACATGCAGTTTGATCTTGCAGCACATAAGGTTTTTTTGTTTTTTTGTTTATTTGTTTGTTTGTTTGTTTTTCTGTGTGTGTGCTCGTGACTTACACCAGCCCTCTTTGAGAGACTAGCCTATTATGGTTTATTTAGAACTAATATATATTTCTCATCAAAGAGGACGTGATGAATCACTGGATGTCCCCCCCAGACCAGCCCATGTCTCCAAGGATCACCAAGGGCCTGGCTCCAGATAGATGTTTAATTTTATGGCTTCTGCTCCATAGAGCTCCATTCATTCTGGACTCTTTCTATGTACCTGGCATATCTCTACTACTATTAGAATATCTCTCGTAGAGAGACTCCTAGTGGTGGATACATGCATTTTAAACCAGACGCTCTCATCTCCTCTCTCTCACCTGCTCTCATCCTCCTCACCTCTTCCTTTTTCCTCTTAACTTTCTCCTGTTACTCCCTCTTCTCCTCTTTCCCTTTCTCTCCTCCTTTCCTCCCTCTCTTTCTGTCCTCTAGGGAAGTCCCAGGCTCCAGTGTTCGACGTCTTTGAGGCTTTCATCAACACCAACAACATCCAGGTTTTTGCCAATGCTGCCACCGACTACATCATGTGTCTCATGAAGTTCGTCAAAGGTTTAGGTTTGTTTCACTGCTTCATATGACATGTATGACTATGTTCATGACATGTATGACTGTATGTTCATGACATGTATGACTATGTTCATGACATGTATGACTATGTTCATGACATGTATGACTGTATGTTCATGACGTGTATATCAGTATCTTCATGACATGTATGACTGTATGTTCATGACATGTATGACTGTATGTTGATGACATGTATGACTGTGTGTTCATGACATGTATATCAGTATGTTCATGACACGTATGACTATGTTCATGACACGTATGACTGTATGTTCATGACATGTATATCAGTATATGTTCATGACATGTATGACTATGTTCATAATGTGTGACATGTAGACTATGTTAATGACATGTTTGACTGTATGTTCATGACATGTATGACTGTATGTTCATGACATGTATATCAGTATGTTCATGACATGTATGACTGTATGTTCATGACATGTATGACTGTATGTTCATGACATGTATATCTGTATGTTCATGACATGTATGACTGTATGTTCATGACATGTATGACTGTATGTTCATGACATGTATATCAGTATGTTCATGACATGTATGACTGTATGTTCATGACATGTATATCAGTATGTTCATGACATGTATGACTATGTTCATGACATGTGTGACTATGTTCATGACATGTATATCAGTATGTTCATGACATGTATGACTGTATGTTCATGACATGTATGATTATGTTCATGACATGTATATCAGTATGTTCATGACATGTATGACTGTATGTTCATGACATGTATGACTATGTTCATGACATGTATATCAGTATGTTCATGACATGTATGACTGTATGTTCATGACATGTATGACTATGTTCATGACATGTATATCAGTATGTTCATGACATGTATGACTGTATGTTCATGACATGTATGACTATGTTCATGACATGTATATCAGTATGTTCATGACATGTATGACTGTATGTTCATGACATGTATGACTATGTTCATGACATGTATATCAGTATGTTCATGACATGTATGACTATGTTCATGACGTGTGACATGTAGACTGTATGTTCATGACATGTATGACTATGTTTGTGACGTGTGACATGTAGACTGTACGTTCATGACATGTACGACTGTATGTTCATGACGTGTGACTGTATGACCGTACTTTTAAAAGCCTGTAGGAATCTGTGTGTTTGATGTTCATGTATGTTCAGTTTATTGTTCCCTTCTTTAATAATGACGTGTCTTGATTCTCCTCTTTTTTAAGGTTTCTGCAAACAGTTGTGATAAGATCTAACAGTTAAACGTGATAGATCGATAGATAGTGACAAATAAGCCTGAATTGAACAGAATAGGTTTTTTATCCACACTTACTCCGTATTATAATTTTGACCTTTTACATCTGTACACTGAAGACCTTCTCTGTCACTTGTGTTGATTGTGATGTTAAGTTAAGCCCTGATAAGACCAAAGATTCACGAGATGAGTTAAATGTGCAGCTTTCAGTGTGTCTATGCAACTGGACGAGATGGTGTACCGTTTCCATAGCAATGAGTTTAGTGATGGTTAGTTATTTTCTACAGTTTCCTCCTTCCTTACAGTGAAAACAAAATGCTCAGCTGTGGGCCTTCTAGTTACGATTGTTTTGTACCTCATATCATTCTCTGTGTGTAGGAGAGGTGGACTATAAGGAGATTGGAGACCATGTCTCAGGCTTCAGCTCCACTGACCTCTGCCTGCCTGCTCTGGATTATCTCCGCAAATGTTCCCAGGTAGGAACCATCCTGTTCACACCAGGTTTTACACTGAAAACACTTTAGAGCGTTATGTTCTAATCAGTGGACCCAATCAAAGTTTTATCTTTTGTCCCATTATACTCTTAAAACAAGAGTTTTTTACATCCAAATCTTCCTGAACAGGTTACTTTAACTGCTTTAAATCCAAACCAATGACACATTATGTTCCCAGCAGGTGAGAAAATTACATTTTATGGGATGTAAGGTTGCCACACGTAGCAGAAGCATGTCCACATCTGTGACTCCTCCTCCCTGTGACTTAATGAAACCATGTTGTGTTTGATTGTCAGCTGCTGGCAACGATCTACAAGATGTCGTCCAAGCCGTTGTTCTTGGGGGCACGGCTTGCCAGTCTGCCAATGAGATCACAGGATCACTCAGTCAGCGCTGAGGACAGGATAGACTGCGTCCTGCAGGAATTTGATGATGACACAGGTGTCTCTTCTCTATCAGCTGCTCTGTCTTTGCTCCTCTTTGTTCGCCTCTCCTCTCGCCGTTTGTGACTGTGCTTCCTGTGTTTTCTGTATTTTCTGTATTTCCTGTCCTACAGGTCTGATCCAGGTGTGGATTTTGTTACTGGAGCAGCTTACAGCAGCAGTGTCAACCTGTCCTCGCCAACACCAACCTCCAACCCTGGATCTGCTTTTCACTCTGCTCAGAGAAGTCACCACTACACCAGGTGAGCCAAAGACACATGCTCCAAAGCTGTGGATCTGATTGGTCTGACAGTACATAAGAGGTGACCAGCGTATCACAGAGCCACTGCTGCTAGCACCTACAACAAGCTCTGCAACATAGTCCCAGCATTTTTAGGACAGTTGAGCAGGACATCCTTCACATAGAGACAGGTTGACCAATAAATTAGCCAAATCAGTCACATGACCTCAGTCTAAATGATTTAGTTCCTGACCTGACCTCAGTTCATGTCTGTCTTTTTTTGGGGGGAATAAATGATTTGATCCCCTGAAGGTGTCTGAAGTTTTCTACTGTGTCTCCTCCCGCAGGTCCAGGGTTTGCCATCTTCTCCGTCGTCCAGCTGCTGCTTCCTGTGATGTCATTGTGGTTGCAGCGTAGCCATGGCAACCACTCCTATTGGGATGTGGCAGCTGCAAACTTCAAACATGCTATTGGCCTGTGCTGTGAGCTGGTGGTGGAGCACGTCAACAGTTTCACACACTCAGGTGATGGATGGATGGATGGATATACGGATGGATGGATGGATGGATGCAGATATACGGATGGATGAATGGATGGATGGATGGATGCAGATATATGGATGGATGAATGGATGGATGCAGATATATGGATGGATGGATGGATGGATGGATGGATGCAGATATATGGATGGATGGATGCAGATATATGGATGGATGGATGGATGGATGCAGATATATGGATGGATGGATGGATGGATGGATGCAGATATATGGATGGATGGATGGATGGAAGCAGATATATGGATGGATGGATGGATGGAAGCCGATATACGGATGGATGGATGCAGATATATGGATGGATGGAAGCAGATATATGGATGGATGGATGGATGGAAGCAGATATATGGATGGATGGATGGATGGATGGATGGAAGCAGATATATGGATGGATGGATGGATGGAAGCAGATATATGGATGGATGGAAGCAGATATATGGATGGATGGATGGATGGATGGAAGCAGATATATGGATGGAAGGATGGAAGCAGATATATGGATGGATGGATGGATGCAAGCAGATATACGGATGGATGGATGGATGGAAGCAGATCTATGGATGGAATTGATGGATGCAGATATACAGATGCATGCAGATATATGGATGGATGGATGCAGATATATGGATGGATGGATGGATGGATGGAAGCAGATATATGGATGGATGGATGGATGGATGGAAGCAGATATACGGATGGATGGATGGAAGCAGATATATGGATGGATGGATGCAGATATATGGATGGATGGATGGATGGATGGAAGCAGATATATGGATGGATGGAAGCAGATATATGGAAGGATGGATGGATGGATGGAAGCAGATATATGGATGGATGGATGGAAGCAGATATATGGATGGATGGATGGATGGAAGCAGATATACGGATGGATGGATGGATGGATGGATGGAAGCAGATATATGGATGGAATTGATGGATGCAGATATACAGATGCATACAGATATACGGATGGATGGATGCAGATATATGGATGGATGGATGGATGGATGGAAGCAGATATATGGATGGATGGATGGATGGATGGATAAAAGCAGATATACGGATGGATGATGGAAGCAGATATATGGATGGATGGATGGATGGATGGACGGATGCAGACATACAGATGCATGCAGATATACGGATGGATGGATGCAGATATAGGGATGGATGGATGGATTGAAGCAGATGTAGAGATGGATGGATGCAGACATACAGATGCATGCAGACATACGGATGGATGGATGGATGGATGCAGACATATGGATGGATGGATGAATGCAGACATACAGATGCATGCAGATATACGGATGGATGGATGCAGATATAGGGATGGATAGATGGATGGAAGCAGATATATGGATGGATGGATGGATGGAAGCAGATATATGGATGGATGGATGGATGGAAGCAGATATATGGATGGATGGATGGATGGAAGCAGATATATGGATGGATGGATGGATGGAAGGAGATGTATGGATGGATGGATGGATGGAAGCCGATATACGGATGGATGGATGCAGATATATGGATGGATGGATGGATGGAAGCAGATATATGGATGGATGGATGGACGGATGCAGACATACAGATGCATGCAGATATACGGATGGATGGATGCAGATATAGGGATGGATGGATGCAGACATACAGATGCATGCAGATATACGGATGGATTGAAGCAGATATAGGGATGGATGGATGCAGACATACAGATGCATGCAGATATACGGATGGATGGATGGATGCAGACATACAGATGCATGCAGACATACGGATGGATGGATGGAAGCAGATATATGGATGGATGGATGCAGATATATGGATGGATGGATGGATGGATGGAAGCAGATATATGGATGGATGGAAGCAGATATATGGAAGGATGGATGGATGGATGGAAGCAGATATATGGATGGATGGATGGAAGCAGATATATGGATGGATGGATGGATGGAAGCAGATACACGGATGGATGGATGGATGGATGGATGGAAGCAGATATATGGATGGAATTGATGGATGCAGATATACAGATGCATACAGATATACGGATGGATGGATGCAGATATATGGATGGATGGATGGATGGATGGAAGCAGATATATGGATGGATGGATGGATGGATGGATAAAAGCAGATATACGGATGGATGATGGAAGCAGATATATGGATGGATGGATGGATGGATGGATGGACGGATGCAGACATACAGATGCATGCAGATATACGGATGGATGGATGCAGATATAGGGATGGATGGATGGATTGAAGCAGATATAGGGATGGATGGATGCAGACATACAGATGCATGCAGACATACGGATGGATGGATGGATGGATGCAGACATACGGATGGATGGATGAATGCAGACATACAGATGCATGCAGATATACAGATGGATGGATGCAGATATAGGGATGGATGGATGGGTGGAAGCAGATATATGGATGGATGGATGGATGGATGGAAGCAGATATATGGATGGATGGATGGATGGAAGCAGATATATGGATGGATGGATGGATGGAAGCAGATATATGGATGGATGGATGGATGGAAGCAGATATATGGATGGATGGATGGATGGATGGAAGGAGATGTATGGATGGATGGATGGATGGAAGCCGATATACGGATGGATGGATGCAGATATATGGATGGATGGATGGATGGAAGCAGATATATGGATGGATGGATGGATGGAAGCAGATATATGGATGGATGGATGGACGGATGCAGACATACAGATGCATGCAGATATACGGATGGATGGATGCAGATATAGGGATGGATGGATGCAGACATACAGATGCATGCAGATATACGGATGGATTGAAGCAGATATAGGGATGGATGGATGCAGACATACAGATGCATGCAGATATACGGATGGATGGATGGATGCAGACATACAGATGCATGCAGACATACGGATGGATGGATGGATGGATGCAGACATACGGATGGATGGATGAATGCAGACATACAGATGCATGCAGATATACGGATGGATGGATGCAGATATAGGGATGGATGGATGGATGGAAGCAGATATATGGATGGATGGATGGAAGCAGATATATGGATGGATGGATGGATGGAAGCAGATATATGGATGGATGGATGGATGGAAGCCGATATACGGATGGATGGATGCAGATATATGGATGGATGGATGGATGGAAGCAGATATATGGATGGATGGATGGATGGAAGCAGATATACGGATGGATGGATGCAGATATATGGATGGATGGATGGACGGAAGCAGATATATGGATGGATGGAAGCAGATATACGGATGGATGGAAGCAGATATACGGATGGATGGATGGAAGCAGATATATGGATGGATGGAGGCAGATATATGGATGGATGGATGGATGGATGGATGCAGATATACGGATGGATGAATGGATGGATGCAGATATATGGATGGATGGATGGATGGATGGATGGATGCAGATATATGGATGGATGGATGCAGATATATGGATGGATGGATGGATGGATGGATGCAGATATATGGATGGATGGATGCAGATATATGGATGGATGGATGCAGATATATGGATGGATGGATGGATGGATGCATGCAGATATATGGATGGATGGATGGATGGATGCAGATATATGGATGGATGAATGGATGTATGCAGATATACGGATGGATGAATGGATGTATGCAGATATACGGATGGATGGATGGATGCAGATATACGGATGGATGGATGGATGCAGATATACGGATGGATGGATGGATGGATGCAGACATACAGATGCATGCAGATATATGGATGGATGGATGCAGATATATGGATGGATGGATTGAAGCAGATATGGGGATGCATGGATGTATGCAGATATACGGATGGATCGATGGATGGAGGCAGACATACGGATGGATGGATGGATGGATGCAGACATACAGATGCATGCAAACATACGGATGGATGGATGAATGCAGACACACAGATGCATGCAGATATAGGGATGGATGGATGCAGATATAGGGATGGATGGATGCAGATATACGGATGGATGGATGCAGATATACGGATGGATGGATGGATGGATGCAGATATACGGATGGATGGATGCAGATATACGGATGGATGGATGCAGATATACGGATGGATGGATGGATGTATGCAGATATAAGGATGGATGGATGCAGATATACGGATGGATGGATGCAGATATACGGATGGATGGATGGATGGATGCAGATATACGGATGGATGGATGCAGATATACGGATGGATGGATGGATGGATGCAGATATACGGATGGATGGATGCAGATATAGGGATGGATGGATGGATTGAAGCAGATATAGGGATGGATGGGTGCAGACATACAGATGCATGCAGACATACGGATGGATGGATGGATGGATGAATGCAGACATACAGATGCATGCAGATATACGGATGGAAGGATGGATGCAGACATACAGATGCATGCAGACATACGGATGGATGGATGGATGGATGCAGACATACGGATGGATGGATGAATGCAGACATACAGATGCATGCAGATATACGGATGGATGGATGCAGATATAGGGATGGATGGATGGATGGAAGCAGATATATGAATGGATGGATGGAGGCAGATATATGGATGGATGGATGGATGGAAGCAGATATATGGATGGATGGAAGCAGATATATGGATGTATGGATGGATGGAAGCAGATATATGGATGGAAGCCGATATACGGATGGATGGATGCAGATATATGGATGGATGGATGGATGGATGGAAGCAGATATATGGATGGATGGATGGATGGAAGCAGATATATGGATGGATGGATGGATGGATGGATGGAAGCAGATATACGGATGGATGGATGCAGAAATATGGATGGATGGATGGATGGAAGCAGATATATGGATGGATGGAAGCAGATATACGGATGGATGGATGGAAGCAGATATATGGATGGATGGATGCAGATATATGGATGGATGGATGGATGGAAGCAGATATATGGATGGATGGAAGCAGATATATGGATGGATGGATGGATGGAAGCAGATATATGGATGGATGGAAGCAGATATATGGATGGATGGAAGCAGATATATGGATGGATGGATGGATGGAAGCAGATATATGGATGGATGGATGGATGGAAGCAGATATATGGATGAATGGAAGCAGATATATGGATGGATGGATGGATGGATGGAAGCAGATATATGGATGAAGGATTGAAGCAGATATATGGATGGATGGATGGATGGAAGCAGATATACGGATGGATGGATGGATGGAAGCAGATATATGGATGGAATTGATGGATGCAGATATACAGATGCATGCAGATATATGGATGGATGGATGGATGGAAGCAGATATATGGATGGATGGATGGATGGATGGAAGCAGATATATGAATGGATGGATGGAGGCAGATATATGGATGGATGGATGGATGGAAGCAGATATATGGATGGATGGAAGCAGATATATGGATGTATGGATGGATGGAAGCAGATATATGGATGGAAGCCGATATACGGATGGATGGATGCAGATATATGGATGGATGGATGGATGGATGGAAGCAGATATATGGATGGATGGATGGATGGAAGCAGATATATGGATGGATGGATGGATGGATGGAAGCAGATATACGGATGGATGGATGCAGAAATATGGATGGATGGATGGATGGAAGCAGATATATGGATGGATGGAAGCAGATATACGGATGGATGGATGGAAGCAGATATATGGATGGATGGATGCAGATATATGGATGGATGGATGGATGGATGGATGGAAGCAGATATATGGATGGATGGATGGATGGAAGCAGATATATGGATGAATGGAAGCAGATATATGGATGGATGGATGGATGGATGGAAGCAGATATATGGATGAAGGATTGAAGCAGATATATGGATGGATGGATGGATGGAAGCAGATATACGGATGGATGGATGGATGGAAGCAGATATATGGATGGAATTGATGGATGCAGATATACAGATGCATGCAGATATATGGATGGATGGATGCAGATATATGGATGGATGGATGGATGGATGGAAGCAGATATATGGATGGATGGATGGATGGATGGAAGCAGATATACGGATGGATGGATGGAAGCAGATATATGGATGGATGGATGCAGATATATGGATGGATGGATAGATGGATGGAAGCAGATATATGGATGGATGGAAGCAGATATATGGAAGGATGGATGGATGGATGGAAGCAGATATATGGATGGATGGATGGAAGTAGATATATGGATGGATGGATGGATGGAAGCAGATATACGGATGGAATTGATGGATGCAGATATACAGATGCATGCAGATATACGGATGGATGGATGCAGATATATGGATGGATGGATGGATGGATGGATGGAAGCAGATATATGGATGGAATTGATGGATGCAGATATACAGATGCATGCAGATATACGGATGGATGGATGCAGATATATGGATGGATGGATGGATGGATGGATGGAAGCAGATATATGGATGGATGGATGGATGGATAAAAGCAGATATACGGATGGATGATGGAAGCAGATATACGGATGGATGGATGCAGATATAGGGATGGATGGATGGATTGAAGCAGATATAGGGATGGATGGATGCAGACATACAGATGCATGCAGACATACGGATGGATGGATGGATGGATGCAGACATACGGATGGATGGATGGACGGATGCAGATATACGGATGGATGGATGCAGATATACGGATGGATGGATGGATGGATGCAGATATACGGATGGATGGATGGATGTATGCAGATATACGGATGGATGGATGCAGATATACGGATGGATGAATGGATGGATGCAGATATATGGATGGATGGATGGATGGATGCAGATATACGGATAGATGGATGCAGATATACGGATGGATGAATGGATGTATCCAGATATACGGATGGATGGATGCAGATATACGGATGGATGGATGGATGGATGCAGATATACGGATGGATGGATGGATGGAAGCCGATATACGGATGGATGGATGGATGGAAGCCGATACACGGATGGATGGATGCAGATATATGGATGGATGGATGCAGATATATGGATGGATGGATGGATGGAAGCCGATATACGGATGGATGGATGCAGATATATGGATGGATGGATGGATGGAAGCAGATATATGGATAGATGGATGGATGGAAGCAGATATACGGATGGATGGATGCAGATATATGGATGGATGGAAGCAGATATATAGATGGATGGATGGATGGAAGCCGATATACGGATGGATGGATGGATGGAAGCCGATATACGGATGGATGGATGCAGATATATGGATGGATGGATGCAGATATATGGATGGATGGATGGATGGAAGCCAATTTACGGATGGATGGATGCAGATATATGGATGGATGGATGGATGGAAGCAGATATATGGATGGATGGATGGATGGATGGAAGCAGATATACGGATGGATGGATGCAGATATATGGATGGATTGAAGCAGATATAGGGATGGATGGATGCAGACATACAGATGCATGCAGATATACGGATGGATGGATGCAGATATAGGGATGGATGGATGGATGGAAGCAGATATATGGATGGATGGATGGATGGATGGAAGCAGATATATGGATGGATGGATGGATGGAAGCAGATATATGGATGGATGGATGGATGGAAGCAGAAAAATGGATGGATGGATGGATGGAAGCAGATATATGGATGGATGGATGGATGGAAGGAGATATATGGATGGATGGATGGATGGAAGCCGATATACGGATGGATGGATGCAGATATATGGATGGATGGATGGATGGAAGCAGATATATGGATGGATGGATGGATGGAAGCAGATATATGGATGGATGGATGGACGGATGCAGACATACAGATGCATGCAGATATGTGGATGGATGGATGCAGATATGGGGATGGATGGATGGATTGAAGCAGATATAGGGATGGATGGATGCAGACATACAGATGCATGCAGATATACGGATGGATGGATGGATGCAGACATACAGATGCATGCAGACATACGGATGGATGGATGGATGGATGCAGACATACGGATGGATGGATGAATGCAGACATACAGATGCATGCAGATATACGGATGGATGGATGCAGATATAGGGATGGATGGATGGATGGAAGCAGATATATGGATGGATGGATGGATGGATGGAAGCAGATATATGGATGGAGGGATGGATGGAAGCAGATATATGGATGGATGGATGGATGGAAGCAGATATATGGATGGATGGATGGATGGAAGCCGATATACGGATGGATGGATGCAGATATATGGATGGATGGATGGATGGATGGAAGCAGATATATGGATGGATGGATGGATGGATGGAAGCAGATATATGGATGGATGGATGGATGGAAGCAGATATATGGATGGATGGATGGAAGTAGATATATGGATGGATGGATGGATGGAAGCAGATATACGGATGGATGGATGGATGGATGGAAGCCGATATATGGATGGAATTGATGGATGCAGATATACAGATGCATGCAGATATACGGATGGATGGATGCAGATATATGGATGGATGGATGGATGGATGGATGGAAGCAGATATATGGATGGATGGATGGATGGATAAAAGCAGATATACGGATGGATGATGGAAGCAGATATACGGATGGATGGATGCAGATATAGGGATGGATGGATGGATTGAAGCAGATATAGGGATGGATGGATGCAGACATACAGATGCATGCAGACATACGGATGGATGGATGGATGGATGCAGACATACGGATGGATGGATGGACGGATGCAGATATACGGATGGATGGATGCAGATATACGGATGGATGGATGGATGGATGCAGATATACGGATGGATGGATGGATGTATGCAGATATACGGATGGATGGATGCAGATATACGGATGGATGGATGGATGTATGCAGATATACGGATGGATGGATGCAGATATACGGATGGATGAATGGATGGATGCAGATATATGGATGGATGGATGGATGGATGCAGATATACGGATAGATGGATGCAGATATATGGATGGATGAATGGATGTATCCAGATATACGGATGGATGGATGCAGATATACGGATGGATGGATGGATGGATGCAGATATACGGATGGATGGATGGATGGAAGCCGATATACGGATGGATGGATGGATGGAAGCCGATACACGGATGGATGGATGCAGATATATGGATGGATGGATGCAGATATATGGATGGATGGATGGATGGAAGCCGATATACGGATGGATGGATGCAGATATATGGATGGATGGATGGATGGAAGCAGATATATGGATAGATGGATGGATGGAAGCAGATATACGGATGGATGGATGCAGATATATGGATGGATGGAAGCAGATATATAGATGGATGGATGGATGGAAGCCGATATACGGATGGATGGATGGATGGAAGCCGATATACGGATGGATGGATGCAGATATATGGATGGATGGATGCAGATATATGGATGGATGGATGGATGGAAGCCAATTTACGGATGGATGGATGCAGATATATGGATGGATGGATGGATGGAAGCAGATATATGGATGGATGGATGGATGGATGGAAGCAGATATACGGATGGATGGATGCAGATATATGGATGGATTGAAGCAGATATAGGGATGGATGGATGCAGACATACAGATGCATGCAGATATACGGATGGATGGATGCAGATATAGGGATGGATGGATGGATGGAAGCAGATATATGGATGGATGGATGGATGGATGGATGGAAGCAGATATATGGATGGATGGATGGATGGAAGCAGATATATGGATGGATGGATGGATGGAAGAAGAAAAATGGATGGATGGATGGATGGAAGCAGATATATGGATGGATGGATGGATGGAAGGAGATATATGGATGGATGGATGTATGGAAGCCGATATACGGATGGATGGATGCAGATATACGGATGGATGGATGGAAGCAGATATATGGATGGATGGATGGATGGAAGCAGATATATGGATGGATGGATGGACGGATGCAGACATACAGATGCATGCAGATATGTGGATGGATGGATGCAGATATGGGGATGGATGGATGGATTGAAGCAGATATAGGGATGGATGGATGCAGACATACAGATGCATGCAGATATACGGATGGATGGATGGATGCAGACATACAGATGCATGCAGACATACGGATGGATGGATGGATGGATGCAGACATACGGATGGATGGATGAATGCAGACATACAGATGCATGCAGATATACGGATGGATGGATGCAGATATAGGGATGGATGGATGGATGGAAGCAGATATATGGATGGATGGATGGATGGATGGAAGCAGATATATGGATGGAGGGATGGATGGAAGCAGATATATGGATGGATGGAAGCAGATATATGGATGGATGGATGGATGGAAGCCGATATACGGATGGATGGATGCAGATATATGGATGGATGGATGGAAGCAGATATATGGATGGATGGATGGATGGATGGAAGCAGATATATGGATGGATGGATGGATGGAAGCAGATATACGGATGGATGGATGCAGATATATGGATGGATGGATGGATGGAAGCAGATATATGGATGGATGGAAGCAGATATACGGATGGATGGAAGCAGATATACGGATGGATGGATGGAAGCAGATATATGGATGGATGGATGCAGATAAATGGATGGATGGGTGGATGGATGGACGCACATATATGGATGGATGGATGGATGGAAGCACATATATGGATGGATGGAAGCAGATATATGGATGGATGGATGGATGGATGGAAGCAGATATATGGATGATGGATGGAAGCAGATATATGGATGGATGGATGGATGGAAGCAGATATACGGATGGATGGATGGATGGAAGCAGATATATGGATGGAATTGATGGATGCAGATATACAGATGGATGGATGCAGATATATGGATGGATGGATGGATGGATGGATGGAAGCAGATATATGGATGGATGGATGAAAGCAGATATACGGATGGATGATGGAAGCAGATATATGGATGGATGGATGGATGGATGGATGCAGATATACCGATGGATGGATGGACGGATGCAGACATACAGATGCATGCAGATATACGGATGGATGGATGCAGATATAGGGATGGATGGATTGAAGCAGATATATGGATGGATGGATGGATGGAAGCAGATATATGGATGGAAGGATGGATGGATGAAAGCAGATATGCGGATGGATGATGGAAGCAGATATATGGATGGATGGATGGATGGATGGAAGCAGATATATGGATGGAAGGATGGATGGATGAAAGCAGATATACGGATGGATGATGGAAGCAGATATATGGATGGATGGATGGATGGATGGATGCAGATATATGGATGGATGGATGGATGGATGCATGCAGATATATGGATGGATGGATGGATGGATGCAGATATAGGGATGGATGGATGGATTGAAGCAGACATAGGGATGGATGGATGCAGACATACAGATGCATGCAGACATACGGATGGATGGATGGATGGATGGATGCAGACATGCGGATGGATGGAGGAATGCAGACATACAGATGCATGCAGATATACGGATGGATGGATGCAGATATAGGGATGGATGGATGGATGGAAGCAGATATATGGATGGATGGATGGATGGATGGATGGAAGCAGATATATGGATGGATGGATGTATGGATGGAAGCCGATATACGGATGGATGGATGCAGATATATGGATGGATGGAAGCAGATATATGGATGGATGGAAGCAGATATACGGATGGATGGATGGATGGAGGCAGATATATGGATGGATGGATGGATGGAAGCCGATATACGGATGGATGGATGCAGATATGTGGATGGATGGATGGATGGAAGCAGATATATGGATGGATGGAAGCAGATATATGGATGGATGGATGGATGGAAGCAGATATATGGAAGGATGGAAGCAGATATACGGATGGATGGAAGCAGATATATGGATGGATGGATGGAAGCAGATATATGGATGGATGGATGCAAATATATGGATGGATGGATGGATGGATGGATGGAAGCAGATATATGGATGGATGGATGGATGGAAGCAGATATATGGATGGATGGAAGCAGATATATATTGATGGATGGATGGATGGAAGCAGATATACGGATAGATGGATGGATGGAAGCAGATATATGGATGGAACTGATGGATGCAGATATACAGATGCATGCAGATATACGGATGGATGGATGGATGGGTGCAGATATACGGATGGATGGATGCAGATATATGGATGGATGGATGGATGGATGCAGATATACGGATGGATGGATGGATGTATGCAGATATACGGATGGATGGATGCAGATATACGGATGGATGAATCGATGGATGCAGATATATGGATGGATGGATGGATGGATGCAGATATACGGATGGATGGATGCAGATATACGGATGGATGAATGGATGTATGCAGATATACGGATGGATGGATGCAGATATACGGATGGATGGATGGATGGATGCAGATATACGGATGGATGGATGGACGGATGCAGACATACAGATGCATGCAGATATACGGATGGATGGATGCAGATATAGGAATGGATGGATGGATTGAAGCAGATATAGGGATGGATTGATGCAGACATACAGATGCATGCAGATATACGGATGGATGGATGAATGCAGACACACAGATGCATGCAGATATAGGGATGGATGGATGCAGATATAGGGATGGATGGATGGATGGGAGCAGATATACGGATGGATGGATGCAGATATACGGATGGATGGATGGATGGATGCAGATATACGGATGGATGGATGCAGATATACGGATGGATGGATGGATGGATGCAGATATACGGATGGATGGATGGATGTATGCAGATATACGGATGGATGGATGCAGATATATGGATGGATGAATGGATGGATGCAGATATATGGATGAATGGATGGATGGATGCAGATATACGGATGGATGGATGCAGATATACGGATGGATGAATGGATGTATGCAGATTTACGGATGGATGGATGCAGATATATGGATGGATGGATGGATGGATGCAGATATACGGATGGATGGATGGACGGATGCAGACATACAGATGCATGCAGACATACGGATGGATGGATGAATGGATGCAGACATACGGATGGATGGATGAATGCAGACATACAGATGCATGCAGATATACGGATGGATGGATGAATGCAGACACACAGATGCATGCAGATATAGGGATGGATGGATGCAGATATAGGGATGGATGGATGGATGGAAGCAGATATACGGATGGATGGAAGCAGATATATGGATGGATGGATGGAAGCAGATATATGGATGGATGGATGCAAATATATGGATGGATGGATGGATGGATGGAAGCAGATATATGGATGGATGGATGGATGGAAGCAGATATATGGATGGATGGAAGCAGATATATGGATGGATGGAAGCAGATATATGGATGGATGGATGGATGGAAGCAGATATACGGATAGATGGATGGATGGAAGCAGATATATGGATGGAACTGATGGATGCAGATATACAGATGCATGCAGATATACGGATGGATGGATGGATGGGTGCAGATATACGGATGGATGGATGCAGATATATGGATGGATGGATGGATGGATGCAGATATACGGATGGATGGATGGATGTATGCAGATATACGGATGGATGGATGCAGATATACGGATGGATGAATCGATGGATGCAGATATATGGATGGATGGATGGATGGATGCAGATATACGGATGGATGGATGCAGATATACGGATGGATGAATGGATGTATGCAGATATACGGATGGATGGATGCAGATATACGGATGGATGGATGGATGGATGCAGATATACGGATGGATGGATGGACGGATGCAGGCATACAGATGCATGCAGATATACGGATGGATGGATGCAGATATAGGGATGGATGGATGGATTGAAGCAGATATAGGGATGGATTGATGCAGACATACAGATGCATGCAGATATACGGATGGATGGATGAATGCAGACACACAGATGCATGCAGATATAGGGATGGATGGATGCAGATATAGGGATGGATGGATGGATGGGAGCAGATATACGGATGGATGGATGCAGATATACGGATGGATGGATGGATGGATGCAGATATACGGATGGATGGATGCAGATATACGGATGGATGGATGGATGGATGCAGATATACGGATGGATGGATGGATGTATGCAGATATACGGATGGATGGATGCAGATATATGGATGGATGAATGGATGGATGCAGATATATGGATGAATGGATGGATGGATGCAGATATACGGATGGATGGATGCAGATATACGGATGGATGAATGGATGTATGCAGATTTACGGATGGATGGATGCAGATATATGGATGGATGGATGGATGGATGCAGATATACGGATGGATGGATGGACGGATGCAGACATACAGATGCATGCAGACATACGGATGGATGGATGAATGGATGCAGACATACGGATGGATGGATGAATGCAGACATACAGATGCATGCAGATATACGGATGGATGGATACAGATATAGGGATGGATGGATGGAAGCAGATATATGGATGGATGGATGGATGGATGGAAGCAGATATATGGATGGATGGATGGATGGAAGCAGATATATGGATGGATGGATGGATGGAAGCAGATATATGGATGGATGGATGGATGGAAGCAGATATATGGATGGATGGATGGATGGAAGCAGATATACGGATGGATGGATGCAGATATAGGGATGGATGGATGGATTGAAGCAGATATAGGGATGGATGGATGCAGACATACAGATGCATGCAGATATACGGATGGATGGATGGATGCAGACATACAGATGCATGCAGACATACGGATGGATGGATGGATGGATGCAGATATACGGATGGATGAATGGATGTATGCAGATATACGGATGGATGGATGCAGATATACGGATGGATGGATGGATGGATGGATGCAGATATACGGATGGATGGATGGACGGATGCAGACATACAGATGCATGCAGATATACGGATGGATGGATGCAGATATAGGGATGGATGGATGGATTGAAGCAGATATAGGGATGGATTGATGCAGACATACAGATGCATGCAGATATACGGATGGATGGATGAATGCAGACACACAGATGCATGCAGATATAGGGATGGATGGATGCAGATATAGGGATGGATGGATGGATGGGGGCAGATATACGGATGGATGGATGCAGATATACGGATGGATGGATGGATGGACGCAGATATACGGATGGATGGATGCAGATATACGGATGGATGGATGGATGGATGCAGATATACGGATGGATGGATGGATGTATGCAGATATACGGATGGATGGATGCAGATATATGGATGGATGAATGGATGGATGCAGATATATGGATGAATGGATGGATGGATGCAGATATACGGATGGATGGATGCAGATATACGGATGGATGAATGGATGTATGCAGATTTACGGATGGATGGATGCAGATATATGGATGGATGGATGGATGGATGCAGATATACGGATGGATGGATGGACGGATGCAGACATACAGATGCATGCAGACATACGGATGGATGGATGAATGGATGCAGACATACGGATGGATGGATGAATGCAGACATACAGATGCATGCAGATATACGGATGGATGGATGAATGCAGACACAGATGCATGCAGATATAGGGATGGATGGATGCAGATATAGGGATGGATGGATGGATGGAAGCAGATATACGGATGGATGGAAGCAGATATATGGATGGATGGATGGAAGCAGATATATGGATGGATGGATGCAAATATATGGATGGATGGATGGATGGATGGATGGAAGCAGATATATGGATGGATGGATGGATGGAAGCAGATATATGGATGGATGGAAGCAGATATATGGATGGATGGAAGCAGATATATGGATGGATGGATGGATGGAAGCAGATATACGGATAGATGGATGGATGGAAGCAGATATATGGATGGAACTGATGGATGCAGATATACAGATGCATGCAGATATACGGATGGATGGATGGATGGGTGCAGATATACGGATGGATGGATGCAGATATATGGATGGATGGATGGATGGATGCAGATATACGGATGGATGGATGGATGTATGCAGATATACGGATGGATGGATGCAGATATACGGATGGATGAATCGATGGATGCAGATATATGGATGGATGGATGCAGATATACGGATGGATGGATGCAGATTTACGGATGGATGAATGGATGTATGCAGATATACGGATGGATGGATGCAGATATACGGATGGATGGATGGATGGATGCAGATATACGGATGGATGGATGGACGGATGCAGACATACAGATGCATGCAGATATACGGATGGATGGATGCAGATATAGGGATGGATGGATGGATTGAAGCAGATATAGGGATGGATTGATGCAGACATACAGATGCATGCAGATATAGGGATGGATGGATGCAGATATAGGGATGGATGGATGGATGGGAGCAGATATACGGATGGATGGATGCAGATATACGGATGGATGGATGGATGGATGCAGATATACGGATGGATGGATGCAGATATACGGATGGATGGATGGATGGATGCAGATATACCGATGGATGGATGGATGTATGCAGATATACGGATGGATGGATGCAGATATATGGATGGATGAATGGATGGATGCAGATATATGGATGAATGGATGGATGGATGCAGATATACGGATGGATGGATGCAGATATACGGATGGATGAATGGATGTATGCAGATTTACGGATGGATGGATGCAGATATATGGATGGATGGATGGATGGATGCAGATATACGGATGGATGGATGGACGGATGCAGACATACAGATGCATGCAGACATACGGATGGATGGATGAATGGATGCAGACATACGGATGGATGGATGAATGCAGACATACAGATGCATGCAGATATACGGATGGATGAATGCAGATATAGGGATGGATGGATGGAAGCAGATATATGGATGGATGGATGGATGGATGGAAGCAGATATATGGATGGATGGATGGATGGAAGCAGATATATGGATGGATGGAGGGATGGAAGCAGATATATGGATGGATGGATGGATGGAAGCAGATATATGGATGGATGGATGGATGGAAGCAGATATACGGATGGATGGATGCAGATATAGGGATGGATGGATGGATTGAAGCAGATATAGGGATGGATGGATGCAGACATACAGATGCATGCAGATATACGGATGGATGGATGGATGCAGACATACAGATGCATGCAGACATACGGATGGATGGATGAATGGATGCAGACATACGGATGGATGGATGAATGCAGACATACAGATGCATGCAGATATACGGATGGATGGATGCAGATATAGGGATGGATGGATGGAAGCAGATATATGGATGGATGGATGGATGGATGGATGGAAGCAGATATATGGATGGATGGATGGATGGAAGCAGATATATGGATGGATGGATGGATGGATGGAAGCAGATATATGGATGGATGGATGGATGGAAGCAGATATATGGATGGATGGATGGATGGAAGCAGATATACGGATGGATGGATGGATGGAAGCCGATATACGGATGGATGGATGGATGGAAGCCGATATACGGATGGATGGATGCAGATATATGGATGGATGGATGCAGATATATGGATGGATGGATGTATGGAAGCAGATATATGGATGGATGGATGGATGGAAGCAGATATACGGATGGATGGATGCAGATATATGGATGGATGGAAGCAGATATATAGATGGATGGATGGATGGATGGAAGCCGATATACGGATGGATGGATGGATGGAAGCCGATATACGGATGGATGGATGCAGATATATGGATGGATGGATGCAGATATATGGATGGATGGATGGATGGAAGCCGATTTACGGATGGATGGATGCAGATATATGGATGGATGGATGGATGGAAGCAGATATATGGATGGATGGATGGATGGATGGAAGCAGATATACGGATGGATGGATGCAGATATATGGATGGATGGATGGATGGAAGCAGATATATGGATGGATGGAAGCAGATATATGGATGGATGGATGGAAGCAGATATATGGATGGATGGATGCAGATATATGGATGGATGGATGGAAGCAGATATATGGATGGATGGATGGATGGAAGCAGATATATGGATGGATGGAAGCAGATATATGGATGGATGGATGGATGGAAGCAGATATATGGATGGATGGATGGAAGCAGATATATGGATGGATGGAAGCAGATATACGGATGGATGGATGGATGGATGGAAGCAGATATATGGATGGGATTGATGGATGCATATATACAGATGCATGCAGATATACGGATGGATGGATGGATGGATGCAGATATACGGATGGATGGATGCAGATATACAGATGGATGGATGGATGGATGCAGATATACGGATGGATGGATGGATGGATGTATGCAGATATACGGATGGATGGATGCAGATATACAGATGGATGAATGGATGGATGCAGATATATGGATGGATGGATGGATGGATGCAGATATACGGATGGATGGATGCAGATATACGGATGGATGAATGGATGTATGCAGATATACGGATGGATGGATGCAGATATACGGATGGATGGATGCAGATATAGGGATGGATGGATGGATGGATGCAGATATACGGATGGTTGGATGGACGGATGCAGACATACAGATGCATGCAGATATACGGATGGATGGATGCAGATATAGGGATGGATGGATGGATTGAAGCAGATATAGGGATGGATGGATGGATGGAAGCAGATATATGGATGGAAGGATGGATGGATGAAAGCAGATATACGGATGGATGATGGAAGCAGATATATGGATGGATGGATGGATGGATGCAGATATACCGATGGATGGATGGACAGATGCATGCAGATATACGGATGGATGATGCAGATATATGGATGGATGGATGGATGCATGCAGATATATGAATGGATGGATGGATGGATGCAGATATAGGGATGGATGGATGGATTGAAGCAGATATAGGGATGGATGGATGGATGGATGGATGCAGACATACGGATGGATGGATGAATGCAGACATACAGATGCATGCAGATATACGGATGGATGGATGCAGATATAGGGATGGATGGATGGATGGAAGCAGATATATGGATGGATGGATGGATGGATGGAAGCAGATATATGGATGGATGGATGGATGGAAGCAGATATATGGATGGATGGATGGATGGATGGAAGCAGATATATGGATGGATGGATGAATGGAAGCAGATATATGGATGGATGGATGGATGGAAGCCGATATACGGATGGATGGATGCAGATATATGGATGGATGGAAGCAGATATATGGATGGATGGAAGCAGATATACGGATGGATGGAAGCAGATATATGGATGGATGGATGGAAGCAGATATATGGATGGATGGATGCAGATATATGGATGGATGGATGGATGGATGGAAGCAGATATATGGATGGATGGATGGATGGAAGCAGATATATGGATGGATGGATGGATGGATGGATGGAAGCAGATATATGGATGGATGGATGGATCGAAGCAGATATATGGATGGATGGATGGATGGAAGCAGATATATGGATGGATGGATGGATGGAAGCCGATATATGGATGGATGGAAGCAGATATATGGATGGATGGATGGATGGAAGCAGATATACGGATGGATGGATGCAGATATATGGATGGATGGAAGGATGGATGGAAGCAGAGATACGGATGGATGGAAGCAGATATATGGATGGATGGATGGAAGCAGATATATGGATGGATGGATGCAGATATATGGATGGATGGATGGATGGATGGAAGCAGATATATGGATGGATAGATGGATGGAAGCAGATATATGGATGGATGGATGGATGGATGGAAGCAGATATAAGGATGGATGGAAGCAGATATACGGATGGATGGATGGATGGAAGCAGATATATGGATGGAATTGATGGATGCAGATATACAGATGCATGCAGATATACGGATGGATGGATGGATGGATGCAGATATACGGATGGATGGATGCAGATATACGGATGGATGGATGGATGGATGCAGATATACGGATGGATGGATGGATGTATGCAGATATACGGATGGATGGATGCAGATATATGGATGGATGAATCGATGGATGCAGATATATGGATGGATGGATGGATGGATGCAGATATACGGATGGATGAATGGATGTATGCAGATATACGGATGGATGGATGCAGATATACGGATGGATGGATGGATGGATGCAGATATACGGATGGATGGATGGAGGATGCAGACATACAGATGCATGCAGATATACGGATGGATGGATGCAGATATAGGGATGGATGGATGGATTGAAGCAGATATAGGGATGGATGGATGGATGGAAGCAGATATATGGATGGAAGGATGGATGGATGAAAGCAGATATACGGATGGATGATGGAAGCAGATATATGGATGGATGGATGGATGGATGCAGATATACCGATGGATGGATGGACAGATGCATGCAGATATACGGATGGATGATGCAGATATATGGATGGATGGATGGATGGATGGATGCATGCAGATATATGAATGGATGGATGGATGGATGCAGATATAGGGATGGATGGATGGATTGAAGCAGATATAGGGATGGATGGATGGATGGATGGATGCAGACATACGGATGGATGGATGAATGCAGACATACAGATGCATGCAGATATACGGATGGATGGATGCAGATATAGGGATGGATGGATGGATGGAAGCAGATATATGGATGGATGGATGGATGGATGGAAGCAGATATATGGATGGATGGATGGATGGAAGCAGATATATGGATGGATGGATGGATGGATGGAAGCAGATATATGGATGGATGGATGGATGGAAGCAGATATATGGATGGATGGATGGATGGAAGCCGATATACGGATGGATGGATGCAGATATATGGATGGATGGAAGCAGATATATGGATGGATGGAAGCAGATATACGGATGGATGGAAGCAGATATATGGATGGATGGATGGAAGCAGATATATGGATGGATGGATGCAGATATATGGATGGATGGATGGATGGATGGAAGCAGATATATGGATGGATGGATGGATGGAAGCAGATATATGGATGGATGGATGGATGGATGGATGGAAGCAGATATATGGATGGATGGATGGATCGAAGCAGATATATGGATGGATGGATGGATGGAAGCAGATATATGGATGGATGGATGGATGGAAGCCGATATATGGATGGATGGAAGCAGATATATGGATGGATGGATGGATGGAAGCAGATATACGGATGGATGGATGCAGATATATGGATGGATGGAAGGATGGATGGAAGCAGAGATACGGATGGATGGAAGCAGATATATGGATGGATGGATGGAAGCAGATATATGGATGGATGGATGCAGATATATGGATGGATGGATGGATGGATGGAAGCAGATATATGGATGGATAGATGGATGGAAGCAGATATATGGATGGATGGATGGATGGATGGAAGCAGATATAAGGATGGATGGAAGCAGATATACGGATGGATGGATGGATGGAAGCAGATATATGGATGGAATTGATGGATGCAGATATACAGATGCATGCAGATATACGGATGGATGGATGGATGGATGCAGATATACGGATGGATGGATGCAGATATACGGATGGATGGATGGATGGATGCAGATATACGGATGGATGGATGGATGTATGCAGATATACGGATGGATGGATGCAGATATATGGATGGATGAATCGATGGATGCAGATATATGGATGGATGGATGGATGGATGCAGATATACGGATGGATGAATGGATGTATGCAGATATACGGATGGATGGATGCAGATATACGGATGGATGGATGGATGGATGCAGATATACGGATGGATGGATGGAGGATGCAGACATACAGATGCATGCAGATATACGGATGGATGGATGCAGATATAGGGATGGATGGATGGATTGAAGCAGATATAGGGATGGATGGATGCAGACATACAGATGCATGCAGATATACGGATGGATGGATTAATGCAGACATACAGATGCATGCAGATATAGGGATGGATGGATGCAGATATAGGGATGGATGGATGGATGGAAGCAGATATATGGATGGATGGATGCAGATATACGGATGGATGGATGGATGGATGCAGATATACGGATGGATGGATGCAGATATACGGATGGATGGATGGATGGATGCAGATATACGGATGGATGGATGGATGGATGCAGATATACGGATGGATGGATGCAGATATACGGATGGATGAATGGATGGATGCAGATATATGGATGGATGGATGGATGGATGCAGATATACGGATAGATGGATGCAGATATACGGATGGATGAATGGATGTATCCAGATATACGGATGGATGGATGCAGATATACGGATGGATGGATGGATGGATGCAGATATACGGATGGATGGATGGATGGAAGCCGATATACGGATGGATGGATGGATGGAAGCCGATACACGGATGGATGGATGCAGATATATGGATGGATGGATGCAGATATATGGATGGATGGATGGATGGAAGCCGATATACGGATGGATGGATGCAGATATATGGATGGATGGATGGATGGAAGCAGATATATGGATAGATGGATGGATGGAAGCAGATATACGGATGGATGGATGCAGATATATGGATGGATGGAAGCAGATATATAGATGGATGGATGGATGGAAGCCGATATACGGATGGATGGATGGATGGAAGCCGATATACGGATGGATGGATGCAGATATATGGATGGATGGATGCAGATATATGGATGGATGGATGGATGGAAGCCAATTTACGGATGGATGGATGCAGATATATGGATGGATGGATGGATGGAAGCAGATATATGGATGGATGGATGGATGGATGGAAGCAGATATACGGATGGATGGATGCAGATATATGGATGGATGGAAGTAGATATACGGATGGATGGAAGCAGATATATGGATGGATGGATGGAAGCAGATATATGGATAGATGGATGCAGATATATGGATGGATGGATGGATGGATGGAAGCAGATATATGGATGGATGGATGGATGGAAGCAGATATATGGATGGATGGAAGCAGATATATGGATGGATGGATGGAAGCAGATATATGGATGGATGGATGGAAGCAGATATATGGATGGATGGATGGATGGAAGCAGATATACGGATGGATGGATGGATGGATGGAAGCAGATATATGGATGGAATTGATGGATGCAGATATACAGATGCATGCAGATATACGGATGGATGGATGCAGATATATGGATGGATGGATGCAGATATATGGATGGATGGATGGATGGAAGCAGATATATGGATGGATGGATGGATGGATGAAAGCAGATATACGGATGGATGATGGAAGCAGATATATGGATGGATGGATGGATGGATGGAAGCAGATATACGGATGGATGGATGGATGGAAGTAGATATACGGATGGATGGATGGACGGATGGAAGCAGATATATGGATGGAATTGATGGATGCAGATATACGGATGGATGGATGCAGATATATGGATGGATGGATGCAGATATATGGATGGATGGATGGATGGATGGATGGAAGCAGATATATGGATGGATGGATGGATGGATGGATGAAAGCAGATATACGGATGGATGATGGAAGCAGATATATGGATGGATGGATGGATGGAAGCAGATATAAGGATGGATGGATGGATGGAAGCAGATATATGGATGGATGGATGGATGGATGGAAGCAGATATATGGATGGATGGATGGATGGATGGAAGCAGATATACGGATGGATGGATGGATGGAAGCAGATATATGGATGGATGGATGGATGGATGGAAGCAGATATATGGATGGATGGATGGATGGAAGCAGATATATGGATGGATGGATGGATGGAAGCAGATATATGGATGGATGGATGGATGGAAGCAGATATATGGATGGATGGATGGATGGAATCCGATATACGGATGGATGGATTCAGATATATGGATGGATGGAAGCAGATATATGGATGGATGGAAGCAGATATACGGATGGATGGAAGCAGATATATGGATGGATGGAAGCAGATATATGGATGGATGGAAGCGGATATATGGATGGATGGATGGAAGCAGATATAAGGATGGATGGATGGATGGAAGCAGATATATGGATGGATGGATGGATGGATGGAAGCAGATATATGGATGGATGGATGGATGGAAGCAGATATATGGATGGATGGATGGATGGAAGCAGATATATGGATGGATGGATGGATGGAAGCCGATATACGGATGGATGGATGCAGATATATGGATGGATGGATGGATTTAAGCAGATATATGGATGGATGGATGGATGGAAGCAGATATATGGATGGATGGATGGATGGATGGAAGCAGATATACGGATGGATGGATGCAGATATATGGATGGATGGATGGATGGATGGAAGCAGATATATGGATTGATGGATGGATGGAAGCAGATATATGGATGGAATTGATGGATGCAGATATACAGATGCATGCAGATATACGGATGGATGGATGGATGGATGCAGATATACGGATGGATGGATGCAGATATACGGATGGATGGATGGATGGATGCAGATATACGGATGGATTGATGGATGGAAGCAGATATATGGATGGAATTGATGGATGCAGATATACAGATGCATGCAGATATACGGATGGATGGATGGATGGATGCAGATATATGGATGGATGGAAGCAGATATATGGATGGATGGATGGATGGAAGCAGATATATGGATGGATGGATGGCTGGAAGCAGATACATGGATGGATGGATGGATGGAAGCCGATATACGGATGGATGGATGCAGATATATGGATGGATGGAAGCAGATATATGGATGGATGGAAGCAGATATATGGATGGATGGATGCAGATATATGGATGGATGGATGGATGGATGGAAGCAGATATATGGATGGATGGATGGATGGAAGCAGATATATGGATGGATGGATGGATGGATGGAAGCAGATATATTGATGGATGGATGGATGGATGGAAGCAGATATATGGATGGATGGATGGATGGAAGCCAATATACGGATGGATGGATGCAGATATATGGATGGATGGATGGATGGAAGCAGATATATGGATGGATGGATGGATGGAAGCAGATATACGGATGGATGGATGCAGATATATGGATGGATGGAAGCAGATATATGGATGGATGGAAGCAGATATACGGATGGATGGAAGCAGATATATGGATGGATGGATGGAAGCAGATATATGGATGGATGGATGCAGATATATGGATGGATGGATGGATGGATGGAAGCAGATATATGGATGGATGGATGGATGGAAGCAGATATATGGATGGATGGAAGCAGATATATGGATGGATGGATGGATGGATGGAAGCAGATATATGGATGGATGGATGGAAGCAGATATATGGATGGATGGATGGATGGAAGCAGATATATGGATGGATGGATGGATGGATGGAAGCAGATATATGGATGGATGGATGGATGGAAGCAGATATACGGATGGATGGATGCAGATATATGGATGGATGGATGGATGGAAGCAGATATATGGATGGATGGATGGATGGAAGCAGATATATGGATGGATGGATGGATGGAAGCAGATATATGGATGGATGGATGGATGGAAGCAGATATATGGATGGATGGATGGATGGATGGAAGCAGATATATGGATGGATGGATGGATGGAAGCCGATATACGGATGGATGGATGCAGATATATGGATGGATGGAAGCAGATATACGGATGGATGGAAGCAGATATATGGATGGATGGATGGAAGCAGATATATGGATGGATGGATGCAGATATATGGATGGATGGATGGATGGATGGAAGCAGATATATGGATGGATGGATGGATTGAAGCAGATATATGGATGGATGGATGGATGGAAGCAGATATATGGATGGATGGATGGATGGATGGAAGCCAATATACGGATGGATGGATGCAGATATATGGATGGATGGATGGAAGCCGATATACAGATGGATGGATGCAGATATACAGATGCATGCAGATATACGGATGGATGGATGCAGATATATGGATGGATGGATGCAGATATATGGATGGATGGATGGATGGATGGAAGCAGATATATGGATGGATGGATGGATGGATGAAAGCAGATATACGGATGGATGATGGAAGCAGATATATGGATGGATGGATGGATGGATGGAAGCAGATATACGGATGGATGGATGGATGGAAGCAGATATATGGATGGATGGATGGATGGATGGAAGCAGATATACGGATGGATGGATGGATGGAAGCAGATATATGGATGGATGGATGGATGGATGGAAGCAGATATATGGATGGATGGATGGAAGCAGATATATGGATGGATGGATGGATGGAAGCAGATTTATGGATGGATGGATGGATGGAAGCAGATATATGGATGGATGGATGGATGGAAGCAGATATATGGATGGATGGATGGATGATAGCCGATATACGGATGGATGGATGCAGATATACGGATGGATGGAAGCAGATATATGGATGGATGGAAGCAGATATACGGATGGATGGAAGCAGATATATGGATGGATGGATGCAGATATATGGATGGATGGATGGATGGATGGAAGCAGATATATGGATTGATGGATGGATGGAAGCAGATATATGGATGGATGGATGGATGGAAGCAGATATATGGATGGATGGATGGATGGAAGCAGATATATGGATGGATGGATGGATGGAAGCAGATATATGGATGGATGGATGGATGGATGGAAGCCAATATACGGATGGATGGATGCAGATATATGGATGGATGGATGGATGGAAGCAGATATATGGATGGATGGATGGATGGAAGCAGATATATGGATGGATGGATGGATGGAAGCAGATATACGGATGGATGGATGCAGATATATCGATGGATGGAAGCAGATATATGGATGGATGGAAGCAGATATACGGATGGATGGAAGCAGATATATGGATGGATGGATGCAGATATATGGATGGATGGATGGATGGATGGATGGAAGCAGATATATGGATGGATGGATGGATGGAAGCAGATATATGGATGGATGGAAGCAGATATATGGATGGATGGATGGATGGAAGCAGATATATGGATGGATGGATGGAAGCAGATATATGGATGGATGGATGGAAGCAGATATACGGATGGATGGATGGATGGAAGCAGATCTATGGATGGAATTGATGGATGCAGATATACAGATGCATGCAGATATACGGATGGATGGATGCAGATATATGGATGGATGGATGCAGATATATGGATGGATGGATGGATCGATGGAAGCAGATATATGGATGGATGGATGGATGGATGAAAGCAGATATACGGATGGATGATGGAAGCAGATATATGGATGGATGGATGGATGGATGGAAGCAGATATACGGATGGATGGATGGATGGAAGCAGATATACGGATGGATGGATGGATGGAAGCAGATACATGGATGGAATTGATGGATGCAGATATACAGATGCATGCAGATGTACGGATGGATGGATGCAGATATATGGATGGATGGATGCAGATATATGGATGGATGGATGGATGGAAGCAGATATACGGATGGATGGATGGATGGAAGCAGATATATGGATGGAATTGATGGATGCAGATATACAGATGCATGCAGATATACGGATGGATGGATGCAGATATATGGATGGATGGAAGCAGATATATGGATGGATGGATGGATGGAAGCCGATATACGGATGGATGGATGCAGATATATGGATGGATGGAAGCAGATATATGGATGGATGGAAGCAGATATACGGATGGATGGAAGCAGATATATGGATGGATGGATGGAAGCAGATATATGGATGGATGGATGCAGATATACGGATGGATGGATGGATGGATGGAAGCAGATATATGGATGGATGGATGGAAGCAGATATATGGATGGATGGATGGATGGATGCAGATATATGGATGGATGGATGGATGGAAGCAGATATATGGATGGATGGATGGATGGAAGCAGATATATGGATGGATGGATGGATGGAAGCCAATATACGGATGGATGGATGCAGATATATGGATGGATGGATGGATGGAAGCAGATATATGGATGGATGGATGGATGGAAGCAGATATATGGATGGATGGATGGATGGAAGCAGATATACGGATGGATGGATGCAGATATATGGATGGATGGAAGCAGATATATGGATGGATGGAAGCAGATATACGGATGGATGGAAGCAGATATATGGATGGATGGATGGAAGCAGATATATGGATGGATGGATGCAGATATATGGATGGATGGATGGAAGCAGATATATGGATGGATGGATGGATGGAAGCAGATATATGGATGGATGGATGGATGGATGGAAGCAGATATATGGATGGATGGATGGAAGCAGATATATGGATGGATGGATGGATGGATGGAAGCAGATATATGGATGGATGGATGGATGGATGGAAGCAGATATATGGATGGATGGATGGATGGAAGCAGATATATGGATGGATGGATGGAAGCAGATATATGGATGGATGGATGGATGGAAGCAGATATACGGATGGATGGATGGATGGAAGCAGATTTATGGATGGGATTGATGGATGCAGATATACAGATGGATGGATGCAGATATACGGATGGATGGATGCAGATATATGGATGGATGGATGGAAGCAGATATATGGATGGATGGATGGATGGATGAAAGCAGATATACGGATGGATGATGGAAGCAGATATATGGATGGATGGATGGATGGAAGCAGATATACGGATGGATGGATGGATGGAAGCAGATACACGGATGGATGGATGGATGGATGGAAGCAGATAAATGGATGGAATTGATGGATGCAGATATACAGATGCATGCAGATATACGGATGGATGGATGCAGATATATGGATGGATGGATGCAGATATATGGATGGATGGATGGATGGAAGCAGATATACGGATGGATGGATGGATGGAAGCAGATATATGGATGGAATTGATGGATGCAGATATACAGATGCATGCAGATATACGGATGGATGGATGCAGATATATGGATGGATGGAAGCAGATATATGGATGGATGGATGGATGGATGAAAGCAGATATACGGATGGATGATGGAAGCAGATATATGGATGGATGGATGGATGGAATCAGATATACGGATGGATGGATGGATGGAAGCAGATATATGGATGGAATTGATGGATGCAGATATACAGATGGATGGAAGCAGATATACGGATGGATGGATGCAGATATATGGATGGATGGATGGATGGATGGATGGAAGCAGATATATGGATGGATGGATGGATGGATGGAAGCAGATATACGGATGGATGGATGGATGGATGCAGATATACGGATGGATGGATGGATGCAGACAGATATAGATTAGAGATATAGATTATTGATATAGAGCATTAAGTAAAGGCTCTAGGGGGCCCAACCTTTCACTCTTTAACAGTGTAAAGTTAAACAGACGTTACAGTCTGACTGTCTTGAAGCCAACTTCTTAGTAGAAAATGTCAGTTTGTCCTTTAATCCACCAGAAGTCTGCTCTAATGCAAACACAGCTCATTTTCATTCCACACTGTGGTTTGTGCTCATTTTAGTGAAATAAAGCTTAGTGAAACAGACGTGGTAAGGGTGTTATGATCATTTCCACATTAGATTCATGTAGATCATTTACAGGAACCACAGGAAGAAATGAAAGGAAGACAAGAAGGAAGGAGACACACATCAGCTGTACAAGATATTCTAAACTCACCGTTCACCATCACAGATCTGATGATTGCTTGTCTTGTGTAAAATCTGTGCTCGAGTGATCGGGAACTGACCTGGTCCACCATCCTCTTAGATCTACCTCAGTCCCCTGAGCTAACGGGCTGTGTTGTGTTTGTGTGTTTCTGCAGATATTGGTTACGAGTCTTTGATCAACCTGATGTTGAAGGATCTGTTCAAGCTGCTGGTGGCCTGTGTGTCTGAACCTGCAGAGACCATCTCCAGAGTGGGCTGCTCCTGCATCAGGTGACCACGCCCAACTCCTTGTTGTCAGTAATACACCTGTCACCACGGAGAAATCCATGAAATATGAAATATGAAATCCAGGAATCCCCTCCCTCACTCTGTTCTTTTGTTTAATATTTGATATGAAAATTACGTATAGGATTGCATGTTTTGCAACGAAACACATTTTAATGATAACTATGATTGATGATGATGATGATGATGATATTTGATTATGTCTGAACCGGCTGTAAGAGGTTTTAGCCTTTGACCAACTCTGGTGGCTGAAATAACAACAGCCCTGAAATTACAAGGCTGTTTTCACATTCATATAAATTTCTCTCCAATGTTAACACCATGAGTGTTTGTGACATCACAGATAGTTTGGAACCAATCCTGGTCCAAACATAAAACCCCCAGTACACACTGTGAATGGTGAAGTAGGAGACATCTTGGCTCCAGCAGTTCACCTTGTTAAAGAAAAATGATTTGCATATTCATACATTCTAGACTTTTTAATGAGTGAGAAGGAATAGGTGCAATGTTCAGTGTTCAATGCGTAAACCATGTCAGACATACATTAGAGAATATAATATGTTCATCCTGATTCACCCTCCCAACAGTCAGAGGAGACATCTGGTCTGGACCTTTGGTTCGTCCTGATGTGTGATCCAGATTATCTGGTCTGGACCTTTGGTTCGTCCTGATGTGTGATCCAGATTATCTGGTCTGGACCTTTGGTCGGTTCTGATGTGTGATCCAGATTATCTGGTCTGGACCTTTGGTCGGTCCTGATGTGTGATCCAGATTATCTGGTAATGTTAGCCGTTTACAGATCCCGTTTTACACCTCCGATCTGCTAATTGACAACATATTTGATGTTTGGGAGTTAAAATCTGGGTGATGACATCACTACTTTCTGAGATCACTATAGCCAATTAGAGAGACGTCTCAGAGCAGCTGACGGTGCTGCCTAGCAACAGTAAACATTTGATCCTTTTAGGCTAACATTAGCCAGCCAGCATACTACTGTTGACAGATCTTAATCTGACATTAGAATCTCACCTCCAGTTCTCTCTGAAGGATAGACAGCCTGTGTGACAGCCTCATCCTCACTCATTTCCTCTGTCTTCTTGTTTTCTCATTGTAAAGTAGGCCAATCGCCACGGCAACATCGTCAGTCATTTTGTCTACGTTACACAGCTGCTTCTCCAGAGATCACGTGAGGCGGTGCATTCACTGCTCCCTCTGACACGAGTCTTAATGAGATCCTGCTGTGTGTGATGAAACATTATATTCTAATCTTGTAGTGTGTGAATGTTTGAGATTAGAGAGAAGATAATCTGTGGAGATTCTCATCAAGTGTGTGATGAAGCCTGATTTAAAACTCCTGCAGTATGAGTCCAACTTTAGCCAAACTACAAAATAAAAGTGCTGCTGTCTGGTTTTTATGCTCACTGCATGCTGATGTCTGCACCACTTACAATCAGTGAGGGAAGTGAGTCTTTGTCTACATACAATAAATGATCCGCCCTTAAAAATAATTAAATATTAATTTCAGTTGGAAAAATGTCAAGAAAAATTGTAATTGGATATCCCTAAATCTTTCATTCCTAGTGTTAGTTGGTACAGTAAGGGAAGACAGTCTATACTGGATTTATATTCATCCAACATAATAGTAAACACATTTTATCACCCCCACCATATAATACAGGGAGATACAGTATTGGTATCAGTGTGTTCACTGTCATCTCTTTTCCTGGACATAACTCAGAATCTGTTTAATGACTTTTAACCAAACGTCATCCATACCTCAGAATTTAAAAAATTTAAAATATTTAAAAAATTTATAAAATCAAATGATCTCATATGAGGGTGGGCTTCGTTTTGCATCATATCTCTTTTTTTTCCCTTGAACCCTTGCACACACATGGTCCTTGTACTGAAGACTTTTTTACTCTGACTTTTGATATCAGAATTTTAAATGTTTATTTTTTCCAAATTGGTGAAAACAGTTTGAACCTGGTCTCAGATTGGGGTGTCATCCGTCATCTGTCAAACCTTCGTGGCTCTTGTGATATTTTTTCAAAATTTAAGAAGAATATGGGGGTTTTTTTGTTGTTTTTTTATTTTACAAAATAATTTTGGCTGAAATGTCTGAAATGAAAACATTTTTTTTTACGAAGTGTATATCAGAAAGTATCAATATTTTCTCCTGACTTAACTCTGATATGTTGTTATTTAGACTTCCTGTTCCATTGTTTTTATGTACTGAGGTTGACACAGTGTCCTGTTCAGACTTTAATGACAAAATTCTAATATAGAGTATCATCAAAATTTGCAGGGGCCGGGGATATGACATCATTTTCTGATGGCTCTTGTTTTATATAACAGATATAAAACTAGAAAATTTCGCAAGAAATTTAATGTGTGCCTGTTCTTGGTGCATATCAATCATACCAATTTTGCTAATGCTAATTTACCTTTTTAATTTCTTCCATTCATGATAAATGGCAGCTATAGAAACTAGATGTCTTTGGCTCTGCCTTTACTACATGTTCTAAAAATAGAATCATGAGGTCAGAGACCCAGCTGTGTCACTGAACACCTGCAGTTTAGACAGCAGACACAAAGTAAACTGACCAACAACCAACCTCCAAACAACTGAGGCTCTGGCTGAAACTGTAGGTCGTATCACTGAAACGATGGCACGATGGTGATCCCAAGAAGTTGCTGAAAACATTGGTATATAATTTGTCCAGATTAAGTTAAGAAATATTAACTTTAGAGTGAGTTATAAAGCCTGGAGATTCTGAGATTTTATGAAAGTCATCACTCAAGTTTACAATGGAAGTCAATGGAGCAGTTTGGTGGACCACCTGGCATTCTAGGTCCTCTGCACCGCAACGATAAGGTTGTTTGGTTCCATTCTGTTATTAAATGAAGCAGCATAAATTTTCCTACAGTTTGATGTACATATTATGGATGTGGATCAAAATGCAGACTCAGAAGAATAAAGTCCCAATTGTTGTTACTTGTTTAAACTTTGAATGATGTTTCTACGTGAAGGGGGGCGAACTTACAGAGCCTCAAAAAGTCATAGCAGACTATTCCTGATAGAGACACACGGTATGATGTATGTCTTTATTTTATGTATATTATACACCATCCTGCTACAAGAAAACTCACTGGAGCACCAAAGGTGGATTAATCCGCCGCTTAAAATAGTCCCTGGGTTGTTTTTTGTTTTATTTTAACTGCAGTTGGAGTCATGCCTAATGATAACTTTTTATATGTCAGCCATCTTCATTTTGAACTAATGGGCCTGCAGCCATAAACAGGGTCATCAGAACGTGTTGTTAGTTTTAATATGTTGATGAGAATCATTTACAATAACACAAGTATCAAATGTCAGCCTTATGTTTGAATAATAATATTCATGTGAATGAAGGGTTATGAAGCAGGTATTTTTGTGTGACACTGACACACATTTGACTTGACTGATTTAACCTCTTCTATCTCAGGTATGTGTTGGTCACAGTGGGGCCAGTGTTCACAGAGGAAATGTGGAGGTTGGCCTGCTGTGCTCTGCAGGATGCTTTCTCTGCTACGCTGGAGCCAGTCAAGGTACACACACACACACACACACACACACACACACACACACACACACACTGACAGGTATAAATACTCCAATCCAAATATTCATTTTGAAATCCTCATGTCTGTCCATACGTATGTCCTTACGTAACGGTTTATGGTCTGGCCTCAAAAACTGCTGGACAGAATTCAGTCTCATTTCACACATGCTTTGTCTGACACTAAAGGTGTGCAAACTCACAATTGGTCCCTTCAGTTCATTTTAGTTGCATAGCGCCAAATCGCAACAAGATTTATCTCAAGGCACTTTTCAACAGAGCAGAGACTCAACAGCTCTTCCATTTACAAGAACGTGGAGAGTTTCATGATTTTAGAATCAGCCTTATTCACTGCAAACTGTTGTATAGACTAGATAATATTTATTTCATACAATACAAAAAAACCTAAAGAGACACTCAGAGCACAGACCTCCACCAAGGCTGCATTAAGCCCAGCAAACACAAAAGCTTAAGGGGTTTTTGCACATATATAAAAAAATAAATATATATACATACCTACACACACACACACACACACACACACACATATATATATATATATATATATATATATATATATATATATATGTGTATATAACTCAACAGTAACCCCTGGGTGTCGGTACATCTAAAGGTGAGCTGTGATTAAAAACACACAGTGTGTGACAGCTGTGTGAAGAGGTGTGTGTTGATTTGATGAAGATGGTACCTGCTTTGGAGGTGTGTGTGTGTGTGTGTGTGTGTGTGTGTGTGTGTGTGTGTGTGTGTGTGTGTGTGTGTGTGTGTGTGTGTGTGTGTGTTGCGTGTTCCTGCTGGCTGCTGTGTGACTGAGTGCAGTTAAGCAGCTTTACAGCTTAGAGCCACATCTCTGTGTGCATCAGAGATGGTGATGATCTTTCTGCCAATGGCAGACTTTTTTTCTTTAGTTTATTTCCAGAACTGTTGACTGTAAAATAACAAATTATTTCTGGGTTATGTTCTTAATGTCTCAGCAGAGTGTCAAAATAAAAAAAGATGAAACATGTTTTATTTGTTCCTGTTGGTGAAGAAACGGCACCTAAGGTGATTAAAAAGCCTTGATGTAAGCTGTTGTGTTCAGTCATCAGGAACAGGATCTCAACATATAGCTTAACATGCTCTCAACATATAGCTTAACACATTGACAGACATTGTAGTCATTTTGTTTATCTAAGAGTTTTGTGACGTGTGTTTGGGTTAAAGTTATTGTTTTAGTCCCACATCATATGTATGCAGGTCTTATAGCAATTTTTTTTAAAAGCCCAAAGAACAAAATATAAGCTAAAGGGAAACGTCAGCACCGGTTCATCTTTCAATAATGGAGAGAACTGCAGGGATTTCAAAGGATTCAGTTCTATTCCTCCTATACAGGTCAAATATGTCCCATGTTTTTGTCCAATCATTGAAGACATTATCCATGAAGTTAGGAGATAAAATCTGGTCATTGTCCCTCAATGGTAAAGAATCCTTTAAAAACATTCTGGATCCAGATGATGATCCAGATCAGCACCAGAATCTGATGGACTGATCCTCGGACCGTATCCTACCTCTACAGAACATTAGAATAGAATAGAATAGAAAGCCTTTATTGTCATTAAACAGTGTAAAATGAAATTAAAGGGCAAACACCTTAAGGTGCACAAGATATATCAAAAATATCAGACATATCAAGACTATATACGGTCAAGACATGTGGCGAGACAACAACAATTTAAGACTAACAATTTACATGACACAATTCACATACTATATGCAGCAGAGAATTTAAGAATAGTGCACAGTAAATGGACTATTCTTAAACATACATAAATATCCTCTCATAACTTTTAGAGTAGTCCTGCTGACAGACAGACAAATCAACGTCATCATCAACATCAATATATATCAGATCAACACAGGACGCTGGTGTTCATTCAGGAAACACTGCTGCTCCTGTCCACCTAAAGGAGCTTCTCTGCAGATGCTTTACATATGCATGGGAAAAGTATTTGCTAAGAAACCTGTGTGTAGCTGAAGTAAACCATCAGAGAATGTATCATGTGATGCAGTATTTTTTTTACAGCCGTTGGCATAAAGTTCAGTGTGTAGCTTATGCTTTCAGACACATAAACACATGGACTCTGACTGGGTTTATAGAAAAGCTGACTTTATTAGAAGCAATAGATTTAGGTCACATCCAATTTAATGTATACGCTGTATTAATCTGTGTAATACTCACAGTTCATCTGGATGAAAAACTATTTTGTTCATGTGTTGGTCATGCATGTAGTTTGGTGATATTGTGTACTGTTTTAAACCCTGATGGTGACCTACATAAGTTGAAAATGGTTATTTTTTAATTAACTGAATTTTATTAGTAGTAAGTAATGGTAATAGTAGTAACTAGAATGGAATTCAGTGGAGCACATACCTCTGTCAAGACCAAACAATTCTACACGTCTGTTTAGAGGAAATCGCGTCAGTAATTTTTGTGTAATTAGAGAAAATATTTTTTTAAATGTCACAGTGTTAAAGAAAGAGGAACAAATAAACACAACATTGAATGGTTTGTCCCTTACAATGCCCCCACCAGCTTTACTGGAAATCCGTTTTCTAGTATTTTAGTTATCCTGCTGACAAACACTGTTAACATGTGTCTGTGTTTCTGTCTGTGTCTGTCTGTCTGTGTCTGTGTTTCTGTCTGTCTGTGTCTGTGTTTCTGTCTGTCTGTGATGGTGTTTCTGTCTGTGCCTGTCTGTTTCTCTGTCTGTGTTTCTGTCTATCTGTCTGTTTCTGTCTGTCTGTGTCTGTGTTTCTGTCTGTGTCTGTCTGTTTCTGTCTGTCTGTGTCTGTGTTTCTGTCTGTGACGGTGTTTCTGTCTGTGCCCGTCTGTTTCTCTGTCTGTGTTTCTGTCTGTGTCTGTCTGTTTCTGTCTGTCTGTGCCTGTCTGTGTCTGTGTTTCTGTCTGTCTGTCTGTCTGTCTGTGTCTGTCTGTTTCTGTCTGTCTGTGCCTGTCTGTGTCTGTGTTTCTGTCTGTCTGTCTGTCTGTGTCTGTGTTTCTGTCTGTTTCTCTGTCTGTTTCTCTGTCTGTGTCTGTCTGTTCCTCTATCTGTGTCTGTCTGTTTCTCTGTCTGCGTCTGTGTTTCTGTCTGTGCCTCTGCAGAACCTTCTGGCGTGTTTTCATAGCGGTTCAGACAGTTTTTCTGGAGATGCCTGTGAGGTGAAAGTGGCGGCTCCGTCCCACTCTCCTTCTGCTGAGGCCGAGTACTGGAGGATCAAGGCCATGGCTCAGCAGGTCAGTATACTGTGTGTGTGTGTGTGTGTGTATATACAGTACATATACTTCTATGTATGTATATATATATATATAGAGATGTGTATGTACTGTATATGTGTGTGTGTTTTGTTTTGTTTTGGTTTCATTTTCTTGCGTTTCGGTTTGGTTTGGTTTGGTTTTTTTGACACCATGTTAAATTTTCCCTCCTAATCTTCTGTATGTGAATGTTGCTTCTGTGATGATGTAAGTAATGGAATTATTTGATGTTTTTACTGCAGCTGTTTCAAAAGTATATGTTTGATCTTTGGTCCTCTTTGTGTCCCAGGTCTTTATGTTGGACAACCAGTGCTCTCCAAAGACCCCCAATAACAAGGAGGGCTTTGAGCACGCTCAGTCCTGCGTGCTCATCATCGAGCCGCCGTCTGACCAGCAGTCCAACGGACACACTCAGAAGAGGTGGACACACACACACACACACAAATACACACACAGAAGCATGTTATAAATAATCTACATGATATTTAACATTCATGCTTTCATGAGTCAGAATGAAGGATTTACTATAAAGGCCAACAGTAAACTATGATGTAAAGAGCATTTTACTGCTGACTGTTATGTTTCAGGAATTTAAAAGTGAGGACCCAAACAGACACAAGGAGCTGAGACTGATAGGAAGCAGTTCACTGATTTAATGAATAATAATAATGATAATAATAATAAAGAATCCAAGTTAACAGGTAACCAGAGACCATCAGCTCATGACAGAAATACGTCAGTAGAGAAGCACAAATAAATCCAGGAGGGCTAAAACATGTATGCACACCACCAAAGCAACAAATCCAATCCAGCCAGTAAAATCATTAATCAATAATCCAAAAAACAGACTAAGATCAAAAACAAGGACAGGAAGGAGATGAAACATCCACATCAATGCAACAAACAAACTCAGAAAAGGAAAACATACAAGCTGTGTTCAAATGGAAAACTTCCATCTTTAACTTGTACCAGTGTGTTCACAGTACTAAGTATGTCTAAATGCAGTTTACTATGAGTACCTGGATGTCACACTCAAAAAGTGTAGAATCATCGACACTTCTCATCCTCAATGGTCACCATCTTGGCTACGTAGCAGAAAGGGGAGGGGCTTACAAGACTTTGTGAAAATGACTGCCGAGGAAGCAACGCTTACGATGGAGAACAAGAGAAACATATAAATAAAAGTACCAATGAAGTGAAATGAAACGTGAAGCGTTAAACCGTTAACTGTAGTCAAATGAAAAAGCCGGTAGATATTTTTAAAGTCAAGTGATATTCACTGTCAAATGTTGCGTCATCATTTCAGGTAAGTACACCGCAGCAGTATCCGATTTGATAAGATAAGATAAGATAAGATAAGATAAGATATCCCTTTATTGGTCCCACAGTGGGGAAATTTACATTATTGCAGCAGCACAGTGTACGAAAAACACAGCAGGAGGAGGGGAAATAATATTTAAAAAAATACAATACAATAAAGGACGGGGGTAAAGTGTCTCAAGAATATTTCACAATAACAATACTATTGCAAAGTGTCTCAGTATTTCACACAAGTACTACAAATAGTTAGGTCTACTGGGAGCTGTGCTGATTGTACAGTCTAACAGCTGCAGGAAGGAAAGACTTGCGAAAGCGCTCCTTCACACACTTTGGGTGAAGCAACCTGTCGCTGAAGGAGCTCTCCAGTGCTGTTACTTGGTCCCGCATCAGGTGGGAGTGATTGTCCATTATGGATGACAGCTTAGTTGTCATCCTCCTTCCTCCCACCACCTCCACTGGGTCCAGGGGGCATCCCAGGACAGAGCTGGCCTTCCTTATCAGTTTATCGAGTCTTTTCCTGTCCGACGCTGAGATGCCGCTGCCCCAGCAGACCACACCATAAAAAATGGCTGATGCCACCACGGTGTCATAAAATGTCTTAAGGAGTGCTCCCTGCACTCCAAAGGACCTCAGTCTCCTGAGCAGATAGAGTCTGCTCTGGCCTTTCCTGTAAAGTACAGTGGTATTGTCTGTCCAGTCCAGTTTATTGTTCAAGTGAACACCCAGGTACTTGTAAGATGCCACCATCTCAATGTCCGTTCCCTGAATGTTCACCGGGTCCGGGGGGGAGTGTGTGTGCCTGCGGAAATCAACCACCAGTTCCTTGATTTTCCCTGCGTTGATCTGGAGTTGGTTCCGCTGGCACCAGTCCACAAAGTCCTGCGTCAGTCCTCTGTATTCCCTGTCGTCCCCATCTGTGATGAGACCGACGATGGCAGAGTCATCAGAGAACTTCTGCAGGTGACAGGTGGGTGAGTTGTAGTGGAAGTCTGCAGTGTAGAGGGTGAAGAGGAACGGAGCCAGGACCGTTCCCTGTGGTGCCCCCGTACTGCAGACAACCATGTCGGACACACAGTCCCGTGACCTCACATACTGTGGACGGTTGATGAGGTAGTCCAGTATCCAGCATGTGAGGTGGTGGTCCACACCGGTGTGCTCCAGCTTGTCCTTCAGAAGCTCAGGCTGTATCGTGTTGAAAGCACTGGAGAAATCAAAGAACATGATTCTCACAGTACTTCCTGCTTCTCCAGGTGAGAGAGGGCTCGGTGTTGAAGGAAGATGACGGCGTCGTCCACCCCGATGCTAGGTTGGTAGGCGAACTGAAGCGGGTCCATCGCTGGGCTCACCAGGGGGCGGAGATGAACAAGGACCAGCCGCTCCAGGGTCTTCATCAGGTGGGATGTTAGAGCCACCGGCCTGTAGCTGTTGAGGTCCTTGGGGTGCGGAGTCTTGGGGACAGGTACCACGCAGGATGTTTTCCACATCTGTGGCACTCTCCCCAGCTTCAGGCTCAGGTTGAACATGTGTTCAACTATCCCACACAGCTGGTCTGCGCAGGACTTCAGGAGCCTGGAGCTGATGCCGTCCGGACCCGCAGCCTTCCTCGCCTTCATCTTCCTGAGCTGATCTCTCACCTGGAGAGTTGTGAGGGACAGGGTGGAGCAGGGGGGCTGTGTGCTGAAGTTTGTGGATGGGGGGGATGATGGTGTTGAGCTGATGAGATGAGCAGTGGGGGGTGGCTGTGAGCTGAGTGTTGCAGGAAGGGAGGTGGAGGGAGGTGGAGGAGGGGGTGGAGACAACACTGTTAAAATTCACGCAGTACACAAGTAAGTATACTCACATGTAGTATAGCACATGTGAGTATACTTACAGGAGTATGCAGCAATAGACTGTAAACACTGAGGAAACCAGAAACAGGTGAGGAGACAACAAGACGTAGGTGGAACCAATCAGGAGGGGAGGCAGGTGTGTGACCATCAGACAATCAGCAGCAGGAAGTGAATGGACACAGAGAGGGAGAACAGATAAAGAATAAAATCATCAAACAACAGATCCACAGAGGGAATAAAGAATGTACAAGAACAGGGACGTAGGGAATAAAAGGCTGAAATAGTTCAGAAGAAAAGGAAAGACAGGAACACTTTCAAAATAAAACAGGAAACAGACAATAAACCTGTAGAAAAGGACCAGGACCATTGACATATGCAAAGTCACATTTATTTTTAATAGAATGTTTTTACTTTGTGTTCCAAATTCTTTCATACTAAAGACCAGACTACAGCAGCATGACCTGAAACACGTCATCCAGACAGGAAGTCCATTTCTGAGCTGCTTCATTTGAGACTGTGACAGACATACTGAATGGAGGACTAAAGTATATTATTTCACATGCCAGTTAGCTTGAAGGACAGTCTGTGTTTACATGTGTACATTTAAAAAAGAATACAATCAGTTCAATAAGAAGACAACCCATCTTGATTAGAAGCAGACCTGCAGCTGAATGAAGGCTCTGAGTCTGACTCTGCTTCTGTTTGCTTTTCTTTCTGCTGCCGTTGTTACAGGAAAATTGGGTAAGCATTCTGGGAAATTGTGTTTGTCACATTTAACGGTGTACAAATGTCCACATACAGTGAGCATGGTCTCCATGGAGACAGTACCTTATCTGTTTGTGTACGTGTGTGTGTGTGTGTGTGTGTGTGTGTGTGTGTGTGTGTGTGTGTGTGTGTGTGTGTGTGTGTGTGTGTGTGCGTGTGTGTGTGTGTGTGTGTGTGTGTGTGTGTGTGTGTGTGTGCACGAGCATGTGTGTGTGCACGTGCGTGGGTGTGTGTGTGCGCGCGTGGGTGTGTGTGTGCGCGCGTGGGTGTGTGCGCGTGCGTGGGTGTGTGTGTGCGCGCGTGGGTGTGTGCGTGTGCGTGGGTGTGTGTATGTGTGTGCGTGGGTGTATATGTGTGTGTGTGCGTGTGAGTGTGTGTGTGTGTGTGTATATATGTGTGTGCGTGGGTGTATATGTGTGTGTGTGCGTGTGAGTGTGTGTATGTGTGTGTATATATACTATATATATATATATATATATATATATATATATATATATATATATATATATATATATGTGTGAGTGTGTGTGTTGTGATATTTGATAAGTCCTCATAATTAAAATAATTTTAATGATAACTGAAATAACAGATGTGATTACCAGTATTAATACTGCCACTTCTAATGAAATATTAATAGTAATAATAATAGTAATAATAATAATAATAATTATATTATAATAGGGTAGGTGATAGAAAAACATCATTAGTGAAATATTGTATTATGGTTCTATGGTTACAGAAAATGAATGAATGAATGAATGAACTATCTAATTATAATAATATTTATGTGCTTTACCCATCAGTCACACATAATTACATAATTATCTTTTACATGTTTACAGCATCATCTGCTGACAAGAGACAGAGTAAACAAAGTTTATGTGACAGACTTAATTAGTTGACTTGTTGTCACATTAAACTGCGGTTCACTGAACGCTGCTAGCTCAGTTAACTGTATTAGCTCCGTCATGCTGTGTTGAGATTTCCAGCAGAAAGCTATAAAACAGCCACATGGTGGTGTTGTCATTCAGCTCGCTAATGATCCATGAGAAGAAAACCACGTCAGCGAGCGCTGTGCAGCAACACTAAAGTGGCAACTCTCATGTAGCCATAAGTTAGTGTTAGCATCATTTAAACTGCTGTTATCCTGTAGTAGCACTGATGTTGTATCATAGCTGAAGCTGCTCCAGGTGCCTACAGGGAAGAGTTGGGTTAGCCCAGATTGCTAACATGTTGCTGAAAATGGTCTGAATTTCATTTTCATCAGTGGATCTTTTTGAGTCATCGGAGGAATCAGGAGGAACTGACCTGTTCCTTTGGTGTTTGAGGTGGACACCCAGCAACAGTAACCATAGAAACAGTCTTCATTGTTTCGACCCTGTAGCTGGATGTACAGTAGTTGAGTCCCCATAGTAAGCTTACTGTAGTTACCTGTCTGTGAGTCTCTTTATGTATTGTGTCAGTATTTAGGACGTAAGTATGAAGACGTTTTGTCATCTGTTTTTGTGTATGGTGTATGATGAAGTGTATTTTAGGGCCACTAAAAGCTAAATAATGTTCTTTAGAAGCCACAATAAATAACTTTAAGTCGAAAATCGGTTAAGATATTTTCCTTATTTGTTTAAAACTTGAATAAAAGTGATTTCCTTGTTGGGGAATCCTTCAGAATCCCGTTCCGGACCATCGTGGTCAGCCTGCTGTCCCATCAGGTCCTGCTCCAAAACCTCTATGACATTCTGCTGGATGAGTTTGTCAAGCAGCAAGAAGGCCAGGAAAGGGTCACACCTCAGACCTCTGACCCCAGCAGAACCACGGCAGGCTTCCTGCGCTACATCTCCATGACTAATTTGGCCATAATCCTGGACCTGCTGCTGGACTCCTACAGGTTACTACCATCTGTCAGACTGCTGGTTATTGATAATAATGATAATAATGTTGTCAGCTTTTCACTCAGCTGACTAATCCTATGATCTCTTCCTCTGCAGGACAGCTCGGGACTTTGACACCAGACCAGGTCTGAAGTACCTGCTGATGAAGGTGTCGGGTGTTTGTGGAGCAGCTAATCTCTACCGTCAGTCTGTCATGAGCTTCAACCTGTACTTCCAGGCCCTGTTGTGTGCCACACTGAGCCAGGCTGACAGCATGAACGCTCAGCAGGTAGAACCCCGTCATCTAAACTCTTCATCATTTTACTCTGTTATTTTCTTTTTCTATTATGTCCTGCTTTTAGTTTAAAGCTGCACTAATTTTTTTATAATAACAATAGCTTGCATTAAACATGCACCAATGAGCCCACTTTAAGCAGCATGAAGCACCACAGAAGAAGTTAGAGACAAGATGGTGGAACATTCAGCGACTAAAGAGCCAGATCATTTTGTTAGTCTGTGGAGAACAAACCAGAACCAAAATGAAGGGAGATATTATATTTACATTCATCAGTCAGACACAGGTATGCATAAATGCTGCTGTAAATAGCAAATGTTTGCTAAGATATTAGCCATAGCAACTTTATAGTGTCAAATATATAAGTTATCTACAAGTGATCACTTATATACATTAAGTGATCACTTATATACATTAAGTGATCTACAACTGTGGAGGCAGCTGCGCAGCATTTGAGTCCAAGACAAATTTCCCTATGGGGACAATAAAGTATATCGTATCGTATCTTCAGCTTGAAAATGTATTTATGAGGCTTGGAGTTGGTTTTCAGTGAACTTTATTTAAGGTTACATTACTGTTTATCTTTTATATATATAAAATTAAAATTGATGCATCTATTAATATTTAATTTACTTTACAAACATTGTGATACCCATTTACCAATACTTTAGCCGTTACTGACGGTGACACTAGCAACGACTCAGCTGTTTCTCATCGGAACATTACTTTGTATTTAGGTGAAGAGGATTCTGCATGAGGAAGAGGAGAGGAGCTCTGACTCCTCTCACCCCGGCTCTGCTTCCTCAGAGGATGAAGACATCTTTGAGGAAACAGCACAGGTGATTCAGCCCAACAGTGTGTTCAGTAATAATACTATAAAGAGTTTTAATCTTCATCTCACTGACTGTGTTAAATGAAAGTAAATAAATGTCATCATCTGGCTCCTCCCCTCAGGTCAGTCCCCCTCGCGGCCGGGATAAACGGCATACATGGCGAGCCCCCATCCCATCTCTCAGTGTGCAGCCGCTGGGCAGTGCAGACTGGGCCTGGCTGGTGAAGCGCCTCTACAAGCTGTGCATGGATCTCTGCAACAGCTACATTCAAATGCACCGCGACCTGGAGAGCACACAGGACGAGACGGCACTGCTGAGAGGAGGAGCCGCAGGAGGAGGAGGAGAGCATATATTCTTCCTGCCTCTCTTCCAGTCTGAGACTTCCACCCCGACGTCAGCAGGTGGGCTGTCAGCAAGGGGGACGCCATCAGAGGAAGGCGGGTACAGGTGTCAGACGGCGGACATGATCACAGCATCACCAGGAGACACGCCCACACCCAGCCCAGGATTCAGGTCTGACTTTACCCATAGCACACATCAGATGAAGCTTTTTATTGATCCAAGGTGGTAAATGATCAGTTCAGTTCGTCTGTTAACAACTGCTCACCAGCACGTAACCAGTGTTGGGAATAATGATGATAATAACTTTATTTATTTAGCACCTATTAGCACAACCGTTTAAAAAGTGCATCCCTGTCCTCTTATCATCTAATCTGACATCCTCATCCTTTTAGCTAGGTCCCAGTGTGGCCAGTGACTGGAGCTACATCACTCTGGGAATTCAGTGATGATAAAACTGAACTTTTGCAATATTCTTCTCAACATTAAACATTCTCTGCTGTAATTTCCATCTCCCATCAACCTCCCATCGTTCATGTGCTGTGGAGGGTGGCATATCCAGGGTCAAAACAGAAAACACATGTGGAACAGGAAACAGATGTGGAACAGGAAACAGATGTGAAACAGGAAACAGATGTGGAACAGGAAACAGATGTGAAACAGGAAACAGATGTGGAACAGGAAACAGATGTGAAACAGGAAACAGATGTGGAACAGGAAACAGATGTGGAACAGGAAACAGATGTGGAACAGGAAACAGATGTGGAACAGGAAACAGATATGAAACAGTTCTTTCCTAGAACTAGGTGTTTCAATACCTTGGTAGTAGCACTATCCTCCGGGTCCGGGGCGAGGTCATCAGGAGGTGCCCAACCTTCACCGAGTGTTTCAGCCTTTATCCTCAACGCTTCTGGTTGGCAGGCCGGCAGCGGTGGCCAGGTCACTGCCCCTCTTATCCAGGTTTTCAGGCTGTCCCCGCCACCCCTAACATCTGCTTCCGCTCAGGATCCTTATATAACCTTAGTCCTTTGATGTGAAACATGTGAAACAGAAACAGATGTGAAACTGATGTGAAGTCCGGACGTCCTGCAAAATAAAAAAATGCTTAACTTCTCATCTTGGTAGATAAGGGGGTAAGACATCTGGAACACATCATCCAAGGTAGTAACTTCACCCCAAGAACTGGTGTTAAAATATGGAATCAGTAGTAAGAAATTTCTTGAATCTCTACAATTTAAATCCATAATCCAGGCGAGATTATGTCTAAATCAATGGGACCTACAACTATCTCCACGTTTAAAGATTTTCTGAACCTCTCGTCCCTGAAATTGTTATCCAAAATAAATATATTACTGGCCAAAACAGAAGCACAGTTTCTCTCCCGACTTCCTAGTGGGAGACAGACTTATCTATAAGTCTAGACCAAAATTTCTGAGTGGAAGTCCGTTGTAATACCTTTAAAATGACCAAATGCCCCAACCTACAGCTCATACAGTACACAATTCTTCATAGAACTACACAGGACACAGTATGTTCAGAATGGGTCTTACACATTCAAACATCTGATGCATTGGTAGCATAAAGTACTATGCATGCTATGTGGCTATGTGCACCTGTCAATAAATTCTGGCAGGAGATATGTGAAGATCTATCAGCATGCCTAGGGTGCCACATCCCAGCTTCCCCCTCCCTCTGCATTCTGGGTGACCTCATTCGTATGCCGGGGAGGTGGGGCTTCTCCGGGCCTAGCCCTTGGGGGGTAGAGCGGTGCCGGTCTCAGTGATCCGGTGATGCTCATGGGGATTCTGCCTCCTCCCTGACTGGGGGGGCTGACGGTGGGAATGAGTGTGGGTGCCAGTCGGGAAGCTGGCACCTTGGGGCAGGGCAGTTTCTGCCTCATCCTTTGGGGTCTTTGCCCCCTCCCCATCCTGTTGTGTCTCATTATATACACCCTAGGACCTTGAGGCTGGATATGGTGCCGGGTGGATGGGGAAATTATGTGAAACAGAAACTGATGTGAAACAGAAACAGATGTGAAACAGGAAACTGATGTGAAACAGAAACAGATGTGAAACAGGAAACTGATTTGAAACAGAAACAGATGTGAAACAGGAAACTGATGTGAAAAGGAAACAGATGTGAAACAGGAAACTGATATGAAACAGGAAACGGAAACCGATGTGAAACAGGAAACTGATATGAAACAGGAAACTGAAACATGTGAAACAGGAAACGGATGTGAAACAGAAACAGATGTGAAACAGGAAACTGATGTGAAACAGAAACAGATCTGAAACAAAACAGATGTGAAACAGAAAACGGATGTGAAACAGGAAACGGATGTGAAATAGAAACAGATGTGAAACAGGAAATGGATGTGAAACAGGAAATGGATGTGCTCTCCATTGAAAACAATGTGTTCTTTACACCACAGGTTCATTCTCATGTTTACACCTGTGGGTTTGATTATAACAAGTCAATTTGAGCCATTGATTTGTTTTTCTTAGTGACCTGAACTGCAGATTTAAAATCAACCGTAACTTTTCTATGTGCTTCTTTTTCCATGTTTAAGAGCCCTCTCAGGCTATGTAGTCACCTGTCCAAGTAAATCAACCCTTCTCTTTGCAGCTGCACATGCAGGCTGCCGCACCACATCCGAACCGAAGGCGAGAGGGGAGACTATTGCATCACGGAAAGTTCAGTAGGAGCAGCTGTTGGTAGTACTGGACCAGGAAGGAGGAAGGAATGGTGGGAAAGTGCTGGGAACAAACTGTACACCATCGCCACGGACAAAACCATCAGCAAGCTGATGATGGAGTACAAACGGAGGAAACAGCAGCAGCACCAGTCGCAGCAGAGCCACGTCAACCTGTTCATGAAGGAGCAGGGCTGGGCGGCAGGAGCAGGAGGAGGTGCTGGGGAGAGGAGGGCCGCCGTGGATCCACAAAGGCCCCTGCAGAGGCCGCAGCATCTAATGGACCAGCAGGGCCCCCCTTTGAGGCACTCGGTCAGTGCAGGACCTGAGGTCCTGAGGCAGGAGAAGAGACCCCGGTCAGGATCCACCATCAGCTCTCACAGCATCTCACTGAGGGACTCTGAGGCTCAGCTACAGGTACAGTAGACAGATAGAATAATAGAAACCATCATTCTTTGTAAATTAGTCCAAGTTAAATATTAGAGAGCATGTTTTATCAGTTGAAAATGTTATATAATTATAAAGTATTGCTGCATAACAGAACATTCATAAAATGTGAGCATTTATATAATTCCTCCTCCTTTGAGGAGCCGCTGTAGGAAACGGGTGGAGATTTGGGTTTAAGGTTTAGATAAATACCACCCTGAACAATCCTGATGAACTACTGCGTCTGATTTTTGATAAAGTTATTTCTCTGTTTCCAGGCATGGACCAACATGGTCTTGACTCTCCTCAATCAGGTCCTCCTTCTGTCAGACTCCTCGTTCCTGGCGCTCCAGCCGGCGCTCTACCCCTGCCTCAGCCAGCTCTCCTGCCACGTGACTGACACCCGCGTCCGCCAAGTGTTGCGTGAGTGGCTGGGCCGCGTCGGCAGACTCTATGACATCATTCTGTGACATTTCGGCAAAGACGAAGGATAAGACGAAGAGCGCTGTCTGTCTGTCAGTGAGGAGTGTAAACAGATGAATTTAATTGGTCGGATGCCATCATTTGATGATGGCGCTATACGGTTGAAAGATGAGGGATCTGATTGGCTGGTGATGAAATGACAGATGAGCAGTGATGAGGAAACTGATGTTATCTGATGTTATCATATGGATCTGTGGCACGTTTGAAGAATAAAGAGGAAATCGGTGAACATCATGTGACATTAATTGGGAGGATTTGATTGGCCAATGAAGGATATGGTCAGACGTTTTCTTTTAAACAGCCTCCACTATATTCACATAATAATTTGTTAGTGTGCTACCATCAACAACTGTTTCACATGTTCAACAGGAATGTGTATCTCATCATCCTCACGCTTGCTAGCATTAGGGTGTAAGAACATATTGATTAATTTGAGTAGTGGGATCAATTTTTTTCTGATGCTGATCGGTTCTCAAAAACACTGTATTGATTATTAAATGATAGATTTTGTTACGCCCCACACTTAAGTGGCCCTAAGGGGCAAAGAACTTACCAGCACTGACCTAAAGTAACCACAAAAAGACACCTTGAAAAAGACCAAAACCATGGGATTTATGAACAAAAATATTAACATTACAGCTAAAACAAATCCCAGGCTGAGAGGCATCATGACCAACAGTCCCACTCCATAAGCCTCTCCTCTGATGCTGGACTGGAGCCTTTAGCACTTCTCTCAGGCCAGGTGCACCTCTTGATCACTCCATGAGCAACACCTGGGCAGAGCTAGAAAGGAAAGGAAGAGGAGGGGAGAAGAGGCAAACAGTACACAAAACATACAGCTGTAACATTACACACAGAGATTTGTCGCTGCAGTTCATTTTATTAGGTAGCAGTGTTGTAATCTATCCTCAGCATCTGACTCCTCCCCTCCATAGAAACAGATCAGGACGTTAGGTGTAAACACAGAGAACACAGGCCTATCAGACGGTATCAGGTCTTGTTTATAGTATTGCAGTTCCTCACAATATATTAAATGATATTTCTGTATTGTGATACGTTTATCACCAGATTCTTACCAATGTACAGCCCTAAAGGTTCAACCTGCAAAGGCCAGAGGATGAGATAGAACATCAGAACATCGCTCCATAGCGCCGCCCTACAGGGTACCCAAGGTACCCTATACGTTCAGGTCATCGTTATTTCTGTCCGTCTGTCTGTCTGACTGTCTGTGGACCTCCTGTGGTTCACTTCCTCAACAGATAATGAAACACATATATAAAAATGCAGCTTAGGTTACATTTTGAAAATCCAGACTGAGTCAGAGGGTGACATGACAACCAGTGGAGCATCTGATTGGATGTGACAGTTCATCTGAATGTCTTTGTTTATTTACTTTATGGAATGAGGTCAATAATTTAATTAAACCAAATATCTCATACAGTATGTGTATTTTAATGTGTACTGCCTCTGATACCATGTTATTTTTTGCCACATGAATGAACATGTATGTAAAAGCTTAATTATCTTAAATACTTCATGTGTCACTTTTAGCATTATCTTTCTTCAGGGTTGGTTTTCATATTTGATACTGCCAAAGCAGTATTAGTGTGTACTATCTGATACTGCCAAAGCAGTATTAGTGTGTACTATCTGATACTGTCAAAGCAGTATTTGTGTGTACTATCTGATACTGTCAAAGCAGTACTTGTGTGTACTATCTGATACTGTCAAAGCAGTATTTGTGTGTACTATCTGATACTGTCAAAGCAGTATTTGTGTGTACTATCTGATACTGCCAAAGCAGTATTAGTGTGTACTATCTGACACTGCCAAAGTAGTATTAGTGTGCACTATCTGATACTGCCAAAGCAGTATTAGTGTGTACTATCTGATTCTGTCAAAGCAGTATTTGTGTGTACTATCTGATACTGTCAGAGCAGTATTTGTGTGTACTATCTGATACTGTCAAAGCAGTATTTGTGTGTACTATCTGATACTGTCAAAGCAGTATTTGTGTGTACTATCTGTTTCTGTGCTGTTTGCTTTTGAGTTTGTGTTTGTGCTGCATTCAGGGACAGTTTTACAGTGTAGGACTACTGACTGTCAGGTTTGGGGCTTTAGACTTATATTGGTCTGTTCTGTTAAGGCTGTACATCTCACTGACATTTAAAAGTAAGTTGAGAAAACTATGTTTAAGGCAGCTGTCTTCACATTATTTTTGGAATTTTAAGTCAAACTCACTCTCAAGTTTTGAAAAATGTTCATCTTTTCTATCTTTTTGAGTTAATTCTGTGTGCCTGTGCAAAGGCACACTGACGATTCTTCATCATACTTATTCTGCCTTATTCTTCTTCCACTTTTTCGCCGCGTCACAGCGTTGCCAGCACATGCACAAGACATACATCAAACCGTGCAACTCAATCTGGAATAGTCTGCTATGACTTTTAGTAAAGACTGGCCAAACAGTTTTCGCAAAAAACTGCGAAGAATTTTCCCATAAGAAATCATGGAAAAAGATCTCAAACCCACCACACTTTGAGGCTCTGTAAGTTCGCCCCCCTTCACGAAGAAACGTCATTCAAAGTTTAAACAAGTAACAACAATTGGGACTTTATTCTTCTGAGTCAGCATTTTGATATCTAAAAGGGTTTTTACACAATCACAGTTTAAGTTTGGGGTAATTTCTGCTCCCTTTCAGATTTTATAATGAGTATGTATAGCACAGAGCTAGAGTTTGGTCACATGACCTTAGAGTGGAGAGCAGATGACAAGTCATATAGAAATTTCCCAAACAACTCTCCATAAATCCCACAATCCTGACTCCTCATCCATAATATGTACATCAAACTGTAGGAAAATTTATGCTGCTTCATTTAATACCAGAATGGAACCAAACAACCTTATCGTTAGGGTGCAGAGGACCTAGAATGCCAGGTGGTCCACCAAACTGCTCCATTGACTTCCATCGTAAACTTGAGTGAGGATTTTCATAAAATCTCAGAATCTCCAGGCTTTTTAACTCACTCTAAAGCTAATATTTCTTAACTTAATCTGGACAAATTATATACCAATGTTTTCAGCAACTTCTTGGGATCACCATCGTGTCATCGTTTCAGTGATATGACCTACGTTTCAGCCAGAGCCTCAGTTGTTCGGAGGTTGGTTGTTGGTCAGTTTACTGTGTGTCTGCTGTCTAAACTGCAGGTGTTCAGTGACACAGCTGGGTCTCTGACCTCATGAGTCTATTTTTAGAACATGTAGTAAAGGCAGAGCCAAAGACATTTAGTTTCTACAGCTGCCATTTATCATGAATGGAAGAAATTAAAAAGGTAAATTAGCATTAGCAATATTAGTATCATCGATATGCACCAAGAACAGGCACACATTAAAATTTCTTGCGAAATTTTCTAGTTTATCTTTCTTTACAAAAACTTAAATCTGAGTTTCAGACACCAAAAAGTCTTTTAAGAAAAAGTGTTTCTAAAAAATATTAAAGTTAATAAGATGTAATAATGTAATATTTTTAACTGCAACCAAATAATGACTGTGAATATGTTTGTTTCCAGACCTTTTTATAACTAAGAAAAGTGAAACGTTTACTGTAGCCAGTTGTAATTATGAGTTTTCTCCAAATATTTGGCACTGACCTGAGATCAGTTCATGACATTCACGCTGGTGGAGCTTCATGAAATGCACAGCATCATCAGTTGAAATCCAATCTCCATCCTCAGACACTAAATATACACCTTCTTTAAGAACAAGTGACCAAATTCAACATTTATTTTTTTTAATACTTAGATTTTGGAAAATCTCCATCCAGATTTGTCCAAGCTGAAGGTGATGTCTTCAGATGTTTCTTCTGCCCAAACAAAAGTCCACATTACAAACAAATTACACAAACAGTATTGTGTTAAGATGAGAATGTTAGGTATTTTTACTTAAACGGTGAACCAGTTATAAAGGCTCCCAAACTCCTGGTTGGATTTGTAGGAAACTTTTCTGTCTCTGATGATCCATGGTTACATTTAATGCTCACACATTTCCATTATTTTTTCCTGAGCCCATTCTAGCTCCACAGGGGATGAACCATTTTCTAGATGTCAGTGATCACATGACATTTCCTCTATCTCCAGCCTCAGGACGAACTCCTGATAAGAAGTTGTCTGTTGTGTCCTGTAGTTTTCTTCCTTACTGAGACAATCAGTCCTGAAGGTGTGAGCTTTATTTCCAAAGATACTGCGACTGCACTCATCTGTACATTAATAGATAACTCAGAGTCATGTTGTAAATGTGTCATTACACCTGACATCAGTTGATCTCTGGGTTGTAATAACAGCAGGATGATGAAGGAGGTGATGCTAACGTCACCAGGTCACTCGTTCATCTCTCTGCCAGCCTCCTCTCTTCCTCTGCTGCTCTCATTACAAATCATAGTTGTATACTACTAATACTTATCTTCATAATTATAGTGTTGTTATGTGTCATTGCTGCCTGGTTTATGTTCACAGACTGTTTCTGTGAGGGAATGAAAGACTGTGTTGATGTACAGCACTGGAGTCAAAGACGGGTGGATGGAGGACAGACAGGATCCAGATCCAGACCCGGTCTGTTGTTAGGGTTACAGTAAAGAGTCATTTCAGTTCAATGTTAATAAAAAGTCTTCTATGTCGAGTCGCGTGTGACTTTAAACACACCGTGATCATTCATTAATGATGGTGCTGCTGGAGCCACAACAAAGAAAAGTGTCTGTGGCGAATACAGTATGACAAAGTAACACAACACACTATTAGAGTTCACCACTGTTTGCACCAACCACACCCATTTTTTGAGATTCCATTTTTAACTTGAAACATGTAGAAATCTTGACTCCATCACACGGCTGATGAGACATTCAGGGTCCGACCGTCACCACATTAGTGATGTCAAAAAGGAATATGACACCATGAAATAGAGTCATATTAAAAAGATTGCTCATAAAAATCAAAAATTAAATCTATGAATTACATTTTTCTCACACATTTACTTTGAAAGAACCTCTATGTTGGTGTGTGAAGGTCTGTTTCAGCAGTTCTCCAGCTGGTAGACCTCATTCATTCATTCATTCAAAAACACAAAAGGGAAGAAGAAAATGAAAAAGTAAAATAAGATGATAAAAATCTGTTTGGAGAGATGATTTGATAAATAAATTTAGATCATTAAAGTGTAAAATAAAACAGTAAAGTTAAAGAATTAGCAGGTTGGGAGGTTTAAGATCAAATCTCTAAAATGTCCAAAGGTTATAGGTATTATGTTGGCAGTTTATTTCATGAGTTAATGTGGATTATGAAGTTATAACCACAACAAAAATGATTAATTAGTGCTGACACTCTAAAAAGCATCACCCTGTCTGACTGACTCTGGTCTCAGAGGCAGTGTTACTCCAGAGGCCATCACAGTAAACATAAAGTCTGGCCAGAATCATTTCATAATACAGTAAAGTCACTGTGTTCCATATTTGTGATTATTTTAAAACAAGAGAGTCCTATCACAGAGGAGTTTTGAAGGAGCTCAGATACATTAAATTTAACAGATTTTAGACACACTGTGACCCTGAATAACATCAGAAAACTCCATCTGAGACACTCTGGTCATTTTGTTCCTGCAGCGTTTCCAACTGTCCAGTAAATGACAGACCTGGATGAGAGCATCTCGCCTCTCATCCTGTCCCTCAGCCCCGCCCACGGTCCCGCCCATGACCCCTGACCTGTCCCCATTCATCCCTCTGAGGGCGAGCAGTGGTGGACAGATGTTGTTTGCCATCAGTGTTATCAGCAGCAGTGGAGGGAAGGATTTAGTTGGTGTTAACACCAGGACAGGACTAAAGTGTCAACTCTTCACCAACAGTTTGTGTTGATCTGTCTGCTTTTCATTCAGTCTCACACAGTGTTAGTGTGTCTGTGTTCTTATGTGAAGGTTTGACATAGTAGATTAAGATGAATTATGAATCTAGAGCTTGTTTGAATTCATCATAAGAACAGAAGTTATCAGCAGTCTAAGAGGATCTGATGGTTTGTCTCAGTCCTGAGGAGAAGCTCCACATCCACATGTCATCATGGGTTCTGTCACCAGATAGATTTAGGAGCTCTTTCTTCTGTCCTTGTGCTATAAATCACCTTTCTACCAATACTTCATGCAGTTTAGTGTCTTATTGAGCAGTCGAGGGATTATTTGGACCATAAACAGATTTAAGAGGTGATGACCTCATATATCAGAGCTCAGCTGTTCCTACAAAAGAAGAAACTACTTAAAAAGTGTTGCTTCAAAAATGACTGGACTACTTTTGGAGAACTCAATGAGTGGATGAGAGCCTGTCTGACACTGATGGAGAAAGCCATACATGACCCAGATATCTGACACACTTTCTAAAGTGGAAGATCACATGACTGAGGCATCATGACATCGTATAGAACCGAGTCAGCCAAAGAGAAATCTCTCTTTTTCAAACACTGACACTGTACCATGGAAGAGTTAACGATGGGAAGAGCTGTTTTATTTAAGTTTAAGTCTGTAAAGTCAGGTTTTAACTCAGAGCAACATGGAATTCATGTCGTACAAAAAGACTGTAAAGATTAAAGTATATCTGCTATTTATATTTATTTATATTTATAGATCATCAAAAAGGCACAAACAGCTTCATGTTAATTAATCCAAAGAGAGAGAGCTCAGCAAGAACCCATCAGAAGATGGAGCTAATATTTATTAATAAAATATTTATTAATCTTTTTTTATTATTCATAAAATATGTTTATGAATGGATAATTAAAGCGTGGTCAGAGCTGAGCTCATCTGGAACATCACTGCTCTCTCTCTCTGTCGTTGATGAGCTCTGCTATTACAGCAAGACAGATGGTACTCTGCACATTATGGGATGTCTGGTGAAATACCATCATTGAAATGGCACATTTGTTAAATTCCAGCGGTGCTCGTCAGTCTGTTTTCATCATCATGAGGAACATCCTCTGTCCTCTGAGCCTGAAACACATCTTGGTTTGGTGACTTTAGGTCTGACAGCCTGTTTCTAACTGTGGCTGTGAAAGTGTGACATATTTAAACATCATCATCATCAGGAAGTAGAGCAGTCATCCTTTTATTGGAGGTCAGAGTTCCTATCCTCTGTGGTTAAATGATGCTCCAGTGGTGTGTGAGGGTGAGGCGTCTATGAATGTGTGTGAATGAGTGACTGCTGCCTTGTGTTGTGAATGAGTGACTGCTGCCTTGTGTTGTGAATGAGTGACTGCTGCCTTGTGGCTTGTGTTGTGAATGAGTGACTGCTGCCTTGTGTTGTGAATGAGTGACTGCTGCCTTGTGTTGTGAATGAGTAACTGCTGCCTTGTGGCTTGTGTTGTGAATGAGTAACTGCTGCCTTGTGGCTTGTGTTGTGAATGAGTAACTGCTGCCTTGTGTTGTGAATGAGTGACTGCTGCCTTGTGTTGTGAATGAGTGACTGCTGGCTTGTGTTGTGAATGAGTGACTCCTGCCTTGTGTTGTGAATGAATGACTGCTGCCTTGTGTTGTGAATGAGTGACTGCTGGCTTGTGTTGTGAATGCTGCCTTGTGTTGTGAATGAGTGACTGCTGGCTTGTGTTGTGAATGAGTGACTCCTGCCTTGTGTTGTGAATGAATGACTGCTGCCTTGTGTTGTGAATGAGTGACTGCTGCCTTGTGTTGTGAATGCTGCCTTGTGTTGTGAATGAGTGACTGCTGGCTTGTGTTGTGAATGCTGCCTTGTGTTGTGAATGAGTGACTGCTGGCTTGTGTTGTGAATGAGTGACTGCTGCCTTGTGTTGTGAATGAGTGACTGCTGGCTTGTGTTGTGAATGAGTGACTGCTGGCTTGTGTTGTGAATGAGTGACTGCTGCCTTGTGTTGTGAATGAGTGACTGCTGGCTTGTGTTGTGAATGAGTGACTGCTGGCTTGTGTTGTTCATTTTGTCATGTTGGTAACAAGGACTTGTTAATATTTCCATCCTTCTCCAAACCAGGTTAGTTAACTTATGTCCCTTTCTTTTTGTTTGTTTTCTTGTTTGTTTGTCTGAGGAGACCTCGATAAGGACATCAAATGGTCATCAAAATGGATCAGTAATCTGTGTGTTCTTGTTTTGCTGAGTAGTCCCAGACTCCCTCCATCCCTTTGTAGATCAGCTCCGAGCAGATGTGAATCCTCCCATCAGGACCAATGACGTGTCTCCTCTCAGCTGGATGTCTGCTGCCATCATTTTCTTCTCCCTCCTCCTCCTCTCAGTTTCAGGCGGATCACTTAAGCTCTGCAGTCAGTGTCCCTCTGAGCTCTCAGTGGACTCCTCCTCTCTCTGTGGACCGGACCTCCTCCGAGTGCAGCTCCTGGCTCCGTCTGGGCTTCACCTTCTTCACCATCCACCATGCGGTCTCTGTTGGAAAGCAGCTGGATGAAATTTGGACCTGCTGGCCGAGACTCTCTGGACTGGTCATTTGGACCCTCGGTGCTGCCCTCTACTGACAGACAGGCAACGGTGAGTCATTCATTATCAATCAACCTGCTGTTTTCATTTTAATCATGTTTTTATTCATTTGATTCATCATTTGATATATAAAATGCCTCCAGAAGAACTCACAGCATTAAAGTGAACCAAAACATTATTTTTGAAGCATTTTATCATACAAAGTTTAAAGGTTTGCACAACAAAACCATGTAGCTTCTTATCCTTTGAAGACAAATCTGAAATATATTATATTAATATATTAAATATAATATATTGTATTATATATATATATATATTGAAAAAAGCAGGATTAAATATGGATTACAAAAATACAGGCATACATCCATAAAAACACACATACAATAAGTAAATATCTGCATTCAGTCAATGAGGATTAACCCAAGAGATGCAGCTGTGTTGAAAACATTTGCTCTAAATCTCAATGAAACATCTAGAGTGTTGTTTAAACTTTTCATCTTGTTTATTAGTTTTCATCACAGACGTCTCCTTAAGTAAAAAAAAATTTACATTTTAAACATTTATTTTAATCTTTCATTCAAATCTTAAGCTCATGTTTTTCTTGGATTTACAGCTAAACTAATATTCAGTGGCCTCTCACAGTAATAGTATGGATGATGCTTAAGAAGAGCTGTTTATGACAGACAGCACCCTCTGCTGGCCAAATGGTTTTTATTTATTCTCACATATTGATAATGATGTCAGGAGCCTCCTTATATGTTAGGACTAATTAATGAAAGGAAATTAGAATATGCTATTTATAATGCAATAAAACAACTTTGATTCATCTAATCCCCCATCTACCTCCCTATCTCTCTCTCTCTCTCTCTCTCTCACCGCAACCGGTCAAAGCAGAGGCTCCGCCGACCTTGTGTCTTGGATCTGTTTTACGTTTCTTCCTGTTAAAGTCAGTTTTTTCTCTCCACTGTCTCCATGTTCTTCTCATTGGGTCTCTTTAGAATAAAGAGTCAGTCTAGATCTGCTCTGTTTGGAAAGTACCTTGATTTAACTTGTGTTGTGATTTGGCGCTATACAAATAAATGGAATTGAATTTAATTGAATTATTGAATTGTGTCTGACTCACAGGGCCAGAGCTCAGGTGAAGCCATCAGTGCAAGAGCCATCACCTACATCACCATAGCAACCGTCTCCATCCTCCTCCTCTTCCTCAGTGCCCTCAGTTTCCTGATGTGGCACCGTAGGCGGGGCTTCACCCTCAACAGCAAGCTGGGACTGGCCAACGTGATCGCCCTGGAGGACCTGCAAGACCCGGAGAGGAACTGTGAGCTGCTGTCCTCCATCCGGCGTAGTCAGAGGGAGCACCGGCTGCCCAGTTCCAGCACGGAGCAGGACATAGCAGACGGTGTCTTCCTCATGGTCTACCTACCCTCACCATATGAACAGACACTCACCAGGATTGCCAGAGCTGCCAGCACAAGCAGCTCCAAGGAGCTGCTGCCGCCGAGTCCTGGACCAGAGACAAGAAGCAGAGATGAAGCAGAAGGGATGAGACTGACAGACAAGGTATTCATAGAGGAAGAAATCATGGCCTGAATCAGGGCAGGATCCAAAGGAGAGAGGGAGGATGATAACATCAAGCCTTCCCTCCCACCAAAACTGGACTGTACATCCATCTAGATCTGGAGAGGAGCAGGAAAGATGAACAGACTAGAGCTAGAGGAGACATCCGGACCTGCTACACCAACCATCTATGTCCATTTTGGTTTCAAACTTGGATTCAGGACACGTTATTCTTTTTTTTCATTGGATGATGACTCTGAATGCTTTGGAATTCAGGTGTCCTTCTGTCGACATAGCTTCTTATACATAACCTGGATGACGGTGTCACTCATATTCTGTCTACAGTAGGACTTTAAGAAGTGCAGGTGGATAAAAATCATCCTAGTCTTTACTCTTACAGTGTGTGTCGTCAGTAAACATGTGTACATCCTTCAAACTGAGCACCAACATCACTTTTACACTCAGAAACATTCTATTTTCTAATGCTGATATTTGTATATATTTCGCTGCGTTGCTGCATGTGTTTTGGTTTTTTCTGTATTTTTTATTTTGTCTCATTGTCTGAACTGTGGCTGACAATAAAGTGAAGACGTATAAATGCTGCAGTGCTCTGTTAGTTATTTTATAGGGTTTCATTGATCACGTGTCACCAGAAAAAAAAACAAATCACTATTTAAACACTTAAAATTGTACATGGCTGATGTCTACAGAAGGCCAGAGAGGACACTATTCGAGGTTATTTTTTTCTTTATTATTTGTTTAATGTATAAAATGTGTGTGTGTGTGTGTGTGTGTGTGTGTGTGTGTGTGTGTGTGTGTGTGTGTGTGTGTGTGTGTGTGTGTGTGTGTGTGTGTGTGTGTGTGTGTGTGTGTGTGTGAGAGAGAGAGAGAGAGAGAAACAAAAAATGAATATTCTTTCAGCTGAAACTCGCGTCTCCATATTTCATGTTTTGGTGGAAAACAATTAAAGCTAATATTCCAAACTAGCTGGCCAGTTAGTTTTATAACACTGAATGACAGTAAACTGTCAAAATGGTCTTTTATTTGGAAACAGTTTAACCTGTAATGATGAATTTCTTTCTCCACTCCTCCCATCACATAATCCAATTTTCACTAACAGTCAGTCACTAAAAATAGGACAAAATAAAACTCATTGTATAATTTGTCAAATGTTTCCTGAAGCATGAAAATATCACATTTCCTTTACATTATTGAATGACATTTTACTAAAAGGTTTGCACAACAAAAGTGAGTGTGATGCTAATAAAGAAGTGGCGGATCAAACACAGACTGGTGTATTCACATGGCTTTATACAGACGGCTGCATGCAGCACAGTGATTGTAAATATACAAGATTCAAGATTTATGTTTTTAAGTTACTGTGCATCAAATGAACCTTCAGGTATGGTTCCCTTTGCAATAACAAAAACACATGAATTTGATTGTGAAGTGAGGATGATGAGTTCAGGGGTCTCACAGATTGAGGGAAAAAGCTGGATGCTGGATGTTATCTGTATATCACGTTTCCTCTTGATATTAACTCTGGTCTGTATCTGTCCGATGATGCTGGTGTCATCTGCATGATCCATGTCTGTGATGGAAGTGTACAGTGTGAACAGCAGGGGGGCTGAGCGCACAGCCCTGAGGGACCTCAGTGAGCGGAGGAGGTGTTACTGCCAATCAGAACTGTTCTGGGGTCTGTTTGTGAGGAGGGTACTAAAGCCCAGTGTGATGGTACAAAAGCAACGACCATCTGATGTAGGTGTTATTGTCAAGGTTATCTATATATTATGAATATTTTACACTCACACACATATAAATATTGTCCTCCATGTTTTGCACAAATAGCATTTTTTAAACGTCTTCTGAAGCACAGATTTTTTTAAACCTCATCATCTAAATGTGCACGTCTGTTGTTGTTTTGTGTGTTTGTGTGGTTAACACTGCTGGGTCATGTGTCAGAAAGTAACATAAAGGTGACGAAAAAAGAGTCAAATGAATATGAATAAATAATAATCAGATATTATTTCTTGCTTGCTGAGGATCTTTGTTCATGTAACGCTTTCTGGTTCACCGTTGAACCGTTAAATGTTCTCGTGTTTACAGAGACATTATGTAAAACAAAGTCATGAGGACAGGACTGACGAGTTCACACAATACATACCTATACTGTTTCAACACACCCTCAATGTCATGCACACTCGTCTGCTACAAACTACACACACACACACAGAGCACAACCACGACACATGTTCCTGATTCCTCCTTGAACTGCACATCAGACCGCAAAAACACACATCAGCAGAAGTGTAAATGTGGTTTGTTCTCTTAAACAGACACGACTCCATCTTCCTTTTGGCAACTTTATTTTTCACGGTTGTGCTTTTTTTAATGCAATTTTCTCACGAAACACATGGACTCAGTACACACACTTTTTTATTTGCACATCCTGATGACGTAGTATGTCGCTCTGTACTGCCATCTCCTAACAAAATAAAGCTGAATACACAAAATACTTGCAAAATGAAAATACAATGAAATTACAATATGTTGCCCTTTGAGAACTTTATGTATTACAACTCCATGAAATATCTAGTGTCTTAAATATTTCTAAGTCGCAACATATGCTAAAATTATAAGACCACAGTGAGCGATAGCATCAAACCGTAGAACAGTTTTCTATATCGACTGACTCACTGTCAGTGGTTTTAAAGGAGTAAATGGACTGTACTTATATAGCACCTTTCTAGTCTGACTGACCACTCAAAGCGCTTTACAACACAAGCCAGCATTCACCCATTCACACCAACATTCATACCATGCAAGGAGCCACCTGCTCATTGGGAGCAGTAACCATTCACACAAACACTCACTCACAAACACAAATGGAACAAACACTCTCACACCAATGGAACAAACACTCACACCAATGGAACAGCCATTTGGAGCAATTTGGGGTTCAGTATCTTGCCCAAGGACACTTCGACATGTAGGCTGCAGGGGCTGGGGATCGAACCACCGACCTTCTGATAAGTCGACTGCTCCACCACTGAGCTACAGCCGCCCCATAATCCAAAAGGAGTGTAATCCAACACACCCAGCTGCTCTTCTGTCTAAGCACGTTTGAAAATAACAGTCTCCCAGTTTACTGAACTACCTGGTTACTGGACAGGAGTCAGAGGAGGAGCTTCTCTGACTCCAGATGTAGAGGTCAGTGATGTAATATGACTAACACTGATGCCGAGCCTCCCACTGAAACACTGTCTAACCAGTAGGTCATGAAGGGATGTGAGTTATCTACAGTCATCCTTCTCCCAGCATCCAGCTGCAGCGGTCCCAAGCACACCTTCTCCCATCCCTATCATATATTTTCAACCTTAAACCAAACCTTTAGTGTGGAAAACAGTTTATTCATAGCAAATTAGAATTAAATTAATAATTTATTAGCTATTAAAACCAAATAAGAATGGAACTTAATTAGCCTTTAAATGGTTACGATTGAAACAAGCAGGTCCTGGTTTCCCAGTTTTACCAAATCTTATAATCTATCCAAGAGTCTCTGAGAGTCTGCCTAATGATGTGTGCCTGACTACGCCTTTATACAGTATTACTGTATATAATTACTGTATCTAATGCTTATATATGTTATGAGTATAACTGTATTACTGAGATAATCTACTCGTATGAACAGAGAGAAAAAAAAGGGGGGGGGACTGTGGCTCAGGAGGTAGTAGTGCTCGTTCACAGAATGAAAGGTCACTGGTTCAATCCCCAGCCCCTGCAAGTCTACAAGTAGAAGTATCCTTGTGAAAAAGACACTGAACCCCATAAAGGCAGCCCACTGCTCCTCAGGGATGGGTCAAATGCAGAGAAAGATGAAGACAGTATCTCAAAAAAAAAGAGGACCATCACTAGACTGATAGCTGCCTCACCTGGTGTATTTTCATTGCAGTTTCATGACAATACCAGTGAGCTTAGATATGTGAATACATACATGAAATAAAAGGACATGTAACAACAGGGTCTATAAATATAACACTGTTGACTATGAGCAACAGGCATGTGCTCATTAACTGTGCTTTCTGTTGGGTTGAAGCAGTCAGAGGTGAGGCTGAGCTCGTCGCTCCTCTCGTCTCTATTTATTGTTGAGCTCTGCAGTTTTGGCAATTTTGACAAGAAAAATACTTGGAATTATACAAAAAAGACATTTTTAACACAGACGGATGGAAAATATTTATATTATATTGCTATTACCTTGTGTAACAGTTATTTACTCTAGCTAGCCATAACAGGGGAGACTTCCCTGTCTCCCCTGATTGCACGTCACTGCAACAGAGACTACATTTACTATAGCTTAGAATTAAGGCTGGCTTAATGATGCACTGAGCTCCTCTCTCCTCCTCTCCCTCTCTCATCATCATCATTATTATTATTATTTTTGCTATTACTATTATTATCATATCATTATCATCATCATTATTATTATCAGTATTGTTATTGTAGCAGTTATTATGAATCTCTTATTGTGGTTGAACATGTCTGTGTCCCTGTCCCTCACTCCCTCCCTCTCTCCACCTATCCTTATCTCTCTCTCTCTCTCACTCTCTCTCTCTCCCAACCTTTCTCCCTCTCTATCTCTCTCACCGCAACCGGTCAAAGCAGAGGCTCCGCCCACCTTGAGTCTTGGATCTGTTTTACGTTTCTTCCTGTTAAAGTCAGTTTTTTCTCTCCACTGTCTCCATGTTCTTCTCATGGAGGATTGTTGGGTCTCTTTAGAATAAAGAGTCAGTCTAGATCTGCTCTGTTTGGAAAGTACCTTGATATAACTTGTGTTGTGATTTGGCGCTATACAAATAAATGGAATTGGATTTAATTGAATTATTGAATTGTGTCTGACTCACAGGGCCAGAGCTCAGGTGAAGCCATCAGTGCAAGAGCCATCACCTACATCACCATAGCAACCATCTCCATCCTCCTCCTCTTCCTCAGTGCCCTCAGTTTCCTGATGTGGCACCGTAGGCGGGGCTTCAGCCTCAACAGCAAGCTGGGACTGGCCAACGTGATCGTCCTGGAGGACCTGCAAGACCCGGAGAGGAACTGTGAGCTGCTGTCCTCCATCCGGCGTAGTCAGAGGGAGCACCGGCTGCCCAGTTCCAGCACGGAGCAGGACATAGCAGACGGTGTCTTCCTCATGGTCTACCTACCCTCACCATATGAACAGACACTCACCAGGATTGCCAGAGCTGCCAGCACAAGCAGCTCCAAGGAGCTGCTGCCGCCGAGTCCTGGACCAGAGACAAGAAGCAGAGATGAAGCAGAAGGGATGAGACTGACAGACAAGGTATTCATAGAGGAAGAAATCATGGCCTTTAGATTAAAGAGTCAGTCTAGACCTGCTCTGTTTGGAAAGTACCTTATAGACCTTATATAACGTTTTTGTGATTTTAGTGCTATATAAATAAATTGAACTGAACTGAATAACATTATACACTTGTGGATATGTGAACTTTTTTTAGCATCTGAATTTGTGAGTAAAAAGTGTATTTTGTGCTATTTATAAACAAATGTGTATTTTTCCCATTTAAAATTTTTTTCTTTCATTTTTCATTTATAAAAAAGTATGTGGTATTTTTTACATTTATAAATATGTGTATTTTTTTTACATTTATACATAAATATGTGTGGCGTATCTTTCACATTTATAAATAAATATGTGTATTTTCCATTTATAAATATGTATATTTTTCACATTTATAAATAAATATGTGTGATGTTTACATTTATAAATATGTGTATTTTTTCATTTATGAATAAATGTGTATTTTTTACATTTACAAATAAATAGGTGTATTTTTCACATTATAAATAAATATGTGTATTTTTCACATTTATGAATGTGTATATTTTTCACATTTATAAATATGTATATTTTCACATTTATAAATCGGTGTATTTTTCACATTTATAAATAAATATGTGTATTTTATCATTTATAAATAAATATGTGTATTTTCCATTTATAAATAAATATGTGTATTTTCCACATTTATAAATATGTGTATTTTTTTCATTTATAAATAAATAAGTGTAATTTTACATTTATAAATATGTGTATTCTTTTCATTTATAAACGTGTATTTTTTACATTTATAAATACATATGTGTAGTGTATTTTTTACATTTATAAATACATATGTGTAGTATATTTTTTTACATTTATAAATACATGTGTAGTGTATTTTTTACATTTATAAATATGTATATTTTTCACATTTATAAATAAATGTGTATTTTTTACCATCTAATAAAAAAATCTGTGTATTTTTTCCAATTTATAAATATATGTATTTCTTTCATTCATAAATAAATATGTGTATTTTTTACATTTATAAATTACACTAATTAGTCATTTTGTTCATAACAACATTTAGTGGTAGAAAAAAACAGAAGGGACACATTTAGATTTATCAGTTTATCAGTTGAACAGGATAGGAATATGGCATTAATATGATTATTGATAATTAGATGAGGAATAGAAGACTGTCAGATTTCATTTCTTTGTTATATCGATAAAGTGCATTTTCGTATTTGCTGTTCATACGGGCAAAATACTTCACAAAATATGGAATAATGGTCAGAGATTGTGACGTCTGGAACCATCAGGTGTGTGACTCTTTGTAGGGTTAGAACCAGTGACATATACAGGGGTGCACGATGCGTGCCATGTATTAGAACAAGAAGCGCTTTTGTGTACCACCACTGTGTGTGTCGTCTGTGTCTAACAACGGAGAATTCAATTAATTAATTAAGATGTGGGTCCAACGGCACAGAACATAGTAAAGGGGCTTCTGCAACTTCCATGCTTGTGGATTAAAGGACAAATTAGAGTAGTAAAGCAACATTAATGTTAATTAAAGCTGCAAGCAGCGTTGTCGGGCCCTCGCACTCCGGCGCCGGTCGTGGCGTGTGCCCGTCGGGCCGTGCGCCAAATTTGGCCTCACTACTGCAAACTTGGATAAATGCAAGGCTCTGTATCTGCATGCATTATGGACACTGATGGACAAATTGTGATGTACCTCATTTTGTCCACTATGTGGTGCTAGACACCACCTAATAATTTTGACTCGTCTTTGAGTATATCATGTGTAGCCCACACCATGAAAATGTAATCAAAATCAAAGAAAATTGTCATACGAGACATTTTTGCATTTGCCAGCAGGTGGCGCTATCACTGGTACTCAATATTGTTATGTAGATGTCTTCAGGATGCGACTTTAAGCATATCTACCAAGGTTCATACATGTAGGTTAAACACAGACTCGGATATGCTTATTTGAAGTTTTACAGGGGGCGCTGTGGAGCCAATTTGCCACAACAGATCCTTTAAACCATATGAGACAGTAAGTAGTACCACCTCTGACGAGTGTGTCAATTTTGGTGAGCATCTGAGCTTCCCTGGCCTCTCAACGCCAACTTCCTGTTTGATGGCGAACATCAAACGTCCCGCCCCCGCCATGTGACCCAAACTCGCAATATTGTAAATATTGCGAGTTTGGGTAGCAAATTTGAGGTCCTTGTGATGAACGGCCTGATATAGCACATCAAATTCTGAAGTATATAACTTCCTCTTGCCACTAGGTGGCAGTGTGACTATTATCGAATTTATCTGTATGGATGTGTTCAGGGCGGGACTCTTATCAAACATGTGAAGTTTGGAGCAGATTGGAACATGGGCAGCAGAGTTATAACAACTTCCTGCTTCACGGTGAAACATCAACATTCGCCAGACAGCCATGCCTACAACTTTGCACGAAAACGCACAAGCTTCAGAATCCTGCATTATCAACTTGTTATTACTGTTCTCAGGTAATTTGAAGCCAATATGTTCAATGGCCTAGTAATTGTGTATCAAAACGTAAAATATGACCTTTCCTGTTGCCACTAGGTGGTGCTATGACTAATGCTAAATTTTGTTATTTGGATGTCCTTAGGGCGGGACTCTTGACCAGCATTTGAAGTTTCGTGCTGATTGGACCTTAGACAATGAAGTAATGACAATTTTCATTTTCATGGCGAGACATCAAAATTTGACGAAATGTGACCCCGGGCCACACCAACACCGTTCAACGAAAACTCACGATTTGAGCAATCTTTGATCCCCATGGGGTTTAGGTAGTACTGACAAAATTTGAAGTCAATTTCGTACATGTACGTGAAACTGTGGGCGGGGGCTTCACTTTAGGGGGCGCTAGCGAGCCATTTTGCCACGCCCATTTCCAATCACCATATTACACGTAAATTTTCACCACGACTGATGTTTCTGCCAACTTTCATGAGTTTTTGAGTATGGACAGGTCCCCAAAAAGGCGATTCATTTCGCAGAAAGAGAATAATAATAAAAACTCTTTGCAGAACAATAGGGTCCTCGCACGCTTAGTGCTCGGGCCCTAATTAAAGTGGCTAAAGTACAGATTGCACAGTCCAACCTAGTGTGAATAATACTGTACTGTTTGTGTTATGTGTGTGCCCCCCCCCCCACACACACACACACACACACAAACACTGAGCATTTATTTACAGAAAAGAGGTGTAAAAAGAACAGAACGGTTTAAGAAGATATGTGGTGAGAATACCGTTGTCTTTGTTAAACAAGGCAAGTTTCACATATTAGATGGTCTGTATGGAGACAAGAGACTGTTGGAAATATGGAGGCTGTTACCCGACATTCAGATCAAATTAAACGAATTAAATGATTAGAAATAGTCTATTTTAGCCATAATCCTTACAAAAGATAAATAGAGGATGGGGGGTGAAAAATCTTGGGAACCCCGGACCTAAAACATATCTGTTTCATGCAGCGCTAAAGCTGAGCATCAAGCATCATCTTCGGGTGCTCATTTGAGAACCAAATAAAAACTTTTATGTGCACCCCTGGACATATAGTTTGACTCTCTAATTGGTATGTGTTAGAGTTGTTGCTGTTAACAATCTTTATAAAACTGTCAAACTTAATTAAGATTTTAGATAAAAACTCACTAAATTAATTTAGAAACCCTGTTTCGGTGACATTAACACGAGCATGGCTGTTATTGACCTAATTTGAGGTAAATATGGTCAACAGACCAGCATGTCATTTCCTGTTGCCACTAGGTGGAGCTATGACCACAGCTGAATATTGTCATCTAGACGTCTTCACGTCAAGACTATTATCCATCATGTGAAGCTTGGGGCAGAATGAACCATGGATTGTGGAGTTATAACAACTTCCTGTTTCATGGTGAAACATCTAAATTTGCTAAATTAGACTCAAAATCTAATCATCTGTTCTCCTACCCAGGACCTACCTCTCTAAAAGATTTCAACAGAATCCATTCAAAACCTTTTGAGTAATCCTGCTTACAAACACACACAAACACACAAAGACATGGCACAGATCATGACTTCCTGTAACTCTTGTTAAAGTTAAATGCTGCTTAGCTTGTTTAAGAGCCTGAGGCATCCTGGTAGCCACACCCTATCTGCTCTGCAGAGCACATACAGAGACTTGCATGCAGTCTGGTTTTACTTTGAATTGTGTGTACAGTGTGTGCTGCTCCCGGACTCTCAGGATGGCTCTGAATGTCCCAGGACTGGTAGCCACCCTCATATTCTACCTGCTGGTTCTCGGGATCGGCATCTGGGCCTCTATCAAATCCAAGAGGGATGAAAACAGGACGCAGGCCCACCATACAGACATGGCCCTGTTGGGGGATAGAAAAATCAGCTTGGTGGTGGGCATCTTCACCACAACCGGTGAGTTTGTTCTAGTGCAGCACTACTATATGTTATAAAAATAACATTTTAGTCTGCCATCACAGGATGGTCCTGATTAACTTACTCAGGACACATTGTTTTAATGTTGTTTTTGTCATGTGTGCATATTTATTAGGGGTCCACAATAAAACTGGTACACTGGTATAGACCGATCATTCATAACATTATACACACACACAGATGAAGGGAATAACACTGATTATCTTGTTACAATGCCACCTGTCAGTAGGTGAGATATATTAGAAAACAAGTGAACATGGGTGCCCAGGGCTCATTGAAGCGTATGGGGAGCAAAGGCTAGACCCTGTTTGATCCCACAGAAGAGCTACTGTAGCCCAGAGTACAGAGAAAGTTCATGCTGGTTCTGCTATAAAGGTGTCAGAACACCATTACCCATAAAACACCAACACCACAGCACACCTTCTAGTGGGATCCATGTCTCAGCGGGTCAGGGCTGTTTTGGCGGTAAAAGGTGACCAACACAATACAGGTCATAATGTTATGGCTGGTCGGTGTACATCGGTACGACGTAATAGTGAACACATAGTTATATGGCTTTACGTTCGACGAGAACTGGCACTTCGGACGGTTTCGGTTATTTCCGTATTTGCCCGGGATGTCATGCCGTCCGTGACTTTCGTTTGCTCCGGAAGTCAAACATTTGTGGCTCAAATTGGCGACGAAGGATTTTACCGGACTTTACCGTGTGTGTGACAACATTTTGGTTTAAAGAAGTTCTCTAAGGACGGTACAGCTGATGAAAACATGGTGGTTTGAAAGAGTTAAAATACGGAAGTTACATTCTCCGGTGGAAAATCAAATCTGACGTCTCATTAGCGTTGACATCCTGTGTTATTGTCAGAAGTTTGGATGTCCTGTCGGTGTGACGTCAGTCTGTGTCAGACGTCAGCTGAGAGCACAGCAACAAGTCGAGGGTCAAACATGGGGACGCTGACGGGAAACTTTGGAGGAAAATCCACTGACCACGGACTCAGAACTGGACCAACACAGTCACAGGTTAATAGTTAAAGATCGTTGACTCTTGTGAATCTGGAGACCCTATCGATGCACTGGACCATCAGGAAGCGATTCTCTGACGTAATAATTCCACGCATGTACGATGAGACCAAGATAGACGTTATGACGGGCCTCAAACCTGCAGAACAAGTAAACGAATATCAGACCCTAAACAAACATGTCTGGTGTGATGCTGGGTTAAACAGCTAGTGTTGGGTTGATACTGGCCACTTACTGGTAAGCTAACTTTACTGGTGTGAACCAGTTAAATCATTGTGTAGACTAGTATGTGACACAAGATCAGAACCAGTGTTAGTGTTGTATTCTGTCACGCTGTGGTGAGAGAGGTAGGAGGGTGAAGAGGAGCCCAGACAGGTTTGAAGCAGGATTTACTGAACTTGATCCAACAAATGCAGCCAAGAGAGCAGCTGCTTGACTGGAGGAACGAGCCTTCTGAGAGGAGTCTGCTGCACACAGGAAGGAACAATCCGCCTCCAGTGTGATGTTCAGAAGTGCTGAACTGGGATTGGCTGAACCTCTGTCAGTGTATGCAGCTCTCCGCTAACTGTGGCAAACTCCATGCCACAGTACAAAAGAATGAAGACAGCCTTTGGCCCAAGCTTCACCCAAACACACTGCACCTCTGGAGGCTGCTTCAGGTGACGTCCAAACAGACTCATGCAAACAGAGAGATGGGTGGAGTGCTACCAGGAGCTCTATTCAAGGGTGAACATAGTGACAGCAGTGGAGAATACCAACCTGCTACCCATCCATAATGAAAGAGCTCAGCATTCCACCCTCTGTACAGGAGCTCAGTAACTCGACTCCCTAGCCTGCAGCAGATCTCCCAGATCAGAGGCATTCCCCCGGAGGTCATCCAGAAATCAGAAACGTTATTGCCAGGTACATTTACACATACAAGGAGTATGTAACATGTCGTTACCATGGGGACAGAAGCGTGCTCCCCTCTCTACTCATTTGTTTTCTCCATCAGTCTCAAGATCATGGATTGGTTCGGACTCCACTCTCATGGTGGTGGAGGACTTCACATAGCTTGGCTCAACCGTCTCCAGCAACTTCTCTTTGGATGCCAAGATAAACATGCAGGGCAGCAACAACAAGTGTTCACCTAGCAAAGGGGGTCTGGGACAGGTCTTTTCCGACTATACTATAAGATGAAGCCTGTGTGCCCCGCCCAGTGCTGTATGCTCATAAAGCATCAACTCTAATCATCAGCATCAGCATCAAGAATGCAAACACTATGCCTTCAGTGTACAGCTGCATTGTCTCAGAGGTGGCAGGACCACATTCTCAACAGGACCAGCCTAGCACAAACAGAAATACCAAGCATCTTTGCCTCGCTCACTCAGAGGTGCTTGAGTTGCATACAGGACGGCCAGAGACCTGCTGGATCCCCAGAGACCTGCTGGATCCCAAAATGCCACTGGTTGCAGATCTGCAGGAAGGCCAGTCCTTTATTACAGGGAGGATGCTTGCAAACAAGACCTGAAAGGTGCCAACATCAGTGTGGTATACATAATGTACAATTTGGTTTTGAATTGGTTCATGTATTACAATCATCTCACGTGACAGGTGTGTATGCAAAATGAAAGGTAAATGAAAATAAAAATTCATTCATTCATTCATTTATTCATTCATGCCATGTCTGTACTTACAGAATGGGGGCCTAAGCAACATCTGGTGTATACTGGATTATATACTGGATTATATACTGGATTATATACTGGATTATTTTGGGCTGCTAAGAATCACCAGTCATTAAATCTTAAACATTCAGTCATGGAGTTGAGATAGAAGGTCTTGGAGGAGTTTGACCTTTGGGATTCTTGTCCTGATCATCACATGACTGATGTGGCAGAGAAAGTTTCCATGAATGTTTATCTGGGTTGGAATAAATGTGGAACTCCCTTCACCAGACCATAAACTATTATAACTGTGCTGTTCCGTCCTTGTAAATGAATAATCCAGGTTGTCCAGTTACACAATAGAACATTTAGACAGATGTGAGGTGATTCATGTTTCAACAGAAAATGAATGTAGTGTTTAAATTGACTCTGGTCAACAACAAAAAATCATTAAACAGGTGAGGTTGTACTTTGTGATGGTAATGTATTTACTTCACATGGACAGCTGTTTTTATATATGTATATTTTTATTGTGAAAATGAATTCTGTTCTGTATTTTGTGTGCGTGTGTGTGTGTGCGTGTGTGCGTGCGCGTGCGTGCGTGTGTGCGTGCGCGTGCGTGCGCGTGTGTGCGTGCGCGTGTGTGTGCACTACGCAGCTACCTGGGTTGGAGGGACCTTCATAATTGGCACAGCAGAGACAGTGTATGACCCACATTTTGGACTGATTTGGGCTGTGATGCCATTGGCAGCAACGTTGGCTTTTATTCTTGGTAAGATTTTTTTTCTTACACACTGACTGCACCTGGGGTAAAAACAGCCAATTACTGTCAACCTATCAATAAATATTGGATCAACACAATGTATTTCAGAATGACGGGTTGATCATTAACCCAGGAGGACGGGACAAATAGTCCAAATGATGGTTCATTTTAACTGTGATCCTGGCTCTCGCATAGAAAGGAAACACATATATATATATATAGATATATATGTATATATATATGTGTGTGCATTTATTAGAATATCAAATATGTATGTAGGTATGATGTAATCACACATATAACATCTATCAGTGGGAACTATGTCATGTGGACATGAGTGCTGACCCAATCATCTAGAAAAAAGAAACCAAATGTTTTTATTTGAACATTTCACATCTTTGTGGTGGGAACATCCTCTGTTATACAGTTTTCTGTGGTGGTACAGACATCTTTGATTTGTTCACCTCTGCTCCTAAGGTGGTGATGGCTGCTAGTACCGGGCTTAAGGTTCAGTCTCGCTGTTGTCATTGATGTCCTGCACTTCTGAGTCAGGCAGTACGAGGCCTCTGGTTCTGCTTCCAGCATCTCCATCTTCTTGCCTGTTTGTTGTTCATGAAAATCTAGAGTGAAGTGTCTGTGGTGAATTTTTAAACTCTTCTTGAAGTGGTTAGAGTTCAATATTTGTATTTTTGTAAAGTATTAACTGGAATAATGCTGAGCTGTCTGAAGACCATCAAGTCCAACCCCGTGTTTGGGTGAATGAGATAACACTGGAGTGTTCAGTGTGTGACACTTCAGCTGCTTTCAGAGTTACTCCTTAACTGAGGCATTCATTCTGTCTGTGGTTCCTTTAATTAGATTAGTACATTCATTTGTAAATGCATTATGTGGCCTTTTTCAGTTTCCTTATTTATGTCAGGAGACCATGTTGTGAATAATAAATACTTCACTTATTTAATAAACATTAAAGGTAAATTGCTGTATTGTAGACTCAAGGTCCTGTTGACTGTTACTAATTTCCTGGATAATGGTCAGTTTATAGTAAACAGGGGCGCTTTAATGGTGACCTCATCCTACAAAATACCTGCCCAATGAAGGCATGACAGATTCCCTAAAAAGAGCATCCATCTGCCCATGTTAGACATCGGTTTCTCTTGATGTCAGTTTGGAGACTGTCCTGTTTAGAACAGTCAAAGATTGGGGCTTTATGTTTGGTTGTCTGACAGAATGAATCAATGAAGTCACTGTGGAGGTAGAGCAATCATTCCCTCATCAAAGGGTTGGTGGTTCAATCCTCACAGTCCACATGATTTGGTGTCCTGGTTCAAGACACTGAGTCCAAACGGCTGTTCCACTGCTGTAGAGTGGTTACTGCTCCAGAGGAGCAGGTGGAGCCTCATGTGGTAGCCTCTGTCACCTGTGAGTGAATGGGTGAATGCTGTCCTCTGTCAGTGAATGGGTGAATGCTGTCCTCTGTGAGTGAATGGGTGAGAGCTGTCCTCTGTGTGTGAATGGGTGAATGCTGTCCTCTGTGTGTGAATGGGTGAATGCTGTCCTCTGTGTGAATGGGTGAATGCTGTCCTCTGTGTGAATGGGTGAATGCTGTCCTCTGTGTGTGAATGGGTGATAGCTGTCCTCTGTGAGTGAATGGGTGAATGCTGTCCTCTGTGAGTGAATGGGTGAGAGCTGTCCTCTGTGTGTGAATGGGTGAATGCTGTCCTCTGTGTGTGAATGGGTGAATGCTGTCCTCTGTGTGAATGGGTGAATGCTGTCCTCTGTGTGAATGGGTGATAGCTGTCCTCTGTGAGTGAATGGGTGAATGCTGTCCTCTGTGAGTGAATGGGTGAGAGCTGTCCTCTGTGTGTGAATGGGTGAATGCTGTCCTCTGTGTGTGAATGGGTGAATGCTGTCCTCTGTGTGAATGGGTGAATGCTGTCCTCTGTGTGAATGGGTGAATGCTGTCCTCTGTGTGTGAATGGGTGATAGCTGTCCTCTGTGAGTGAATGGGTGAATGCTGTCCTCTGTGTGTGAATGGGTGATAGCTGTCCTCTGTGTGTGAATGGGTGAATGCTGTCCTCTGTGTGAATGGGTGAATGCTGTCCTCTGTGTGTGAATGGGTGAATGCTTGTCTGTATCGGTATAGTTCATTAAAGGAATAAGAATATGTTTCAGATATGACGGTGCAGTGGACTCTGAACGCATTTCTTTTCCAGGCGGCCTTTTCTTTGCTGAGCCGATGAGAGACAGGAAGTTCGTGACCATGATGGACCCGTTCCACATCAAGTACGGAGACAGGCTGAGTGGACTGCTGTCTGTGGCACCGCTGATGTCAGAAGTTATTTGGGTGACATCAACACTGATAAGCCTGGGTAATGATAATGCTTCTTGTATGAACAGTGTGCATATTGTGCTTTTACTGTGTGTGTACTGTTACAGGATCAGTGATTGTGTACATAATGTTTTTTTTTTTACATTGCTCTTGTCTTTTGTCTTCTTTGCCATGTTTGTTGGTGTGCTTGACATGTTTCACAGGAGTGACCATGAGTGTGATCCTGGATCTGTCCTATGCTGTGTGCATCTGGGTCTCTGCTGCTGTGGCCATCACCTACACCCTGCTGGGAGGCCTCTACTCTGTGGCCTACACAGACATCATACAGCTCATTCTAATCTTCGTTAGCTCAGTAATTAAGTCCTCCTCATCTGATGCAGTTTGGTTTCACAGCTAATTTCATGTTAAAACACATCAGAAACACCTCAGACATCCTTGGTCAACACAGTCACCTAATAATGTAATATTTGGACATTTCATACCATCATATCAGCACCGACAAAACACAGCTGTAAAATTTCTCAGCATCATTAGTAGCTAGAAGGTCGTTAGTAACTTTGACCAATGCTGTCTCTGTGCTATGATGCTCTCTGAAGCCTGACTGGAAATCCTCAAATAAACTATTATGTAGAAAATCACACAACTGACTAGAAACTGTTTTCTCTAGAATTTTAGAGAGAAAGGGAAGATTAGATACAGGTCTGTAGTTAGCTAGGACCTCTGGGTCAAGAGTTGGCTTTTTAAGAAGAGGTTTAATTACAGCCAGTTTAAAGGACTGTGGTACATAACCTGTTAATAACGACAGACTGATCATATCTAATAGAGAAGTGCTGACTAAGGGTAAAACATCTTTAAGCAGCTTAGTTGGGGTCTAGGAGGCAGGTTGTTGGTTTAGATGAAGAAATAGTAGAAGTTAGTTGTTGAAGGTCAATGGGAGAGAAGCAGTGCAGATATACATCAGGTCTTACAGCTATGTCTTAGGTTCAGGTGATGTGATTGGTGCGATGAACTGAACACTGAAATTATGCATTTGTATTTTAAGATGAAATAACTAACTTTGCTTCCATGGCCCTTTAGTTGATGCTCTGAAGCCCACAGTCAAGAATACTCCAAGTAGTACTCTACATGATATTATACGTGACCATTTACGTTTTATCTGAACATATTTTAGTAGAGATAAGTACAAATAGTATGTTTCTCCTGACCAGCTGTATGACAACGTTTAGTAGAAACATGGTTCATCCTCTGTGTGAATAAATGGTGTGTTTCTCCTCAGTGGTTGTGCATCCCTTTCCTCTTCATGAATCCCGCCTCTGTTGACATTACCACCACATCCTTCAACTACACCTTCCAGAATCCCTGGGTCGGCAGCCTGACTGCAGACAGAGCCTGGAGGTGGATTGACATCTTCTTACTGCTGGTAAGGTCATCAGGAGTCTCTGGATGTGTGAGAGACATGAATGAACCACATGATGATGATTTTACTTGTTTAAACTTTGAATGATGTTTTCTACGTGAAGGGGGGTGAACTTACAGAGCCTCAAAGTGGGGTGGGTTTGATATCTTTTCCCATTATTTCTTATGGGGAAATTCTTTGCAGTTTTAGTGATTTTTGCGAAAACTGTTTTGCCAATCATTACTAAAAGTCATAGCAGACTATTCCTGATAGAGCTGCACGGATTGATTTATGTCTTGTGCATGTGCTGGCAACGCTATGAGACTAGTTACGCGGCGAAAAAGTAGAAGGAGAAGAAGAAGAATAAGGCGGAATAAGTATGACGAAGAATAGTCGGTGTGCCTTTGCACAGGCACACAGAATAACAACACTGATAATAATGATAATATTGATAATGATGTTGATAGTAAAAGTAATAATAATAATAATGGTGAAGATGATGTTCACATAACTTATCAGGGTTAATGCTAATCAATAACTGCTCTAATCAATCTGTGTCACTATGTAGACAGAATCTAAAAGTTACTACCTCATAATATTACAAATAACATGTATGCAAAATAGTCATATTCAATGCATGTTCACCATGTTTCTGCGTCTATGATGTCATAGTCTACAGGATTGACTATAGATTGCATTACATAAGTGAAATTCTGCTACAGGATTTGTAGTCACATGCGTTGTTTGCCACATTCCTTAGATGTGACTCTTGAGAGAGCTTTAAAATGTTGGTAAAATAATTTATTACCATGAAAAAGTCTGAAAGGAGAACTAAAACTAATGTTGTGGTTGTTAGCTTAATCGCTAAGACTCCCAGTTGGAGATGGTCGTCGTGTTCTCTTCAGGTTGGCTGTCACATCTGAAGCAGAGTGCACTGAAATACAGCAGCCATTGTGCCTAAAGATCAAATATAAACAATCCAATTTTACAAGAGTTAGAATTAACTCTAGGGGGCGGCTGTGGCTCAGGGGGTAGAGCGGTCGTTCACGGAACAAAAGGTCGGTGGTTCGATCCTCAGCCCCTGCAAGTCCACAAGTTGAAGTATCCTTGAGCAAGATACTGAACCCCAATTTGCTCCCCGGGCGCCGCGTGTAGTGGCAGCCCACTGCTCCTCAGGGATGGGTCAAATGCAGAGAAAGAATTTCCCCATGTGGGACTAATAAAGGTATCATTAATTAAATCATGGACTAAACATTTATGAAAATAAACTGACTTGCAGCCTCGTCTGAACTCAGACCTTCCTGCTGGGTCAAACTCGGAGCTCATTGAGCGTTATCAAACGCATCAAGAGAAATTGCTGCAGAGATAACGTCATCAGGTTTTGTGTCTTTGCCCTGGAGGAGACGACTTCTCTCCACCATTTTAACTCCGTTCTGAAGGCTGAGCGTGTTCTGCTGACACACGAGGCACTGGGATTACCAGAACCACCAGCCAGAGTTTGAAGTCAGGCAACAATTCTCCCAGGGAGAGAGAAGAAGTCTGTATGACTCTCTGAACATGACACTTACTAATCCTGCAAACAATCACTTCGTTGGGAGGAAAGCCCAAACATGCCCTCCTTCTGGTCCTCCTCTGTGGTTACAGACATAGTTCCAGACCAGCACCCTGATAAGGAGATGCGTTAAATAAGGATCAGCGAGGTCAGCGTTAATGCCCAGATCCTCCAAGGGGATTTTATTGTTGGATTTTGTTACCTCTGAAATTTAGTCTCTGTTCAAAATGGAAAACATCTACCTACCCGTCTTCCTGCGTGATCGTGATGCCACAGAACTTTCCGTCTATTTAACCTCATTGAATTTAGTCTCTCCAGCCAGTAACAGAAAATATAGTAAACATAACCCCTGCTTTGACAGACTTTCTACGTTGATGGAGGTTTTAAACCAGCTGCTCACCTGCAGCGCCTTAAACAACATGTAGACACAGCTGAAAATGTCACCGTAGGTCCTGGTGTGGTCTTTCTATGATAATGATGATAATAATTTTACAAAACATTATCTTTGATGTAAAAGAGGTTCACCAGATGTGATTCAGCTGGACTTTAAAACATATGGTGGCTTTTCCTTCTATTGTTTATTGTAAAATGAATGTTGGATTCAAGGTAAAAAGCATTCCTCTGTTGTCATGAATCTTTCTTTCTTTTCCTCAGAGTGTAGGAGACCTGGGTTTCCAGGACTTCCACCAGAGGACCTTATCCGCCTCTTCCTCAGCCACAGCCAAGTTACGATGTTACGCTGCAGCTTTTCTCATTCCCACCTTTGGAATTCCTCCTGTGCTCATTGGGGCAGTGGCTGCATCAACAGGTAAAGGTGTTAAATACATTTCTACTGGAATTTTAATCCAAATTTTACTGAATGGTAACAGGTGTAAACTCCAGAAGAATCAGTACGTTCAACTGTAGGTTACATCATAACTGCTGTTCTCTGAGGGAAGAGACTGTCTCCTAATCCTAACCCTGGGTGGAGAGATGGTCTGGTAGAGAACATGTAGCCATCATATGCATCATGGAACGTGGAATTGTTTAATAAAGATATCGTAGTGAGTGACAGGAGATGTTGCTGCACTGTGTCATGTTTGGACAGTATTAGTGTTTATTAGTATTAGTACCTGACACACCTGTGGTCTGGTTTCTCAGACTGGAACCTGACGTCGTATGGTTCTCTGCCTCCGTTTGAGCGCAACTCCACTGGTCTGATTTTACCCCTCGCCCTGCAGCACCTAACCCCAACCTACATCTCTGTCATTGGCATCGGAGCTGTTGGTGCTGCTGTGATGTCATCGACTGACTCTGCCCTGCTGTCTTCAGCCTCCATCTTCTCTTCAAATATCTACAAGAAGGTGCTGAGGACCACGGTAAATGTGGAGAGATCAGGTGTAGCCACATCATGACTGGACGAGGACTGCAGAGACCAGCCAGTCAGATCCCATGTTAACTCCTCAGTGTGCTGCTCCATGTTCTCTCTTCTCTTCATTGCAGGCATCAGAGAACGAGGTCCGGTGGGTGATCCGTATTTCGGTGGTTTTGTTCGGCCTGGCCGGTACATCCCTGACCTTCCTTCACACCGGTGTTATGGCTTTCTGGATCCTGGGTGGAGAAATTGCCTACATTATAATGTTCCCACAGCTGGTCTGTGTGCTCTTCTTCAACATCTCCAATGGTTACGGTGCGACCGCGGGCTTCCTGTCTGGGTTTTTTTTTAGACTTCTCTGTGGAGAGCCCTTACTGTTGCTACCACCTGTCATCCATTTCCCAGGATGCACCCTTGAAGATGGCGTTTACGTTCAGTACTCCCCTATCAGGACCATCTGCATGCTGGTTTCTTTTGCCACAATATTGCTGGTCTCCTACTTAGCTTCTGTGCTCTTCAACAAAGGACTGATCCCTGAGAAGTGGGACCTGTTCCAGATTAAAGTTCAGCACCTACAACGAACACAAGTACCAACAGAGGGTGGCAGCATGAATGAAAACCACACCTTACAGCCTCTGTGTGAGACCGCGGGAGTCTCAGATGCAACATTTGAATCGACTTGTTGAAATATAGGTAATAACATGTTGCAACAACGTACCTCATGCCTCTATGAGCCAGGTGAAGGAACTCAAAGATTAACTTCACTGTGTCTGTGGGAGACTGACAAAGAAATTGACCAAAGGTTTACCAGACTCTTTTGAGTAATGATTAGGAGGGTAGGAAAAATGTAGCAATTTATTTAGATGATTACCTAATTTGTCTATTCATCTATTATTGTAGATGTAAGTCTGACGGTTGGTTCAGTTGGAAAGATAAACCATCTTTGGTATCCAAAAAAAACAACGATGGTAAACTGAGCCAGGCCGGTGCTGAGGGTCAGTTACAATAAGACAGCTTTCATCTGAGCTGACCTCAGTTCTGCCATCATGAAGAGATGTCTGAAGGAGAAGCCTTGTTCTGATCTTTGTGGTGACACTAGCGGGTTGAAGCTGAAAGGTTCCTGAGGGTCTAGGTTCTGCTTTTTATTGTTTGTATTCAGATAATTACCTCATTTGTTTAGTTAAAGGGACACTTTTATTTTAATGATGTTTATTTGTGAAAGGGGGGGCTGTGGCTCAGGAGGTAGAGCCGTCATTCACAGAACAAAAGGTCAGAGGTTCAATCCCCAGCCCCTGCAAGTCTACAAGTCGAAGTATCCTTGACAAGATACTGAACCCCAGTTTTCTCCCCTGTACAGCCCCTGCTGTAAAGGCAGCACTGCTCCTCAGGATGGGTCAGATGGTCTCCTGTGTTTTAGGAAGAGGTGAGGAGTTACTCTGCTAGCCTGGGCTGCTTCATGGCCCTGAGGTTGAGCTTTAAATTTGAATTGGGGTAGGTTTTTCTGTTTTTGGGTGGTCTTTGTGTTTTTAAGATAAGATTAGATTAGATGTTCCTTTATTAGTCCCAAAACAGGGACATTGTTGCAGGAGCACAGTGGATAGCAAAAATAAAAAAATAAAATAGGAACAGTATAAACAGAAGAGAAAAAATATAAATACAAACACTATAAACAGGAGGAATTATAAAATATATAAAATATTGCACATACATAATATTGTGTGTGGTTTACTGGGAGCAGTGCTGGTTGTACAGTCTGACAGCTGCAGGAAGGAAAGGCCTCTGTCACACACTGAGGGTGAAGCAGCCTGTCGCTGACGGAGCTCTCCATGCTGTTATAGTGTCCTGTATGGGGGGGACATCTTTTCTCTCAGGTTATATTAATGTTTGGCCATGGTCCTGTCAGAAGGTATTATTTATGCTAACTAATTCACATCAGCACAGCAGTGGTGAAGTTAAACCAGTCAGAGAGGCAGCAGAGTAAGATCACTTAAAACAGTGGAAAACTCAGTGATATTAACTGAACACGATGTTAATGCTTAAAAAAAATTGATTGGGCCTTTAAATGTCTAAAGATGGAAACAGAAAATTGAACAAGTTAAACACAACATTGATTTTTGGAAAACTGTCCCTATGTCCTCTCTATGGAAGATGAATGCAGTTAAAATGATTATATTGATCTCATGGTGCTTGGATGTAATAAATGTGATTTCTTTCTTTAAAACCCTTTAACTTCCTGCTTGACTTTTTGGTAGAGCACATTTTGAGTTACTACATCTTCATGAAAAATGTGTTGAATTTAAATCAATCTGATTGAGCCATCTCTGCCATTCGGTGGAGGTATGCTAAGCTGAAAAAATCCATCAGTAGTGCGCCTTTTCAGTCCGCTGCCTCTCAGGAAGTGGGCAACCAAAAACTTACCCAAGACATGTGGACTCTGTTTGGATAAATTTTCAAAGGTAAGCATATTTTCTCAACATATTATGGTTTCAGAGATCTAACTGAACAAAATAATGTAACTTGATACAGCAAAAAAAACAACTCATAAGGGTCAAATAATTTTCTAAAAAACGTGCTCAACCAAATGGTTGATTTGTCACTTTATGGTAAAGGTAATGATGATGCAAAGCTAAATAAAATTGACTCCTGCCATGAAATAACTAAACTTCTGGTCAATCATCTTTGTCAATATGATACATTTAACGTTATTCCATTACATATTTGATGAAAGAAATCCATTACAATTTTTTTACTATTTCTAAAATGTTTTGAAAGTAGATCAGGTAAATATGTAAACTAAATACATGGAAATAATACTAGTACTGGTAATACTACTAATTCAATGGTAAGAAACTGACAAATGTTGGTATATGAACATATTACTACCATTATAAGAGAACATGTCTTTTAATTTAGATTTTTTTTCTGTCTGTTTTACCAATAATAGATGGACGCGAAGTTGTTTTATGGTGCAAGGCCACGCACTTTTCTGGCCCTTGTGCCAGAAAATCCTGAAGACTCTGATGCTGATCTGAGTGATGATGATGACCAAATAGAGGATCCTGATTATCAGCCCACACAAGAAGAAGTGACAGGAGACACTTCTTTTGAATCAATGGATGAGGAGGAGGTGGCCTCAACAAGCACATCTTCTACACCACCACCCCGTAAGGAGAGCAGAAAATGGAAAAATGCCCTGAAAACAGTTTCCTTGGCGGAGCCAGAGGACACCCCTGTTCCAAGTTCACCCTTAGGCCCAAAGAAAGGCACGAAGAGAATCTGGAAATATGAAGACATTGAGGAATTCCAGGTTCCTGATTCAATTGAGCAATGCCTGTGGGATCATGCCTCTTTCAACTGTCAAACGTTGGAGCAAAGAGGCCCACGCAAAGATTGCCATCCCGTGCCCATCACTCATTCCTGCCTACAATCAGCATATGGGGGGCATTGATCTTTCTGACATGCTGGTACACCTGTTCCAACAGAAATAAATTAAATTTTGTGCAGAGAGAAAAGTCAAATAAAATGGATCTAATGCCCCAAAAACCATCTCTGATGCTTATTTCTTCAAAAAGTTATCATTTTGTCTGACTTTTTAAACTTTTAGGTATTTGTATGCATTTTGGTACTTTTACCATGGAGCGACATGTCAACCGTTTGGTCGAGGCCTATATATCAAGAATTGTGGGGTCTGTTAAAAAAACAAACATTGATGGTTGTTATTATTGTCCAAAGGCAATAAAAAATGCTTCCAAAAAATGTTTCCATTGCTGTTTTCTTAGTGAGGATGTTAAAGGGTTTTAAGCAGTGATTCAGATGAGCGAACAGTTAGAGGAGTAACTGGTTTAATCCAGTTTAACACTACATAGACTTCACCTCTGCAGGTTTGTCCCTGTTTATGATGGAAGGACATCAGCAGTAGTTGATTTAACACATTCTTTCTGGTCATGTAATAAACTCTACACATATTGGGGGGGGGAATATTTCCTGATTTCCTACATTTTTCTGATTATTTCTTTTGTAATCTTGTGATCATCCATTCATTCTTTAATTCAGACTCATGTAGGTGTCACCAGAGAAGTCACATGATCAGCAGAGACATGAGGTCACATCCTTCATCCACCACTGATGTCCAGACTAAACACAGTGTCAGTGATGCTGAGATATTTAACTATCTGAACTGCTGCTGATCTTACAGGACAGGTCAGGAGGATGTTTCCTCTCGGGATAATGAAGCATCAACAGCATCATTTAGTCTGGTTCACCTAGTAGAGGTTGGGATGGGGCAGGGTGAGGGGGAGTCGGGAAGTCGGGGGGATCAGGAGCTGTAAAAGGGTGTGATCAGTAATGGATGGCATGAGCCCAGTGCAAAGCATCAGGATGACATCCTCACCTCTTAGCTGCCCTGGAACAGGTCAGGTATAAAAGTGGAATCATAAAAATAATAAGGCAGAAAAAGTATGATGAAGAATCGTGAACAGGCACACAAAAATATAGACTATATCCACCATCAGAGGCAGGCCTATACATTATGAAATATATATGTGCTGATATGTGGTTTACATTCATCTGTGTTTTTACTTCTGACTCAACTTTATTTAGTGATAAAACCATGGAGTGTCTCTGATTCTGTATAGTATATATATATTGTTTGTCACTCTAATGTCTTTATAATTGTAATATTTTGTTTTATTACTTCTCTTCCTTTCATGATACTGTTCTTTATTTGTTCATGTATAAGAAATCAATCAGTCCTCAGTTATCTGTTATTTATTATAGAGCTATAAGGTCATAGAATGATTACACAGATATACATACAGATAATAAAGCTTGCAGTTTTAGCAGATGAAGCCCTTTTTGTGTTTGCTGGGCTTGGTGAATGTCTGCCCTCCTGTTTCATAAAGGAGTCCATATTTAATCTTTTAAATGAGCTTCTCACTCCTGACGTGGGAGTTTTAGTCTTCTTAAGGAAATCAAATGATGGTCACTGCATCCAGTGGTAAGTAATACAGTCTGAGGACACAGCTGATGTGTGAGGATGGTTACAAGTTGAAATATGAACACAGTGCATGTTTGTTGAAATTCTCCTAGGTTGAGTCACAGCCACAGACTGCAGACACTCCCAGCTCTTTATGTAATGAATCATTTGAGAATGAAAGTCAATATTCGGGTCTCTGAGAGGGAATTTTATCTGTCACTGTAACTGGGTTCAAGATGTTCTACCTGGAGCTGAACAATATGCAAAGAAAACCATACTGAGATCATTTTAACATAAACTTCAATATGATCCTTTAATTTTCACTGAAAGAAAATATAAAAATGGTGTCATTTGTTCTGGGTTCCGTACAGATGCATGCTCCCTCATGTGGATGATATGATCTGTAGGCCAGTGAATCTCAGGAGCACAACAATGCTGCATTGATATTATTATATTTATAAAATCATTGCCTTTATGAAGCTCCTGTAATTTGGACAGGGCACCTGGCACATTGATAAGGCGTCAGCAGTGGGTGTCCTATAGCAGCATCACCAGCGTAGGCTAACAGTATGGAAGGTGAATCTGTAGCCATATTAGACTCTCCTGTGTAACTTCTATCATTCATCATGTTCAGAATGATCACACCTACAGTCCAGGTGTGTTTCTGACACATTAACATGTGTGCCTTATCAATTAACCTTATTCCTGAGGCTTCATATATTTAAGGGAGCTGCAACCAAACCTTTCTAAAAGCAACCATGTAGATCTTTGTTATTTGGGCCCACAAAAAGAGTCTTATTTTAAAAAGGTAAAGTTCCAGTTTATTTATATAGCACTTTAAAAACAAACCGTGTTTGTACCAAAGTGTTTTTTACAAGATTCAGATTCATATTTATTCTTTATTGTCCTCTGGTTAGAGGAAATCTGTTTTCACAGTATGTACACATAAAGTACAACAATCAAAGACATTAAAGACACAACAGTTCATTACAGCTATGGCTGAGGACACCAAACTCTTCCAAAAAGCCCCTTTTCCTGCATATTGGCTGTCTGTATGGACGGCCAGAGGGAAGGAGGATGAGGCATTGGTTGAGAGGGTGGCAGGGGTCGTGTGCTATGGTGAGTGCAACAAACATGAATGACATCATTAACAGAAACATATATGGTACATAATCTTTTTTCTTTTGACCTGTCCTGTCCAGCAGCCTCATCATGCAGCATGAAGATCTGGGTGCCTTGATACATAAATACAAGTGTAATCTAAAGTGGACACAGACACAACCAGACATGTACACACAAACACACACAGACATCCATGTAAACAGACACTGAAGTGAAGTAAAAGTGGGTCTTTAGACACTTCTCAAAGGAGTTGAGTGATTCTGCTGCTCTTATGTTATCCAGACTATTCCAGAGCCTTGGTGCAGCTACTGAGAAGGTTCTGTCACCAAAATGTAAAAAATTGTTTTATGTTTTATATTTATTTAAGCATCCTAGATTAAAATTCAATATTGCTAAACTTTTTTGATGTACAAAATGTGCTTGAAAAAGGCACAATTTGCATAATATATTCAATTATGTGTGTCTTTACTAAAAGCTATGGAGCCAACAGCAAACAATGAATGACTGGTGAAAAAATCTGTGTATACATCTTACTGAAGAAGGAAATGTGCATGAATGTTGGACATATAGTTGGCCCCACTGTAAAAAATGTGGCCCCTCTATGGCCCCTGATTTAAAATAATTCTAGATCCGCCACTGGAATGGAAGCTTGGTTAATGCCAAAATACAGGGAGTTGCAGTAGTGAAGTCATGGATGACTTTCTAAATCTTTTTGTGATCAAAAGGACCTGATCTTTGACATGGTTCTAAGAAGTGTAGAACCAGGAACCAGGAAATACTTGAATTCATTAGTCATCATCAGCACACCTGAGGGCCTCGGTCCTGCTCCTATCCTGTCTGAGCTGTTTGTTAAGTCTTTGTCTACCTGACTGTCAGAATAAACAGGGAGGTATGTGGCCTACATGGAGGACAATAGAGAGGTTGGTACCCTTAACACACAGACATACAGGCATGCTGTAGATACAGCATTATAGGAAACCACCATCAGACAGGTTCTGGTTTCTTAGACCTGTTCTGCTTCAGTCATTGAACCTTCTGAGGCCTCAGGATGCAGCCGCAATATGAAGTCAAGAAAAACTCATATTGAACTGGTATTGGCTGGATGAAAAATGATGATCAATGACGTTGTTTATCACATTCAGAGTTTGTGGCACTGAACACCTTCTACCTCTTTAAACTTAGAAACTTAATTTTAACTTTCAAATATTCAGCTATTACTCTGTTACTTTGCTATTACTTTTTTTTATTCATACCTTTTATACTTTCTGAAATATACTAACAGTTTCCACAGTTAAAGCTTCGATTTAGCTTCTCTTTTTCAGCAGACCTTAATATTCCACATTTATCACACATTGGTGATATTATTCATCTTATGAAGACAGAGGTGTATTTTTCTTGCTTTTGCATGTTAAAATGTGTGCTGTAAAACATGTCTGTACTGGTCATGCTTTGACTATGATGAGACCTTTTCTCCTCATATTTGCATGAAACATGAACCAGACAGCAGCCGTCTACACCAAAGGAGGGTCACTTTAAATACAGCCTACATTAGCTTTCCAGCTAAACGTTATCTTCTCATCTAACATTTTGTCCTGCAACTTAGCTTGTTGAATAAGCAAAGAGACATTAACAGGGTAAATGACATGACTATCAGCTCTTTAAACAGCATGTAAACTCACTGAATGGTGCTGTGTGGTCACACCGTCTGCCTGTGACTGACTACAGCTCCAGTTATTTACCTGCTCCCCTGGCAGCTGCTGTCAAACTAACTAACACCATCCTGCTGAGACAAGAAGGATTATTTATGATATGTCCCCAGAGTTTAGGGCAGCTTACCCAAAGGAGGGAACCCACGCAGACACGGTGAGAACATGCAAAGTCCAAGGCCCAAAGTCTGGGTTCAAACCCAGAACCTTCTCACTGTGAGGTGACAGCATTAACCACTTTAATGACCAGTTAAAATATGAATAAGCTTATAAGCAGACAAAGTGATAACTATACATGGTGCAGACACTAACAGGGATCCAGCTAGATAAGTATGACTGGAGAGAGGTAACTGGAGCTGATACTGGGGAACAGCTGAGACGGAGCAATACTAGAAGGACATATGGGAGAGACACACAGCACCAGTGTCAAGTGTCTGGTGGACCGAAGAACCACAGCAACCTCCCAGAACAAGAACCAGTCAACATCACAAAGGCTGACATCCACCAAGAGACATGAAGAGGTGGACAGCACCAGGACCCGACATGATCCACTACTACTGGCTGAAGAAGCCAACAGACTACAGACCAACCTGAGCAACGCCTGGACTGACTTCCAGAAACACTTCAACCCTGTGTAGCGCCTGGCGCTATAAAAGGCTAACGGTGCGCCGATAATCTTCATCAAGACCTCAATGCAGCTGTGGAAAACAGATCTGGAACCAGCTGCAAGGCTATCACACAAGTCACCATCAGGTGCAGTATAGACAGGTGCATCACACACCTGATGCTCTGCAGTGGAGTCATGATCAGCCACATCCTATACATGGATTATATGAAGCTTTACACAGACATCATCAGGACCTGCAGCGAGGACATCAGAATGTCTGCTCTGGACACATGTGGCCACATGGTGATCAGGTCTGAAGGGTGGAGTTACCAGAAGGCAGGCCTCATCTAATCTCATGTGAGTTACTGTACTTCATTTTGCATGAACGTATTTATTTTTGTCATCCAGTTGAATACTATTATACTGTGAATTTTACTTGTATCTATTCATCTATTGCATGTATTTTAGACTGACTTGATTCTACTTTCTAAGTTTCATATGTGATTGTAAACAGCAGGTTTTCATCTAATGTCTGGTTTCAGTGTGGCTTTAGGTCTGTTGTACTTTGCCAGCAGAGGACGCTCCAGGATGGAATATACTGCAGTAATGTAATAATGCAGTAATAGTCAGCTGCAGCAGGGGGCGCTGTTATTTGTTTATATGTTGTCCTGACTGAAGCATGGACTGGAGTGGCAGGCTCTTCAAGACAGTTGAGTATATGTATATGATTTCCCTCACCACCAAGACCACCAGCACCAATCACCAAGTATGAGCACCTGAAATCAGACCTGATAAAGTATCATAAAAGCTGCCATGTGGACTACTATTGTCACATTTGTGTTATTGTGTAATTTTATACTGGTTTCCATTAAACTTATACTATTGAAGGCTCAGTTTACCACAGCTGAACATTCGTATACTCAGTATGAGCCACCAAAACAAATTAGAAGTGTTTTTAGTTGATTGCCACATATAGGTCACCCCCACCCCACCCCACCCCCCCCAGTGTGGTGCAATGATAATATATGTAAATGGACTACCATGCCTGAACCAGACAGAACAAGATTTAGCCAGCCTTCGCCTGTCAGAGTTGCTTACCTACAAACTTCACACACGTGTAACAATAAATTCCAGCGCTGCAGTAAGAGTGACAGTCGACTGAGTCAAATTGACAGTTTCCCATAGTATGTTTGTTTTTAATTATATCAGACTGATGTAAACTTTATAAAGAATGACCTGCTTTGATGAAAGGCAGTAATGAATGCTCCTTGAAAACAGCTGATGTTTTTTTTCTTATCAGTTTTTAATCTCCATGACTTCACTGCCAGAGACTAAAGCCAATACAGTGAAGAGAATGTTCCTGAGGCCCCCCCCACACACACACATTTAGAGGTGTACATTTCTGTGCACCACTAACATATAGCTTGAATATGTACATGAGAAGGTATTAACATTATTCTTTGTGCAGTGGATTACATACAAATACAAAATGACAGGTATGTGGATACATACATACATGTAAACAATCAGGAATAACAGAACAGTGTTATATAGACCTATATGAACAAATCTTATTCCACATACTGTCTTTACTTGAAGTGGAGACATTTTCTGACACTATTCAGTTCCTAAAAAGTGGGCTCACCTGTCTGGAGGTTTGTGTTTTCTTTTCTTATAAGCGTAGTGGGTTCTAGGAATGTGACAGCAAACCAAATGACATTCATGAATCAACACAGATGTGAGGCTGACCCTCTGAAATTAAAAACAAAGACCTGGATTGAGGCCAACGGTCCTGGTGTGAGGCTGATCCAAGGACAGTTATGCTTTTCAGACATGATGATTAAATATGACACCTAAACAATCAGACAGCCACTGGCCATGTAATGCATAATGATGCATTGTGGGTATAACAGCATGTGCTATGGACGGAGTAGTTACAATGAATTAGATGTAATGTTTTACATATCTGTAAACACACTGATTCGTCCATGTTTCTATAGGTCGCAGACATAAAGCAGTGAATGGCAGACAGTGTTGCTGGGTAAAGACTCGGCCGCCCTTCCAACAATCCTCCCTGGATGACTTTACTGAGTTGTGTACTGTCTCCACTACACACCGAATCCAGTATTTTTCCATCAAGTAGCGCGCTGGACCACGTGATCACAAGAGAGAAAAAAAACGCTGTCATGTTTGCATCTTCATTTGACAGCGGTGGACACAGTGTACGTCTCTGCGTGAACTAAATACAGACGCTGCTGCTACATGCCGTGTCTCTGCTGATCCTTACGTTATACATTTATAAAGTCCAACTATCAGTGGCGCCCATTCGGGACACAAATTCTCGTCCAGGTCTTTTTCTAACCCCGTGCGTTCATGATCATGTAACCACTCCCACTCGTGGCTGGTGGAAAATTACCAGCTTACAAGCAACAGGCAAATGAATGGCACTCGCGGTGTAACACATCACGCAGCACAGGAGTGTACCTGCGTGGGACGGCTACTGTGCTTTCAGGATATATTGCTTTAAAAGTAGTGGAACTCTCAGAGTCTAAGTTGATTGCATTCGGTTTACGTCTCGTTATGTGCGCACGTGCAGAGATGTCATGAAGCATTACATTTATTAAGGGAATGTATTACTTGAGTCTCGTGAGTGGACATTAACAGTGGCCGCTTACATATTGCTGTACCGATAAGCAGAGTCATATACAATTCCATTCTTCATAAGAGTCTGCCCTCTTTTTCTCTCCGGGCGGAGGAGTCGCGTGGGCGCTTGAGCGAATTGAAATAAACTGACAGCTCAGTTACTCAATAGGACACCATTTAGGAAGTCTCCGCCAAACCCGCAGCAAATCACAACGCAGTATGGGCGTAACCCCAGTCCAAACTTTACGCGGCGCCATCGGGTGAAAACTAAACCGAGATGGAATCTCCCAGTCTGAACCGGTTTCAACCGGTTGCGAGTTAGTTGTTGGAGAGAGGAGAGGAGGTGCAGGCACACAACCTATACACCGCCCCGCTGGAAATTTATGAGAGTAACGAATTAATTAGTGAATCAAGGTTTACTTTTTTTCGTAAAATGTATCGGAGTAACATATCGCTGAGTTTGCCGTGATAGTAGTTTTAGTCCAGTAGTAGATAGAGTCCACATCAGTGGTTCTTAGCAGCCAGACATCACTTACTGCTGGAGCCGGACATAGTCAACGCTGCAGAATTAGGAAATCAATCAACAGGGATACTGAAGTACCCAATTTATCTTCAGCTTCTCTGGCAGACGCCACTCTTTTCAGTCAGAGTCGTGGACTTCAGGTAGGTAACTGGGATGAGGTGCAAACCGACTATGCTGTGATTAACGCCTTTTGGTTTTACCTGTACAAGGAATAACATGCATTTTGGTGTACCCAGTTGTGGTATAATTTACGTGCCTGTCACAGTGCTCCTGAAAGAGAGATTCCAAATTCACTAGCATCTATGAGCTAATCCAAATAGCCTTCGACAGTCTGCTAGCTAGCATTTCCCACTTTATGAGGATTAGCTAACGCTGGCTGTCAGAGAAAGTACTGGAACTTAAGGAAACACAGTTAACCAACCGAGGCTGTCAGTAGCGACACTGCAGATGAATCAGTAACTAAACGCTGTGTGAATAAATCCGTGCCTCTCCCATCACACTAGCATCACTGCTGTCTGATGTGAGCGGATGTCAAATTGATGTTGCTAGAACTTGGAGGTAGTCAACTTTATCTCTGTGTAATGTAACGTGAACGCGTGTGAAAATGTCACTCCTGGGACAGAAGACTGTACCAAGTCTATCTGGATTGTAACCGCAACGCAAAACGTCAACTTCTCTAAACGGCGCTGTTAAGTGATCGCTAGTAAAACTCACTTATGGACAGTCGCATCCCTGGTAGGCTCGGTGGGAGTGGTTGTAGTGAGCTTAAGGACCACATGTGAGTGTGCGACCCAATGCCATCACCTTGCTCTGAGTATAGCTAGAAGGGTAGCTGATGTGTGCTAGGTCAGCGTTCACATAGTTAACATCAGCCACACAACAGGCAGTACAAGTACACGTAACTATGTATGTAGGCGCAATCTGCAGTCTATATTCACGTTGTTAAAGCAGGACTGCCTGCAGCGGCTGGTGTGTGTGGATGAGTGAGCGCCGTCACCTGCAGATGTAAACAACATGACGTTCTAAATGTCCTGCACCTGTCTCGGTTAACCTTCTTCATACTGTTGTAGAAAGAAGTGAATCGGAGTAGATGTTATGGACGGAGTGAGCAGCCCATTATTTTATCATTTGAATGTCATTGACTTTGTTGTTATGAACCGATTTCCAATCAATATTATTCTGTTGTAAGATAATTCAGTGCTGGGAAAAGTTATTAACAGTGTCGGATGTGATCATAAAGTTAATTACTTCTTAGACCATAGCACAGTTCATACAACTTCCATCCAAATTGCACTTTTCTGAAACCATCATCACGTCATCAGAACTGACAAAACCTTCTTTATATACTTTTTGAGCAGCAACATGCTTGTGATGCAACAAACTTCCTTCTTATACCCCCAATTCCAAAAAAGATGGCACATTGTTTAAAATGTCATTGAAAACAGAATGTAATTTTTTTAAAATTGTATGCAATTGAATACAGTACAAAGATATTTAATGTTCAAACTGACAAACTTTATTATCTTACAAATATATACTCATTCTGAAATTGATGTCTGCAACACGTTTGTAAAAAGTTGGACAGGTTTATGTATTCCATTGTGTTACATCACCTTTTCTTTTAACAACACTCAGTAAGCATTTGGGAAGAGATGACACTACCTGTTGAAGTTTAAAGTGAATTCTGTCCCATTCTTACTTCATATGTGACTTCAGCAACAGTCTGAGATCTGAAATGTGGACTTGTCAGACCAGAGGACACTTTTCCTCTTTGTGTCAGTTCATCTCGGATATGAGATCGGGTCCAGAGAAGTCGGCGGTGTTTCAGGATGTTGTTGATCTCTGTTTTGTGCTTCACATGGTAGTCTTAACTTCCATCTGTAGCTGACAACGGTTTTCCAAAGTCTTCCTGAGCCCATGGAGTAAAATGATCCATAGAATCATGTCGGTTTTTAATGCAGTATCTTCTGAGGGGTCAAAGGTCACAGATATTAACTGTTGGTTTGTGTCGTTGGTCCTTACTGCAGAGATGATATTATGGTTTGTAGATGATCATATTATTGTCTGTAGACGATGATATTATGATCTGTAGACGATATTATTATCTGTAGACGGTGATATTATGGTCTGTAGATGGTGATATTATTGTCTGTACACGGTGATATTATTGTCTGTACACGGCGATGATATTATGGTCTGTAGACGGTGATATTATTGTCTGTAGATGGTGATGATATTATGGTCTGTAGATGATATTATGGTCTGTAGACGGTGATATTATTGTCTGTAGATGGTGATGATATTATGGTCTGTAGATGATATTATGGTCTGTAGATGGTGATGTTATGGTCTGTAGATGATAATATTATGGTCTGTAGACGGTGATATTATGGTCTGTAGATGATAATATGGTCTGTAGATGGTGATATTATTGTCTAGATGGTGATATTATGGTCTGTAGACGGTGATATGGTCTGTAGACAGTGATATTATGGTCTGTAGACGGTGATATTATGGTCTGTAGATGGTTATATTATGGTCTGCAGATGATGATATTATGGTCTGTAGATGGTGATATTATGGTCTGTAGACGGTGCTATTATGGTCTGTAGACGGTGATATGGTCTGTAGACAGTGATATTATGGTCTGTAGACGGTGATATTATTGTCTGTAGATGGTGATATTATGGTCTGTAGATGGTGATGTTATGGTCTGTAGACGGTGATATTATGGTCTGTAGATGGTGATGTTATGGTCTGTAGACGGTGATATTATGGTCTGTAGACGGTGATATTATGGTCTGTAGAAAGTGACATTATTGTCTGTAGATGGTGATATGGTCTGTAGATGGTGATATTATGGTCTGTAGATGGTGATATTATGGTCTGTAGATGGTGATATTATGGTCTGTAGACGGTGATATTATGGTCTGTAGATGGTGATATCATGGCCTGTAGATGGTGATGTTATGGTCTGTAGATGGTGATGTTATGGTCTGTAGATGGTGATATTATGGTCTGTAGACGGTGATATTATGTTCTGTAGATGGTGATATGGTCTGTAGATGATATTGTCTGTAGATGATATTATGGTCTGTAGATGGTGATATTATGTTCTGTAGATGATGGTATTATGGTCTGTAGATGATGATATTGTGGTCTGTAGACGGTGATATTATGGTCTGTAGATGGTGATATGTTGGTCTGTAGACGGTGATATTATGGTCTGTAGATGATATGGTCTGTAGATGATAATATTATGGTCTGTAGATGGTTATATTATGGTCTGTAGATGGTTATATTATGGTCTGCAGATGATGATATTATGGTCTGTAGATGGTGATATTATGGTCTGTAGATAGTGATATTATGTTCTGTAGATGGTGATATTATGGTGTGTAGACGATGATATTATGGTCTGTAGACAGTGATATTATGGTCTGTAGACGGTGGTCTGTAGACGGTGATATTATGGTCTGTAGACGGTGATATTATGGTCTGTAGACGGTGATATAATGGTCTGTAGATGGTGATATTATGGTCTGTAGATGGTGATATGGTCTGTAGATTGTGATATTATGGTCTGTAGATGGTGATATTATGGTCTGTAGATGATGATATTATGGTCTGTAGATGGTGATATTATGGTCTGTAGATGGTGATATTATGGTCTGTAGATGATGATATTATGGTCTGTAGATGGTGATATTATGGTCTGTAGACGGTGATATTATGTTCTGTAGATGGTGATATGGTCTGTAGATGATATTGTCTGTAGATGATGATATTATGGTCTGTAGATGGTGATATTATGTTCTGTAGATGATGGTATTATGGTCTGTAGATGATGATATTGTGGTCTGTAGACGGTGATATTATGGTCTGTAGATGATATGGTCTGTAGATGATAATATTATGGTCTGTAGATGGTTATATTATGGTCTGTAGATGGTTATATTATGGTCTGCAGATGATGATATTATGGTCTGTAGATGGTGATATTATGGTCTGTAGATGGTGATATTATGGTCTGTAGATGGTGATATCATGGTCTGTAGATGGTGATGTTATGGTCTGTAGATGGTGATGTTATGGTCTGTAGATGGTGATATTATGGTCTGTAGATGGTGATATTATGGTCTGTAGATGATGATATTATGGTCTGTAGATGATGATATTATGGTCTGTAGATGGTGATATTATGGTCTGTAGACGGTGATATTATGTTCTGTAGATGATGATATTATGGTCTGTAGATGGTGATATTATGGTCTGTAGACGGTGATATTATGTTCTGTAGATGGTGATATGGTCTGTAGATGATATTGTCTGTAGATGATATTATGGTCTGTAGATGGTGATATTATGTTCTGTAGATGATGGTATTATGGTCTGTAGATGATGATATTGTGGTCTGTAGACGGTGATATTATGGTCTGTAGATGGTGATATGTTGGTCTGTAGACGGTGATATTATGGTCTGTAGATGATATGGTCTGTAGATGATAATATTATGGTCTGTAGATGGTTATATTATGGTCTGTAGATGGTTATATTATGGTCTGCAGATGATGATATTATGGTCTGTAGATGGTGATATTATGGTCTGTAGATGGTGATATTATGGTCTAGATAGTGATATTATGTTCTGTAGATGGTGATATTATGGTGTTTAGACGATGTTATTATGGTCTGTAGACGGTGATATTATGGTCTGTAGACGGTGGTCTGTAGACGGTGATATTATGGTCTGTAGACGGTGATATGGTCTGTAGATGGTGATATTATGGTCTGTAGATGGTGATATTATGGTCTGTAGATGGTGATATTATGGTCTGTAGACGGTGATATTATGGTCTGTAGACAGTGACATTATTGTCTGTAGATGGTGATATGGTCTGTAGATGGTGATATTATGGTCTGTAGATGGTGATATTATGGTCTGTAGATGGTGATATTATGGTCTGAAGATGGTGATATTATGGTCTGTAGACGGTGATATTATGGTCTGTAGATGGTGATATCATGGTCTGTAGATGGTGATGTTATGGTCTGTAGATGGTGATGTTATGGTCTGTAGATGGTGATATTATGGTCTGTAGATGGTGATATTATGGTCTGTAGATGGTGATATGGTCTGTAGATGATGATATGGTCTGTAGATGATGATATTATGGTCTGTAGATGGTGATATTATCGTCTGTAGATGATAATATTATGGTCTGTAGACGGTGATATTATGGTCTGTAGACGGTGATATAATGGTCTGTAGATGGTGATATTATGATATTATAGTCTGTAGATGGTGATATTATAATCTGTAGATGGTTATATTATGGTCTGTAGATGATATTGTGGTCTGTAGACGGTGATATTGTGGTCTGTAGACGGTGATATTATGGTCTGTAAGTGGTGATATTATGGTCTGTGGATGGTGATATGGTCTGTAGACGGTGATATTATTGTCTGTAGATGGTGATATTATGGTCTGTAATGGTGATATCGTCTGTAGACGGTGATATTATGGTCTGTAGACGATGATATGTTCTGTAGATGATAATATTGTGGTCTGTAGGACGGTGATATTATGGTCTGTAGATGGTGATATGTTGGTCTGTAGACGGTGATATGGTCTGTAGATGGTGATAATATTGTGGTCTGTAGGACGGTGATATTATGGTCTGTAGATGGTGATATGTTGGTCTGTAGACGGTGATATGGTCTGTAGATGGTGATATTATGGTCTGTAGACGGTGATATTATGTTCTGCAGATGGTGATATGGTCTGTAGATGATATTATGGTCTGTAGATGATGATATTATGATATTATGGTCTGTAGATGGTGATATTATGTTCTGTAGATGATAATATTGTGGTCTGTAGACGATGATATAATGGTCTGTAGATGGTGATATGTTTGTCTGTAGACGGTGATATGGTCTGTAGATGGTGATATTATGGTCTGTAGATGGTGATATTATGTTCTGTGGATGGTGATATGGTCTGTAGATGATATTATGGTCTGTAGATGATGATATTATGGTCTGTAGATGGTAATATTATGATATTATGGTCTGTAGATGGTGATATTATGTTCTGTAGATGATAATATTGTGGTCTGTAGACGATATAATGGTCTGTAGATGGTGATATTATGGTCTGTAGACGGTGATATTATGTTCTGTGGATGGTGATATGGTCTGTAGATGATATTATGGTCTGTAGATGATGATATTATGGTCTGTAGATGGTAATATTATGATATTATGGTCTGTAGATGCTGAACATATCACCGTCTACAGACGGTGATATGTTGGTCTGTAGACGGTGATATGTTGGTCTGTAGATGGTGATATGTTGGTCTGTAGACGGTGATATTGTGGTCTTTACACAGTGTTATTGTGGTCTGTAGATGGTGATATTATGGTCTGTAGATGGTGAAATCCTCTAATTCCATGTTACTGTGCATTGAGAAACATTGTTCTTAAACTGTTGGACTACTTGCAGATTTTAACATACTGTAGTGGTGAACCTCTCCCCATCTTTGCTTGTTAATGAAGATGTCCCGTTCATACTCAGTCATGACTCTATCACCTGTTATCAATGAACCCATTTACCTGTGCAATAGTCCAAACAGGTGTTTCTGAGCATTCACAACTCCCTCAGTCGTTTGTTGCTCCTTTCCAACTTTTTAGAGGTGTGTTGCTGCACGAACTTCAGAATAAGTATATATTTACAAAAATCAATGAAGTTAATGTGGCACAACTTTAGATTTATTGCCTTTGTACCGGTTTGAATTGAATGTCAAAAAAAGATCTGGAAATTATCACATTCTGTTTTATAAATGTTTTACAGAGCGTCTCACCTTTTTTGGAATAAATGACAACTCACTGGTGAGTCCGAAGGGATTTTTGTTTAGTGATCAGCTGTTTGGAATTATTTCTAAACAAACAGTTCACATGACTTATTGAATGTGTTCAGTGCACTCATGACCCCACCCTCTGCTGTCGTCGTTTCAGAGCTCTATGCCAGCAATTATGACAATGTTAGCAGACCATGCAGCACAGCAGCTGCTGGACTTCAACCAGAAACTGGATATCAACCTGCTGGATAATGTGGTCAACTGTCTATATCACGGGGTGGGACCACAGGTACGCTGTGAAACATATACAGTTGCTTTATATGATACAAAGTATGTTGATGTGTCATGTCATGTATGTTGAGTCTGTTTATGATTAAAGCAGTGATGAAGATGAAGGGAAATGTATTTGATTTTGGCTAACATTTTTGAGAGGGTGTGTTTTTCTAAACCACAAGTCCTCTTCTGTCGCACAGCTGATCTTAAACACACTACATGTTCATTCTGTGTTTCAAGTTCTACTTGTAAAATTAATCTGTCTAGGAGCGGCAAATTAATAATGATGGTTAGTCTAGAAATTACTGTTATCCTGTTTTCTTAAATACATCTGCAAGTCTCATTATGGCACCTCCCTTTTAAATCGAAAGTGACACTCATATTTATATTACAGCAAAGAATGGCACAAGAGGTGTTGACACACTTAAAAGAGCACCCGGATGCCTGGACAAGAGTGGACACCATCCTCGAGTTCTCCCAGAACATGAACACCAAAGTAAGCTGGCCTCAGTCTAGAAAATATGGACGGACAGATGTTTAAGGAAGTGTATGCTATCACAATTACAGGTTATAAAAATATGAAAGCAAGAATTGACAGCCATAGTGATTTGTTGACAGAATGCTTTAAATCATGTAAAGCTGCTATTTTGTGGATCGTTCTCATTTTTAAGGAGCTTTATGTACTGTGAGCTCGTCTTTTGGGTGGACATGGACCGAGAAGAGGTTGAATAGATAGTCCTTGCAGTATTTGCTGTATGGCCTAAATCTTGCACTAAGCAGTACCTCTGTGCTTTTGATCAAATAAATTCTGTTGGATTGGAACTACCGGATAATCAGCTGACTTTGTCAACTCCTAGTGGTAAGACCATATAGTACTAAATATGCCTTTTACAATACTGCCCAGTTGGGGCTGAATGGGAAGGAGCCCTGTTTTCCGTAATTATGCCAATTCTATCGCCTCCATTTATTCTGGTGCCAGTTTGCTTTGTTAATCTGGAGTCAGCAGCAATAAACATTCTTGACAGTCTACCAAGAATAAATGAATTATTAAAATATTTCACATGGTCACAATCTGGTTAATTCTGTTGTTGAATCATAAATAATAAAATTGTTGCTTCTGTGTTGCCTGCCTTGCAACATTTGTAAAATAAAATTATACAATGTGATAATCTGTCTATAACTTTGGTGCATGTAAATTAGATGAGACTAAATATGTGGTACAAGTCCAACCTATTTTGTATCTGTGAGAGGGGCTGTAGATCTTTAATGCCAGTGTCTAGTAGAAAATTAGTCAGCTGACCTAAACCCTTACTGAATCGATACATGGCCTTTTCTCTATGGCAGGGTCAGTTGCATGATTTTACTGTAGAGCAGTTATTGATAAATTGTTAGCATCTTTAGGTGGTTGGAAAATTAACCCAAAATAACAGAAAACCAACAGTTAGAGCCTCTCACCCACAAAATCATTTCAGTTATTTCAATTATTACTTTCCCCAGTTTGTGTGCTCATGAATGTTCCTTAAAAAATTCGATGTCATCGTCAGTCACGTGCCTCCTCCCTGTCCAACTAACGTTAGTCACCAAAACAAAGGTGCATATAAAGCATCGTGGATGATATGAGCTCAAACACTGAGCAACAGTATGTTCAGCTCCATATTCCCTCTGATACTCCTCATTTAGTCTGTGTTCCATAAACGGTCAGCTGTGAGGACCAGAATTGTGCGGAGCTAGGCTCAAGACATTCAGTCCACAGGACCTGCATGACAGACCCAAAGCCTTAGCACTGCTCACAGCTGTGTTCACTGTTGACATGAAGTCAAAACATCAGTAGGATGGATGCAGGAGGATTTGGGGCACATTTGGGAAGTGTAAAAAAAAACATATAAAAAATAATTATGATAAATCAATTAATTTAGGACAGCGTTTTAAGTAATCATGATAATATTTTGAAGTCATATCGCCCTGCCCTAATCCTTAGCTTTCATATGAGATTATTGGTGTGGTTTTCAATATGTCTGTAGATTAGTGTACATGGTACAGCTGATAATGCAGACTGCCAGTGAAGAGGGAACCCAGTGATTCAGTCTTGAGAGATTCACAGTTGTATTAACAAAACAAACTTGGCTATGAGAGTTAAAATAATCAAACATAATCAATAAATCTAATGGCCATAATGAAACTGAACATATGCACTGAGTATAAAGTAGAGTGCAATGCATCCACAGCTTCCTCAAAGCACACACCTTTGATATTTGCAGTTTTCTTTTTTGCTTGCCTGTAAGATTGCTTGTAGCACTGACATTTGTTACTAATGTCTGAGTCCCTGTATCAACTGTAATTTTTCTAGTTTCAACTTTGTAATTTACCAGAAAAAATGGGGTCATCAGAGGAATAGAGGAGCAAAAAGTGAACACTCACTGAATTCTGTATTTATCTTGTTTCACAAGTTTACAAAGTGCACTATTTAAATGCACTTTGAACATTTCATCACTACAGTCATTATATCTGAAAATATGTAATGAATTCAAGCTGTGACTATTTGATATTAATCATACTGTTCCATTATGTTTATGGCTTGTAATAGGAAGAAAAGGGGTGTGTCATCCTGTGCATCATGACACAGCTAGACTTTGACGGCAGGCCTCCACAAGGTCTACCCTTTTTAAATTCCCTTTGACTGAATTCTGTTCATCCGTTTCTATTGCATTTATTTCATTGGACAGAGGGAGGGTGCAGGCTGGATTCACTTGGAGCCAGAGTAGAGAGACATCTGTTGATGGCTTAATTTCACCTGTAGGGATCATGGCGCTGTGCTCGCCCCATGCTTCTCTCAGTGCATCCTCTTCCTCCTTTTTATTATGTTTTTAATTTGCCAACTAAAAATTGCGTTTTGCAGTCAAACCGCTGACAGTTTCTATTCTTCTTAACCTCTTGTGATGGTTATTGCAGTGTGGCAGTTAAAGGTGAAACACAATACCAGAAATGCTTGCAGCGCTCCAGGTGACACCTGTCGCAGTCTCTGTAAAGAGATTTCACCTTTAATGTACCTGCATCCATTGTCTGTAGCACATTGCTAATCCTGCTTTAATAACATTCTATGTAGACATGTCATGTATTATTATTTTTTTGGAATCGTTGTACTCTTGATCCCTACAGTTGAAATAATCAGTGAAATTAACACTAGAAAAACCAATAAACAAATGTGTTTTTCTTCATGTTTCTAACCTGTGGTTGGTCTTGCTGTTCCTTATGACACACCAGTTAAAGCAATCTTATTTAGACTTGCCTTACTCTTAAACCATAACATATATTTAATGTTGGGAAAATGGATTCACATGGATTAGGGTTGGGTATCACTGACATTTCATTAGTTTTGTTTCTGCTTATCTGTCCTGGTTCTTATTAAGTTCTCGTTAAGATTCTCAGCTGCCGTTTGAGTAATTAAAGAAACTAAACAACCATAGAAAACATTATTTTCAATAGATTCAAGGCTGACAGAGAAGTCACCAGTCATAAACAACAATGTATTTTATATTTTGCAATATAGCAAACAAGAAATAACAATATTACATTCTAATGTTGTACCTGTTTTGCTCTTGGTTGCAGTTTAATCAGACACAGTAATGTTAGTTGATTCTGTGAGTACAACTAAGGCACTGAAAATGCTGCATTCTTGAGGCCCTTTCAGAGACTATGCAACAGTGATGCCACTGCGCTCAGTGGCTTTCGCAGCTCCACAACAGACTTGCTGCATCAAGTAAAGCGGTGGGTGCAGTACATGACACCTCTCTGCGAGCTTGTGCCCAAAGTTCAAATACTGCAGAACCCAGCATCGAGCAGAGCTCAAATCATGTCAGAAAGGCCATTAAGTTAGCATTTAAAAATTGCTAGGGGCTGCATCAGGTACTGGTGGGACCATTAAAAAAAACAACCTGCTGGTCCAGTTTGAGTGGTAGATCAATAAGACTGAAGGCATAACAGACTGTACAGTAATTTATAATATTATGACGGAAGATTCTCTGCAAAGTTACCACATTGGCAATCTTTCCCTTTTTGCATTAGTGTTAATTTTGTGAACTATTTTTAAAATTTAGTCTTGGCCCTGTGTCAGATGTTCTTATTAGTTTTTATCATATTTAGTCACATGACACTGTTTTTAGTCGAGTTTTAGTCACTAAAAGTCTGGACATTCTAGTTTTATTGTATCAAAGAAAACCATCAGTATTTTAGTCTAGTTTAATTAAAGTGTTGACATTTGAGTCTTTTCTAAGACATCAGGTTGTTATTAACATTTCAGACCAAACCAATATTTTTATCATTTTCCTCTGATTTCACTGATTCCACATCAGATTTATCTGATCATTATCTTATAAAAACAGGTTGAATGATTCAGAATGCAGCTTTGCAGAAAGTGCCTGGTCTGATGATGTCACTTTAAGGAATACATCCAGACATGGAACATGTTCTGATTGGCTGATTTATTTTGAACCACACCCGCCTCCAAGCCAGCGAGCCGGGCTTCTTACCCATTTAAAGTCTGACAACAAGCTGAGATGGTTTAAGCCCCAAAGCCTCTAATCATTGGTTTATCAGAGAAAACTGTGAGACTCTGAGCTCCAGATATCCTGAGGAACCTTCAGAGCTACTAGATGGTTCCATTAGTCTTTGGCCCCTATACCCAGGTCGGACCACCCATTTCTACATCAGGACGACTGCGGACCTCCACCAGAGTTTCCTCTGGCTCCACCCTGCCCAGACATGGGTCACCATCTTGAGGGTCCTCAAGGAGGTCCTGAGGTCTTATACCAGTGCTGAAGTATTTGCATCATTATGATACTCCCCCTGTATCACTATTTTTTTTTTAACTTCACTATTAAGCTCGACTTCCAGTCTGTCGTCCCTTAAGTTCTATACCTCTGTGTTGACACTTGCACAACCACTGGGGTTGACCCAAGAACAGTAGGTTCAGTTTTTACTTTCAGGAGTTGCCAGGGCAACACAGGTCTAATATACTGGAGCCAGTTCTAGTTTGGAAGAAAAATCATTCTTGATACCCAACCCTACATAGTGTCTGTAGACTCAGTAAAAGAACATTGAACAGAGCTTATTACATCTTCCAGATCATTAGACTCAATCCGAGCCAAAGCTGGACAATGGGCTGTTGTGTTTTTCTTCTGTCTTTGGCTGTTTGGTGTGATGCTGGGGGAAACAGCAGGACTTCTGCAGTGTTCCAGCTTAATGCTGCTCACAGATTTAAAAACAAACTACAAGTGAAATTATTCATACTATAAAATCTGCATGAAAAACAGCGTTTAGTCCAATCTAGTTTAGAAATGCAAGTTATTACAGGCTGGTCCACTTCATACTGTTTTTGGTTCATATTAAAATTACATATTGCTTGTTGTTAAAGTCGTAATAGCGTTATCCTAATGCTTCTCCCCCCTTGCATGTTACAGTACTATGCTCTTCAGATTTTGGAAACGGTTATCAAAACAAGATGGAAGATTCTGCCCAGGAATCAGTGTGAAGGTAATACCTAACTTTGTGGTATAGTTCACAAAATGTTTGAATTCTGTTAGTGTTACTTCCCTTTTAATAGTCGTGACATGCGGCTGCCAAGTTCAGGAGCTTTCCATGAATAAGCTTGCTGGTTAATGTTTCCCGCTTGACTTACCTGCACTGGTCACTGCAACCCCACAAGAACACCCCGGCTCTGAGTTTAAGCTTTCTGAGAAGTATCTGTAGCGAAGTACAGGAACTTAAAGTCACTACTGCACCTGCTTACATTACTTAAACATGGAAAAGTCCCAAAGTGTTTTGAATTTTTTATGTAGCAGTAGCTTTCAAATTACTCTAAAGGCATAAAAAAAAAAATTTTTGTGGGAGAAATGTGACCATCCCAATAATTCTTTTAGCCTATTCATCTTATTGTACCACAGGGGAAAGATGGACGTGTTACTAGCATGGATCAGCCCCTGACGATGTGTCTTTTCTGAAACACATCTCACACACAGGGTTTTAATTAGATGTCTGTGGAAGAATTCCAGATTTTCATCACTAATCTTCATGAACATGAGGCATCAAATGCTACTATAAATTATTAGTACAGTGATTTAATATGGTTTCAACAAAAATACACTATAGAGATTTACATTTTCACCCTTTAACTATTGTACTTTTAATTTAATTTATCTCAACATTTCATGTTTACTTAGTTTGATGAGTTAAGTTCATTGTCCTTTGTTACCACCTACTAAGGTGGGTTTTTTTTCTGAATCTGAAAACAATGGGAGGAAAATTGTCTTAAAAATATTTTTGGTTTGAACAAAAAACAATGATAATGAAATATAATTAATTATTGTCTAAGTGCAAATCAGTTGATTCTGCCTCCCTCCATTCTTCTATAATTTTGCTCAAAATAAATTTTTTCATTGACCTAAGACTTCCCTACTTCTGACCGTAGATGCCTGAATTTTGTTCAAGTGGCAAACCCAGTGCAGGGCGACCGGCAAGTATGTCTTTTCCCCCTTGTGTCAGAGTATTGCCTTGTTTTCGGCTCCGCTCACCACACCCCAACACATAGTTTCCAGAATTGAGTACAGAAACAGTCTAGAAACAAATGCGAGGGAGCTGAAAACACATTTTTGAAGATGCTCTGCTCACATTGACAATATTGACTGTCTATAAAACAGCTGGGGGAATGTAACTTCCACTGAACTGACCAAACTTTTGCCCGACAGAAGTTCAGTGGCAGCTGCAGCCCACATCCATGTGTTTACCAATGAGCTTTACGAGTGTACGTTATCGGAGGATCATACTTTAGCTACAAATGTATAATATCGAATAATATCAGATTCAGCTACTTATGAGCCAACAAACTGTTAGGGTTCCTTACAGTTGGAAGTAAAGCTATTTAATTCCCACTGTGTATCAGGTTCACTGGAAAAATATAGTATTTATCAGCTGTTTGCAATAAACAAATCAAACAAGAACAGTTTAAATTGCTCAATACTATAAGAAGTATTTTTTTTCCCAAAGTCTACTTTTATTGACTACTGGAGTCTCTAAATGATCCAACCCCCTGAATCTCATCCTCATCAGAGACACATTTACAGATCAGATGTATTAAAGCACTGAGCCAACCTTCATAGACTTACTTTATTAGTAGAGTCCAAAGGATTTTCTGTTCAGGTCTAAATTTACATCAGGGCTCCATGAACTCCAAGACCTTCACCACTGCTGACCCAGAAGCTCCAGAAAAGTGGGCTCTAGTAGCTCAGAACCATCTAGATCAGACCCAGAAGTTTTGTATGTCTGGAGGAGGAAGAATGAAGCTGATGCTGAAAAGAACAGCCTACCTACAGTGAAGCATGGCGGTGGATCAGTGATGCTCTGGGGCTGCTTTGCTTCCTGGACCACTGGAAACCTGCAGCGTGTAGAGGGTCAGATGGATTCCATCAAGGATCAGGAAATCCTAGAAGAAAACATCAAACTCCATCTGTGAGGAAGATGATGCTCGGCCGTCATTGGACTTTCCAAAAGGACAATGATCCCAAGCAGACCTCAGAGTCCACCAAAGCCTGGTTTCAGAAGAAGTCCTGGATCATTCTAGAGGCCGTCACAGTCACACTCTCAACTAGGGTGCTGTCTGGCTTTATCAGGGGTGCCGTAAAAAAAAAAAAAAAAGTCATCCTTACAGAACAGCCAAAACTCGTACGGATTATCGTCATTTCAAGGTCCATTCAGCAGATTTCCCCAACAGGGTAAAGCAGGGGCCGCCCGTGTTGTCCAAAAAATGAAAAGGTTTATTTTAGGCTGCTAATAATGTCATATTAGATGGCTAAGTGGTAATGACGGTCTGCTCCATGATGTCATTACCGTTGCACTCCGGCTGATGTTTTTCTATTTAATAATTTTGTGACATTTTATTTAAAACTTTTCTGCATGTGTTAGTTATTCTTATGGATTTTGGGAAATCTTAATGACTTACAGGTGAGGATCCATTGAGGTTGATGTGAATGATATTTTGATGCAGCTGATAATAAGTCACATTTACCCCCAATAACCACTGATAGTAAGTCACATTTACCCCCCAATAACCACTGATAGTAAGTCACATTTACCCCCAATAACCACTGATAATAAGTCACATTTACCCCCAATAACCACTGATAGTAAGTCACATTTACCCCCCAATAACCACTGATAGTAAGTCACATTTACCCCAATAACCACTGATAATAAGTCACATTTACCCCCAATAACCACTGATAGTAAGTCACATTTACCCCCCAATAACCACTGATAGTAAGTCACATTTACCCCCAATAACCACTGATAGTAAGTCACATTTACCCCAATAACCACTGATAGTAAGTCACATTTACCCCAATAACCACTGATAATAAGTCACATTTACCCCAATAACCACTGACAGTAAGTCACATTTACCATTAAGTCACATTTACCGCAATAACCACTGATAGTAAGTCACATTTACCGCAATAACCACTGACAGTAAGTCACATTAACCCCCAATAACCACTGATAGTAAGTCACATTTACCCCCCCATAACCACTGATAGTAAGTCACATTTACCCCCCCCCCCCCCCCCAATAACCACTGATAGTAAGTCACATTTACCCCAATAACCACTGATAGTAAGTCACATTTACGCAATAACCACTGATATTAAGTCACATTTACCCCCCAAATAACCACTGATAGTAAGTCACATTTACCCCCCAATAACCACTGATAGTAAGTCACATTTACCCCCCAATAACCACTGATAGTAAGTCACATTTACCAGTAAGTCACATTTACCCCAATAACCACTGATAGTAAGTCACATTTACCCCCCAATAACCACTGATAGTAAGTCACATTTACCCCAATAACCACTGATAGTAAGTCACATTTACCCCAATAACCACTGATGGTAAGTCACATTTACCCCCAATAACCACTGATAGTAAGTCACATTTACCCCAATAACCACTGATGGTAAGTCACATTTACCCCCAATAACCACTGATGGTAAGTCACATTTACCCCCAATAACCACTGATGGTAAGTCACATTTACCCCCAATAACCACTGATAGTAAGTCACATTTACCCCCAATAACCACTGATAGTAAGACACATTTACCCCAATAACCACTGATAGTAAGTCACATTTACCCCAATAACCACTGATAATAAGTCACATTTACCCCAATAACCACTGATAGTAAGTCACATTTACGCAATAACCACTGATATTAAGTCACATTTACCCCCCAAATAACCACTGATAGTAAGTCACATTTACCCCCCAATAACCACTGATAGTAAGTCACATTTACCCCCCAATAACCACTGATAGTAAGTCACATTTACCAGTAAGTCACATTTACCCCAATAACCACTGATAGTAAGTCACATTTACCCCCCAATAACCACTGATAGTAAGTCACATTTACCCCAATAACCACTGATAGTAAGTCACATTTACCCCAATAACCACTGATGGTAAGTCACATTTACCCCCAATAACCACTGATGGTAAGTCACATTTACCCCCAATAACCACTGATGGTAAGTCACATTTACCCCCAATAACCACTGATAGTAAGTCACATTTACCCCCAATAACCACTGATAGTAAGACACATTTACCCCAATAACCACTGATAGTAAGTCACATTTACCCCAATAACCACTGATAGTAAGTCACATTTACCCCAATAACCACTGATAATAAGTCACATTTACCCCAATAACCACTGATAGTAAGTCACATTTGCCCCCAATAACCACTGATAGTAAGTCACATTTGCCCCAATAACCACTGATAGTAAGTCACATTTGCCCCCAATAACCACTGATAGTAAGTCACATTTGCCCCCAATAACCACTGATAGTAAGTCACATTTGCCCCCAATAACCACTGATAGTAAGTCACATTTGCCCCAATAACCACTGATAGTAAGTCACATTTGCCCCAATAACCACTGATAGTAAGTCACATTTACCAGTAAGTCACATTTACCCCCAATAACCACTGATAGTAAGTCACATTTGCCCCAATAACCACTGATAGTAAGTCACATTTGCCCCAATAACCACTGATAGTAAGTCACATTTGCCCCCAATAACCACTGATAGTAAGTCACATTTACCCCAATAACCACTGACAGAAAGTCACATTTACCCCCCAATAACCACTGATAGTAAGTCACATTTACCCCCCAATAACCACTGATAGTAAGTCACATTTACCCCCCAATAACCACTGATAGTAAGTCACATTTACCCCCCAATAACCACTGATAGTAAGTCACATTTGCCCCCAATAACCACTGATAGTAAGTCACATTTGCCCCCAATAACCACTGATAGTAAGTCACATTTACCCCCAATAACCACTGATAGTAAGTCACATTTGCCCCCAATAACCACTGATAGTAAGTCACATTTACCCCCCAATAACCACTGATAGTAAGTCACATTTGCCCCCAATAACCACTGATAGTAAGTCACATTTGCCCCCAATAACCACTGATAGTAAGTCACATTTGCCCCCAATAACCACTGATAGTAAGTCACATTTGCCCCCAATAACCACTGATAGTAAGTCACATTTGCCACCAATAACCACTGATAGTAAGTCACATTTGCCCCAATAACCACTGATAGTAAGTCACATTTACCAGTAAGTCACATTTACCCCCAATAACCACTGATAGTAAGTCACATTTACCAGTAAGTCACATTTACCCCCAATAACCACTGATAAGATAAGATATCCCTTTATTAGTCCCACAGTGGGGAAATTTACAGCATTGCAGCAGCACAGTGTACAAAAAACACAGCAGGAGGAGGGGAAATAATATTTAAAAAATACAATACAATAAAGGAGGGGGGTAAAGTGTCTCAAAAATATTTCACAAATACAATATATAACCATACATACCATAATACAATATATAACTATATATAATATAATATAATATATTTCACAAATGATAGTAAGTCACATTTACCCCCAATAACCACTGATAGTAAGTCACATTTACCCCCAATAACCACTGATAGTAAGTCACATTTACCCCCAATAACCACTGACAGTAAGTCATATTTACCCCCAATAACCACTGATAGTAAGTCACATTTACCCCCAATAACCACTGATAGTAAGTCACATTTACCCCCAATAACCACTGATAGTAAGTCACATTTACCCCAATAACCACTGATAGTAAGTCACATTTACCCCCAATAACCACTGATAGTAAGTCACATTTACTCCCAATAACCACTGACAGTAAGTCACATTGACTCCCTTATTAGCCATCAGAGGGATGCAGAGTGTACCTTTCTTTGTGGCTTTTTATGCCTTTATTGGACAGGACAGCTGAAGAGGTGACAGGAAATGTGGCAAGCGGCCACGGGTTGGAATCGAACCCGGGCCGACCGCGTAGAGGACTATAGCCTCGGTACATGGAGCGAGCGCTCTAACCAGTGTGCCGTCCCTGAGAGAGTGTGTATATTTTTAAATAAAGTTTACACTGGGATGACTCAGATTTTACATGCTTGTGCCTTGACTGATACAAAGTACAATCACTTAGAGACAGCAGTAGTCACTAAAAGTAACTAAGTGTTATATCTTGAAAAATCCCTATGTTGTATTGATCTGTTTTAACTGTTCTTGTGTGATTTGGTGATTGCAAACAGCTGGCAAATAGCATATTTTGCCACTAAACCCATTATATAATGGCGGTTGAATCATTTAGCCTCCAGCTGTAATAGTGTGTAGATTTACAGACTTTATTGGTGCATGCTAACAGTGTTCCTCTGATATCTTTGTGTGTTTGCCAGGGATTAAAAAGTATGTTGTTGGTCTCATAATCAAGACCTCATCAGATGCATCAAATGTGGAGGTGAGTAAACTTTAAATTAAAACTGGGTTATATTTTGGGTAACTTTATTAGTCTATTACAAAGCAATGCGAACAACTGAGCTGCATGTAACTAAGAGTATTCTGATAATGTTTTGGTTGATGATTAAGATGGATCAACATTTTAACGTTACAAAAAATGCACTCTTTGCAAATTTTCCTTATTATCATTTTTAATTCAAGCTAATTGGACAAACCTTTCTGTTTCGACTGTTTACCAGCTGAGGCTGTGTTCATTCTCTTGGCATTTGACATCGACAGCCATATGTATACTGGAGTGAACCTGCATGTGTTCTTTACGTTACATCAGAGCAGCATGTCAGCTGTCACTTCTCCAAACCACGTAGTGCTGTGTCATTCAGGCCAAAGATTGTGACTTAAGCTGCTTCTGAGAGTGTTTTCAGGAACTGGACCACTCCAACAACCAGAGGGTTTCCAGTCTGCTCACAATTAAGGGTTTTTTTCACTAGGGGGGTTATTTATTTTAAGAAGCATCTTCTGATTTCTTTATACTTCTATGACTTTAAACTGTATATCTTTGTGCTGCGGTTAAGATAATACATTCAAGGGTGTATCCTTGGGCTTTGGAAAAAAGTCACAGAAATTTCAAACGTTTTATGGACCAAACAGATAATTGATTAATTGAGAAAATGATGCTCTGATTAACTGATGATGAAAATCATCATTAGTTTTTGTGCTACTGGGGTTAAAATGTGTCATTTCTCTTTATGACTCAAGTCTGATACACAAAGGAAAGAATAAAAGAAGAGAGGCAGACAGGCCAGAGATATCCAGATCTCTGTCCATCACAGGTCACCATAGTGGGAATCTTTGACTCCAGCACTGAGAGAAAGGAAAATCTACTTAAACTACTACAGTATGAGACAATCTGCTATTATAGAAGTATCTATTTAATTTAAAAATGCATTTATGTAGGCCTCATTTTTATCCAATGTCCACTGGTGTGATGACCATGTCCACCAGTGTGACACTGGTTTCATGTCACACAGGTGGACATTTTCAGTCACATGATCAGTTTACAGCCTAGCTGTGAACCAGAGAGTCTTCAGTCCAATGTTACAGCATAAGGTTTACATTATTTTAAGTCAAACAATATGAATGTATGACACACCAAAGGACGATGTTATTGGTCTCATTTCTAACAGTGGACAGAAATATCAATATTCTGATCAATATCTGACCAAACTCACCTGATGTTCAGTCCATGAGCTCCAGTGATGTCATCTGTAGCTCCTGGATGAAGGAGGACCTTCTCAGTGATGTCATCTGTAGCTCCTGGATGAAGGAGGACCTTCTCAGTGATGTCATCTGTAGCTCCTGAATGAAGGAGGACCTTCTCAGTGATGTCATCTGTAGCTCCTGGATGAAGGAGGACCTTCTCAGTGATGTCATCTGTAGCTCCTGGATGAAGGAGGACCTTCTCAGTGATGTCATCTGTAGCTCCTGGATGAAGGAGGACCTTCTCAGTGATGTCATCTGTAGCTCCTGGATGAAGGAGGACCTTCTCAATGATGTCATCTTTAGCTCCTGGATGAAGGAGGACCTTCTCAGTGATGTCATCTGTAGCTCCTGGATGAAGGAGGACCTTCTCAATGATGTCATCTGTAGCTCCTGGATGAAGGAGGACCTTCTCAGTGATGTCATCTGTAGCTCCTGGATGAAGGAGGACCTTCTCAGTGATGGGTTCCCACATTAATACCAGTTTAATGTTCCCAGAACGGTGCCACACAGGTGGACATCAGTTTAAGGACAAAATGTAATGAGTCATAACCATCTGGAGGGAACATGAAGACATATACTATCATAAAGTAAACACTGGTTTTATGTATAAGTCATTTAATGTAGTTGTTCTTATCTTTCTATTTAATTACAGTATCTTGAAGATCAGCAGTGTTACCCCAGACAGTCACACCAGTGGACATGTTTCAAACTAAATATTAAGATAGCTGAATTATAACACTCATGAATTACAGATGGGTTTGTTTTTGAAAATCAAGTTGACAAAAATAGAGATTTTAAGAGAACATGACCAATTTTCTTTTATATTTGTCATCGTGAACACAAAAATGGAATCACATCAACAACCCAAACGCAGCTGTGTAATGTGATGCAGTTGGGATTACATCAGAAAGTCATTTTGATTGGCTGTCACTCTGTCCTACAGCCCAACTGTGTATGGAGACTGTGTATGGAGTTAAACAGTCTACGAGTTTGAATCTGTATTTTCTCTTTAGTAACTAACATTAGCAGTACTCATACTTTTGATGAAAAGTAGCACAAAGAAAAAAATAATTAAAACTTGCATTGAAAACTAAACTGGACGTTAGCTGTGGATAAGGTGTGTGATGAAGGTAACGTATAGATATAGAAACTAATTTCAACCCATGTCTCTCACTGATGCTTGTCTCGTAGTATTTGACGGCTCAGCGTCTTTCCAAACACGTTTATATCTCTGTAAAATATTACACATTGAACCCAAGTGGTCAGATTTTCAGATATGTCTTAACTTGTTCCATAACTGGTTTATCATTACCATTAGTGATGTCCTCTGATTCTTCCAAAATATGAATGTTTAAAATATGTTCTTTTCCTTAGTTTTCTTTTTGATTTCTGACAGCCACCCTGCTTTTGTTATTGTTGTATTTTATTAGTATTAGTGTCTTCCTAATATAATTTTAAGGATTTGATGAAATGACAGAACTTAAGCTCTGAAACTAAGACAGCATGACAGCATTTATCCTGTTTTTACTTTATAGAAAGAAAAGGTGTACATTGGAAAGCTGAACATGATCCTCGTTCAGGTAAGCCTTTGATACTAATGACATGTCAAACCATACATCAGCTGCTTTTATAGCTAACCCTATGTTGCTGCTAAAAAAGAGGACGACAGATGTGCAGACTTGAGCGTTGTTACAGCCCATTATCTCCTTTAAATGTGACTACATGTACACAGCGCCTCAGCCCAGTTGTCCGTAAAAGCTTGACAGTGTTGTATGCTGTATGTTTATTTTGTCCTCAGCAGGTCACCTGGATCACATTGTTACCCTTACCATGTTGATTCTGATTATCATGAATTGTGAGTTTAGTTATGAAGTTAAAGCGATGCCTTACCCTAAACTAGTGTGCTATACTTTATTTAATTGACCAGAAGTGTCTATATGAAGTCTGACCATTATTGGACCTTTTAAGTGGGGAGCTTTGTCTAACCCCACAGTGTTACATGTGAGTGAATTGTATAGACACACAAAGAAGTGGCAGCAAATAGTTTCAAACAGTTCATAGAAAGAGAGCAACCAGCTACTGGTATCCTACTCACTGCCGGAGAGCACACCAGACAGTACAAGCATGTCCTTTACAGAACACTGTCTGTGGTTCTACCAGATATGGAGCTGTTTTTACCACACAGCAGTCTAAAGCTCATAAAGAGATTTAATGCCTGGACGTCTCCTCAGCTTTTGTAGTGATACTGTGTAACCTGAAGATGTCACTCTTAATTGGTCTATCTGTTTAAAGCCGTCTGTGTCGGATGAGTTCATGATTGCTTTTTAAAATGATATATTGCATTATTATATCTCCTTCATATTTCTCTTCTTTTGCCTGGAAATATGATAATATAATATATCTGATCATGATATTTAAAAACAGAAGTAAAGGAAAGTACAGAACAACATATTAGTGATACCTGTAGCCTTACTCAGGTGGCATCCTGTGCTGTAGAAATGAGCCATTCACACTCTGTGAGAACCACTTCAACACACTGTTGTGAATTGAGATGGATGTTGCTGTCTTACCTTGAGACTGACAAATTAGACCACAGCGACTTTTTTTGTCCAAATTCTGAACTTTGCTCCTCAATGTAAAACAATTAAGTGAAAAAGGCGACTGAGGGAGGGAAGAAAAGAAAAAGTGAACCAACAAAAAGGACAGTTGGGGTCCTAAGGAGGACAGGACAATGTATTTCTTGAAAACGGAGAAGTTTTGTCTCGTTTTGGCCATCTGTTTATATGAGAACAGCGTTTTAGGGGACTGAAAATGGAGGCTTTTGAAAACAGGTTCCAGAGTGGAGATTTTTCAAAACTCCCCCCTACTGTTGTCGTGTAAACGGGACAAAACACAGATCTGACCTAAAACGATGACGTCACAGCCCTCTGCACTCATTCCTTCTCCGGTTGATATGTCAATGCAAAGTAACATGACAGATTTATCTCCAATCAGCTTTGTATATTACATTTCTCTACAGCAACAGATCATTGGTCTACTCTGTACCCCATACTGAACAACTTATCACATGCAGTTTTATGCTGCATATTATGTCATTTTTGTGGTTACTCAACAGTTCATGTTGACCTTTTGTGTGGATTTAAATAAATCTGTCAAAATTACAGCAACAACTTGTTCACATTTATTTATTGTAATAAAAATGCAACTCAAACACCCACAGCTTTAAAATACACAGAACACTGGTAAATATTAAAAACACACATTATAATAAACTGAAAAGAGGGGCATAAAGTATCATGGAGTATACATCTGTGCTGCTCTTTTTATTCTGCCCTGTCATCCTGGATGCCTTCTTGTGACAAAGCACATCTGTATGAGTAACCATGTGCCTGTGGGTGCTGGGGAGTTTGTCCATATTTGTATGTGGCGTGTGAATAAAGCCAGGTGGGGGTCCTTGCATGTATGTGCCACTGTGACCAAATGTATGTTGGGGTTGTCGCTGTAACACGAAATTCTGCAGCATCTGAAATCCATTGTTTATAGTATGTGTTATTGTTGTGATGCTGTCAGTCAACCTGTCCAGCCTTTCTGTGCTTCTCTGAGTCCTCCAGAAGGTTGACCATTCTTTTCTTTATCTGGAGGTCCTCCTGCACAGCTGGATCTGTGCACAATGTCCTCTTCAGCCTGTCCTCTCTGTGGCTGTTGAGCTTTGCCTTGAAAAGAGCAGAGGAGAACATATTCATTGGAATGGGAACTGTAACGGGCAGCAGTTGCAAAATGTGCATAAGGTGTTTTTGCACAACATACTGCTAACATACTGTCTCACAGAGAGCTAAGAACTACACATAGGCTCAGTGGTACCCATATAATCTAAAACAATCCAATGCAATTGCTCTAAGTTTCATGTTAACAAAGCCCCAAAGGCATGTGTTTTTTTATATGATAATATATGAGGTTGTAGTTATGGTTTGTAGCATAAGATAAGGTTTTTATAATATTATGTCCCCTAAATGTTCTTAAAAACTGTCCTCTGAGTTCCTGCAACAGCAGACAGTGTAGCAAATATCTCAAATGTGTTGTAACAGTTGTGAACAAACCAACCTGAAGTCTCATTGCCTCTCGATCACTTCAGGCTGGAAGTTGCTGCAAACTGTATCCTCGTTGCAGCTTGGTGGTCAAACGGGACCGAGGACTCCGAAGCAGGGGTCGAGAACCGGATTCTGTCGCCTTGTAGTCGAGAGTCACTCGCAATAACAATTCCACTTCATTGTCCGTCCATAAGAAATTCTCCGCCTTCATTCATGTATTCACCATGTCTTGTGTATGTTTACTTAGTGGTGTACGTCTTTTTATGCAGGCGCATCATCTTATTTTGTGGTGTTGAACGCACAGGAAAAACATCTCCGTTTTCAGGTAAAACGATGTGGTGTAAACGGGGCCTTAAAGCTCTGGATGTGCAGTGGTACACTGAGGGTGTGTGTTGGTGTCTCAGATGTTTATTTCAGTGAGGGACATGGAGGCTGGTTTAGTGGCTGCGTGAGTGACTTTTCAGCAATAGCGGTGAGACTGAGTCACTGCCTGCATCAGCCGACCTATGTTTGTTTTGGCCTTTGGGGATGGTACAGCTCCACACTCCTCCTCAGGAGGCTGTATGTATGTTCTAGTATTGTGGGGTTTGTTTTGTGACTTCCATAAACACTTTGTTTCACTTCCATATGATCTTTGTGTTCAAAGCAGAAACAAGCACATTTGAATTGAGACTTAAAGGAGCAGTCAGTGTTTCTAGGAAGAGTCACTGATTCTTCTCCTCCATTTTTCATTTTCAGATCACATGTCCTCTTTAGTGGGAAAATGTCATTTTTAAACCAAGTAAAACTAATATGTGTCTGTAGATACTGAAGCAGGAGTGGCCCAAACACTGGCCCACCTTCATCAGTGACATTGTGGGGGCGAGTCGTACCAGTGAGAGCCTTTGTCAGAACAACATGCTCATTCTCAAGCTGCTCAGCGAGGAGGTCTTTGACTTCTCCAGTGGCCAAATGACCCAGGTCAAGGCCAAGCACCTAAAGGACAGGTCAGCATGCCGCACAAATGTCTGCAAACACCACTGTGTTCATTTTAGCAGCGGTCCAGGAAGTAGTTTTGAAAACATTACTGGAAAAACCTACAATTATCATACAAAATATATCACATGACAGCCACGTTTTTAAACATTCAAATATATATCCAAATATTTGTCTTTGTTTTGTCAGATACTCCACATTAATGCAGCTCCTTCAGATATAAAATATGTTTACAATATTGTACTATATGATGTAATGCTGCTATTTGTGTCTAAACATAGCCTTTTCTGTACACTGGACATCTGCCTCTTGTTGTTGACACACTGTTGATTCCTCCAGCAGTGTTTTAATGTCGAGGCAAGCACAACCTCCTCTACCAGTAGAGAACATGATGACGTTTCAGAGGAGAAAATGTAACATTCAGGGAAAATTTGGTCTAACAAGAGGAAAGTTGTCCTAGGAAATGATGTCACGTCAGCTCAGCAGATAATGGTGGCTGATCAATCACATCGTGTCTAGACGTGTTTGAACTTGGAGGCTCTCTAACATGTTTCAATGTTTACAGTATATCCCATAATGATTCTTTTGTTTTCCTTCAGCATGTGCAATGAATTCTCCCAGATATTCCAACTTTGCCAGTTTGTTATGGTATGCAAATCCGAATCCGTCTTGTACAATCTTCATCAGCGTTCCACACTAGTTTTTGACTTTCAGCTATTTGTTGTCTCATTGGTTCCCCCACAGGAAAATTCCCAGAATGCTCCTCTGGTCCACGCCACTCTGGAGACTCTCCTACGTTTTCTCAACTGGATTCCTCTGGGGTACATCTTTGAAACCAAACTGATAAGCACATTGGTATACAAGGTGTGTTCACAGATGCATACAATGTCATCTAACGAGTTTAGGTATGGTACTCTGGACCAGAATGATGAGGAGAGATGAAGATGGGATTTTGAATTAAGTTCAGTAGACCTGGCAACCTCCAGAAAACATTTAACTTTAATAACGTTAGCCTAACATTACATAATATGTAAGTTAGCTTACCTGTAATCGTAATGAGGAGAGCTGATCGTGGTGGGATGATAAAAAGAACGAGTGTACACGCTATGCTACAGAAATAACATTACTGTGTGTGTGTGTGTGTGTTAACCACCATTAGCTTCAGGTAATAATGTGGCTCATAGATCATTTAGAAATGATTATTAGGCCTGTATGATGTGTGTCTGAAAACCTCTCTCTGATTTTAGAGACATTGGTATTGGGGGAAGTATTCTTTCTACTTAGTACTGTAAAACATGCAAATCAACCAGATCCTTTTTGAATTATTTTTCAGTTCTTGAATGTGCCCATGTTTCGCAATGTGACACTGAAGTGCCTCACAGAAATTGCCGGTGTGAGCGTCAGCCAGTATGAGGAGCAGTTTGTCACACTCTTCACTCTGACCATGTGTCAACTCAAGCAGGTGAGAAAAGATTCAGCTCAGACAATACAGTGCTCACATTCACATCCCTCGTAGTGCAGATACTAAGTAAGACTTCACTCTGATCTGTCTCTAGATGCTTCCTCTGAACACCAACATTCGTCTGGCCTATGCCAATGGAAAAGATGACGAGCAGAACTTCATCCAGAACCTCAGTCTGTTCCTCTGTACTTTCCTTAAAGAGCATGGGCAGCTCATTGAGAAGAGGCTCAACCTCAGAGAGACATTAATGGAGGTAAGAGAGAACACTGTCTGTCACAAGGACACAGACTGGTTTAATGGTTAGTCTAGACAAGATGCACACGACAAAACAGTCCTGTAGATCATCCATGGTCTAACTGGACCCTCTTTCAGGCCCTCCACTATATGCTGCTGGTGTCAGAGGTGGAAGAGACTGAGATCTTCAAAATTTGTCTGGAGTATTGGAACCATCTGGCTGCAGAGCTTTACAGGGAGAGTCCCTTCTCTACGTCCACGTCTCCCCTGCTTTCTGGTAACCAGCACTTTGACGTGCCTCCACGCAGACAGCTCTACCTACCTGTCCTCTCTAAGGTACCACACCACCAATCACATGCAACTATTACTACACATGAAAACAACTGTAGCCTTTGTTGACATTGTCTTTTTTCTGTTTTATGGAGTTTATGCACACATTGATTTAATGTGTGTTTTAACTGTTTCTTTTAAATTTCTGAATGCAACATTTTCTTTTCAGAAACCTTTCTTAAAGTGTTTAAGGGTGCAGAACTGTTCCAGTCTGTTTGTTGCAGTCATACTAGAATCAGTTGGCACTGGTCAAGCAACAGGTGGCTGCTAAACTGCTGCCAAAGGAGTTTATGGTTACAGCATTACAGAAAAGCAGCGGCATTCCATATTATAGTGTGTCAGTGTGTGTGTATATTATATTATATTCAAGTGTTATCCTATAACATTTATGCCTGTGCCGCTTGCACTCTGACAGGGGTTTATCTCTCGTGACAGGTGCGTCTGCTGATGGTAAGTCGGATGGCCAAACCAGAGGAGGTGTTGGTAGTGGAGAATGACCAGGGAGAGGTGGTCAGAGAGTTCATGAAGGACACAGATTCCATCAACCTCTACAAGAACATGAGGGAAACACTCGGTATGATTTAATTATAAGGATAATTAACTCTATCGTCCTCAGTCTGCTGTGGAATCTAGGCTCTATCTGCAGGGATTGACCCTGAACAACATAAGCAGTTAAGAACATGGATGAATGTAGAGAATTACCCTTTACTTACTCTTTGTTATTGACTGCTTATAGCAGGAGTCTACATTTAAAATAACAGGAGGTCCAGTGAGTAACCCCTCCTCCCCCACTAAGTTCCCAACAATTAGATACCTACAAATACAGGCAGAATACAGAAAGGCTTTAGTAAAGATATAACATTATTAATAAAGTCAAACAGGTAAAACTACAGAGCAGATATGGAAAACACACTTTAATAAACTCTTTATCTCTAAATCTATATTGTAGATAAATTCCATTAAGTCCATAAAAACATAACATAGAAACACAGAAATCAAATATCACAAATCATATTGATATGTTTATTCACATGCATCATCTCTCCTTCCAAAATGTAGTGGTAAAAATCCACACTGCTCTCTCAATGCTACATTTACTCACAGATGAATAAATTCTATTAGTAGAGATCTAGTATCTGTGAAAATGTGCTGACATTTCTGGCAGAAGTTTCCCATCAGTTTTAGTTTGAACTCATCATGAGAGGAAACATTTCCCTCACTGGATTCTGTTTCATTTCTATAAAATGTGTTCAGCCCTCCTGGAGATCCACTTTGAAAATGTCCAACTTCCTCTGGACAGACTGGAGCTGCTATAAAATCCCACAGATGTTCATGTGTGATGTCATGTCAACCAGGAAGGACATAATATCCATTTTCCTCTCGTCTCCCCAAAACTGATCAAACTGTCTCAATCTTCTCTTGTACCAAGAACATTGTTTTATTTTCTAATTTTCCAAAAGAGAGCTAACACCTGTGACTGCTAAAGCTATGCTAGGTGACTCTGAATAGCAGCATCAAGCTCTGGCTGTGCATCATGTGATGATACTTCAGGTGTCTGCTACTAAAGGACGCTAAGAAAAGCACAGAGTAATGTCCAACACCTCTAAGAAATCAACCTGAGCTTAAGTTGTTCCATACATGTTGATTCAAGCTCATCCAACCAGAACAGTTAATTATAGTTAATTATTTACTTGCAGTGTACCTGACTCACCTGGACTATGTAGACACGGAGCGCATAATGACAGAGAAGCTTCACAACCAGGTGAACGGTACAGAATGGTCCTGGAAGAACCTCAACACATTATGCTGGGCCATCGGATCCATCAGTGGGGCGATGCACGAGGAGGATGAGAAGAGGTTCCTGGTCACTGTCATCAAGGTAAAGATGAGACTGAACAGGATGCTTGTTGGAGAGCTAATGATCTGACACACTTTGACCGTATTTCCTGAGCTCATATATTCTACACATCTATAAAAAGTAAAATGACCATCTTCAAAATGCTCAGTGATGATGACTGAAACCAAACAGTGATATCAGGCTGTGTTCCTTCTGTTTGTCTCAGGATCTGCTGGGTCTGTGTGAGCAGAAGAGAGGAAAGGACAACAAGGCCATCATAGCCTCCAACATCATGTATATTGTTGGCCAGTATCCTCGCTTCCTCCGAGCCCACTGGAAGTTCCTGAAGACGGTGGTCAACAAGCTGTTTGAGTTCATGCACGGTGAGAGATGACAGCAGCTCTTAGACCCGTATGCACTGATTTACAAAGTGTTAAACATCGGAAATGTCGAATATACTGTATATATTTATACCCCCCCACACCATTTTTTGATATTTTGAATCACCACCACCACCCCCCAATGCCCCCCTCCTCCCTCAGAGACCCATGATGGGGTTCAGGATATGGCCTGTGACACCTTCATCAAGATTGCCCAGAAGTGCCGGCGCCACTTTATCCAGGTGCAGGTGGGAGAAGTGATGCCCTTCATCGACGAGATACTCAACAACATCAACACCATCATCTGTGACCTTCAGCCTCAACAGGTCAGTGAACTGATAGTAATGTGTAATGATCAATGTTACTTATGTCTTGAGCTCAGTCACAGGTATAGTGTCACCAGAATTCTCCTTCATAAAGATTTCTCTTGTTTATTTTTGGCCCAATGAAGTTCACTGATGCTCCAAATGTTTCTGTTTGTGTCCAGGTGCACACATTTTATGAGGCAGTAGGTTATATGATCGGGGCCCAGACAGATCAGGCTGTTCAAGAGCACCTGATAGAAAAATACATGCTGCTGCCCAATCAAGTATGGGACAGCATCATCCAGCAGGCCACCAAGGTAAGAGAGCCAAAGACTCCCAGATACTGAAACAGTTATCCAACGTACCAGTCTGTATGTGAGAACCTCATGTTCATCTACGATCTGCTGCTCCATCAGAACGTGGACATCTTGAAGGACCCAGAGACTGTGAAGCAGCTTGGCAGCATCCTGAAGACCAACGTCAGAGCATGTAAGGCTGTGGGACACCCCTTCGTCATCCAGCTGGGACGGATTTACCTCGACATGCTCAACGTCTACAAGTGCCTCAGTGAAAACATCTCTGCTGCCATTCAGACAAATGGTAAGGGATGTTTGAGTCAGTTGCCTGAGAATGTGTTAGCAGTCATGTGATTGGTGCTCACACCTCCATGTCACATATATACACATTAGGGGTGTAACAGTACACATGTCCGAACAGAAAATGTTCGATACGCTTTACAACTACAACTTTAGTGAAGGACTGGATGTTAGTTCAGTCAGTGCAGCAGGCTGGTTGTCATGGCAAACGCTGACAAACAGGAGTTTGAAGACCCTCCCTCATCATTTAGGTCTGCTGTGTGGGAACACATCAGTTTCACATCAACTATAAAGATGACGGACAAAGACAAGTGGATCGTACCAAAGCCATATGCAGACACTGTTAAACGCAGTCGTCATGTAGCTGGTAGCACATCGAACATGCTAACACATTTGAAACGGCATCACCTGAGTGTTAACATTAGTGGAAAAAAACGAGTACAGTGCAAACCCAGCTCTCAAAAGCATTTAAGCAGCCGCTTGCTAATAATTCAGACCAAAGCAACAACAAGCTCCATAGATGTTGTTATAGCAGCGGATATGAGACGTTCTCTGTTGTTAATAATGAGTTCAAACACATGCTGAAAGTAATCGAGCCTCGTTATGAAGTTCCTTCATCTACATTCAGCCAGGAAGTCATAGCAGCCCTTTATGAACAGACAGCAGCTACAGTCGTCCACAGCTTATCCAAGGAGGACGGATGGGTATTTTGCACAGTCCTAATGTAAAGCTGAAAGCTGCTAATTTGAATACAATAACAGTACAGTTTAAATACAGTTAATTTTCTACATACTGCTGGATATTTATTTTATTATTTTTATTTATTTGAGCGAATGTTTATTTAGATTTACTTTTGTAAAATTAACTTTTTTTAGTTAAGAAAGACACAGCCATAGTCTGTTCAGTTAACCAGTGTTGAATAAAAAAAGAAAAAAACAGTAAAATGTTTTCTGTTACTTGCTTCCACTGTACTGAAAATGTACCGAACCGTGAACTGAATTATTTAGACATTAAATTAAAACATGATTGTAAAGCTGCCTCTGTGAAGAAGCAGTGTTTCCCCTCTGGTGGACAGAGCTGATGTGCACCAAATGTTTGGTTCTATATTTCCATGTAAAACACTTCAAACAAAGTGATCACAAGGAGAGGATGACTCAATAAACTGCATTTAGCACACAATACCACACTTCGCTGGAAGAAGTTACAGCAAATAAAAGAAATTCTTTGGTTACTACGAAAATAAGTAGTTCAAAACTTTAAAAAAAAAAATATATATAAAATATATATATATATATATATATCTATATATATATATATATATAGATATATATATATATCTATATATATACAGTACTGTGCAAAAGTCTTAGGCAGGTGTGAAGAAATGCTGTAAAGAATTGATGCTGTTTTGAAGGCAAAGGGTGGTCACACCAAATATTGATTTGATTTAGGTTTTTCTTCTGTTCGCTCACTTTGCATATTGTAAATCGATAAAAATAAACAATTAAATTTGATATTTTTGAAAGCATTCTTACTTTACATTTCTTCACATCTGCCTAAGACTTTTGCACAGTACTGTATATGTATATATTTTTTTGATTTATATATTTTTTTTAATATATATATATTTTATCTATATATATATATATATGTATTTATATATATATATATGTATTTATATATATATATATTCCACCTGAAATATATCAAATTGGACAAGTATGATACAGTCACATGACTGTTAAAACTACTCCATTGTGCAAAGTACACACTTATCACATCATGAGCACAGTGTTCATGACTTATTGCTGCATCGATCTTCCTCTGCTTGGAGAAAAATTTCACCATCATGGTTGGAAATTTTCCCACAGGAGGCCCATTTATTGAGATTTCCACACAGTCTGCTCTCCTGCAACCTTTTCCTGAGGTCGGTTTTCACGTACCAAAAATGAGGATTTGTCGTTGTTTAGTAAATTCTTAAATTCAATGATTGATATATATTTATTTATGTTGCTAAAATCAATAATTAGCTGTGTGAGTTACCCTGTTCATGGTGAAGAAATCTGGTTCACAGTACATACTGCTCATATGAGAGGTGCTCTCTCTCTCTCTCTCTCTCTCTCTCTCTCTCTCTCTCTCTCTCTCTCTCTCTCTCTCTCTCTCTCTCTCTGTGTCTCTCTCCCATCTTCTTCTCCCCCACCTGTACTTTGGTTTGGCTCCATAGTTTTTGAAATGTTTAAATATTTTGTTTTCCTTCCCCTGCTTTTCACTTCTTATGCATACATCTTAATCATGCTCACATGATTGATTTTAGGCCTAATATACAGATCATGAACACATCGTAACGTTAGGTTGTAATTAGGGTTGCAACTAACGATTTTTTTTTCGATTAGTGAAGTGATCTATCGATTATTTTTCGATTAATCTACTGATTATTTTTTACATTAATTACCGTAGATAGTGTTCAGTATGATTTACTTTAAAGAATAGTGCCAATTTTAATATGAAATGCACATCTATTTTTTAAGCTGTAAAAGGTTGCTTACACCACACTGAAGAGAAATAGAAATACTAAGGTCCAAAAACTGAGCTGGTTAAAGAGGTTCGGGGTCATGCCCCCTGAAAAAATAGATTTCCCTGATTTGCATTTTAAGACATTTGGTGAGCAAAAATCAGATAATAACTTTAAAACCATGTCAGTGCAGTTGTAGTCATGTGTCACAGTGGATTCAGCTACCTGTCCAGTTTGTTGACATAATCAGAGAACCACGGTGTTGAGCAAAGAGTTGTAGGAAGAACAAGATCATTCACTCCATCCAAACCGACACACACAAACACAAACAATGACGCTGGAGACCACATGAGACAGTCGGTGATCTTAGCGTTGCATGATATCTTTATAGTTTTATTTTTTGCACACTTTGGAGCTGGAGCAGCCATCTTCATGAAGGTGGAACGTAAACAGCGCGAAGAGTCGATGCATTCTACGTAAATCGACGTATTTAAGTAGTCGACGTAATCGATGTCGATGCGTCTTTGCAGCCCTAGTTGTAATGTATTGACAGTAAAAACGAGAGCAAAATACAGCAGCATTGCAGTTACACGAGAAAATATTAAGTATCATAAACTTAGTTGATGAAGATAAAAACTAGAAAGCACTCGGAGAGTGCAGACCTCCACCAAGGCTGCTCAGTTTCCCCATGTTGGCATTTCACTCCAAAGCAAAAGTCTCATGATGCAACCCTCTGAATTAAGAGGGTTGCATCATGAGAGAAAGGCGGACTCCTTTTCAGAACAGCACAGAGGCTCCAAACACAAATCATTATGTTCGAATGAATGAATATTTGATGATATTTGGCATGTAAAAATCATTTTTTGGCCTGTTGTTGGCCTGGTGGCCTGCTAGGCCTGAACAATGATAGGTACAATGATAGGTACAATGGTAGGTACAATGGTAGGTACAATGATAGGTACAATGATAGGTACAATGGTAGGTACAATGGTAGGTACAATGGTAGGTACAATGATAGGTACAATGGTAGGTACAATGATAGGTACAATGGTAGGTACAATGATAGGTACAATGATAGGTACAATGATAGGTACAATGATAGGTACAATGGTAGGTACAATGATAGGTACAATGGTAGGTACAATGGTAGGTACAATGATAGGTACAATGGTAGGTCAATGATAGGTACAATGGTAGGTTCAATGGTAGGTACAATGGTAGGTACGATGGTAGGTTCAATGGTAGGTACAAGTGTGTGTGTGTGTGTCTGTGTGTGTGTGTGTCTGCGTCTGTGTGCACTGTCACAGTTGAGTTCTATCTTTTTCGTTCCATCAGCATCACATTGTTTGTCACATTTAGGAAAATGGATTTTTGATGTTTGAATGGATGCAGGATCCTCCTGATCTTCACTGTGACTCATCTTCTCTTCTCCTCCACCCTCATGTTATCTGTTGAACGTTGAAGTGTTTCTCTTGTGTGCGTTGGATTTGTGGATTTATGTGACACTTGTTTGGGTTCATTGTGGTTTCGGTATGCAGACTTTTCTGTTAACCCACCATGGCCTCGGTGTGTGAAAAACACCCCAGTGTTCAATACCAGGTGTTAATAGTTTGTGTTTGTGAGTGTAGCTCCTTTTTCACATCTAAGCTCATGAACTTAAAATAAACTTTCATTTAGTACTTTTTGGGGTTGATCCTGTATTTTAGTATTTTGTCCTGGCTGGCCACAGAGCATTCTGACCTGATGTTGATAAAACCTTTTTTTGGATCATAAATAAATATCTGAACAGAAATCAAGAGGATTCATACAGAAAGTCTGTAAATCTATTTTATAAAACAGTCACAGTGACTAAACTCAGTGCTAGCAGTGATACAGTATTAAAGGTAGGGTACTCTGGTATCGATCATCTCATAATATCTTATAATATATACCCCTTTTTTATACTGCAGGTGAGATGGTGACCAAACAGCCCTTGATCCGGAGTATGAGAACGGTGAAACGAGAGACGCTGAAACTGATCTCCGGCTGGGTCAGCCGATCAAACGACCCACAGATGGTGAGAAATCACTCTGAGATCTTGTGGAGACACTTAAGGTTTGAACCCATACAGTAGACAATAGTACCAGGAATCCAGTACTTTGCTCTCTCCAGTGACAAAAATGTCATTTCAGCTATAAAAAATGTGTCACTTCACATGTTGTAACACCATCAGAGGAGGAATCTGTTCACAGATCGGGGATCAGCTGGATAAACAGTTTTTACTCTGAACTTTCTACTCAACCTGATAACTGGACTAACATGAAGAAACTGATAAATATCAGCTCAGTATTGGACTAAATTAAAAATAGAAAGAAGTGTCAGAAGGATCATTAATAACAACAACAACAAGCCCTTGTAGTTTGTAGTCTGCCTTATCCAAAGAAGAAGAAACAGCGACGTCAGCTGTCCGTTATGTTGTCGTCATCACTAACACAGTGATTGAATACTGTCATACTTCTCCATAAATGCTATGCTATTCATGTACCATCTTGTGCTGTAGTACTCTTACTCTGATACATTCTAAGTACTGAAACGTGTCACCGATTGATTGAACGTGAGTCGATAGTCAGTAATACCTCATAATTGGGTTGGTAAGTTTTATAAAATGATAGCTCTATTTTGGGGCGACGGACATGAAAAACCTGCAGCTGTATGTAACAACAGATCTAAAAGAAGTGAAAGTGAAGGTCTGTGTTGTGTCTGCTGTCTTACTAATATGTCCCCAGGAGATACTACACACTGTAGCAATCAGATAAATGTTTGACTGTATGAAACCAGCTGAACTAATTGATCTTTTTTATTCCTTATGGCAGACATGTCTGTTTCTGCTGTGTTTTGTTCTGTATAACTTCATAGTGTTTTCTGCTGGTCGTCCTGACTCAATTCTTCCCAGCATGTCTTTAAAGGTGGATGTTTCTCCCTCCTGTTGTTCTCCAGGTGGGGGAGAACTTTGTTCCACCACTGCTGGATGCTGTCCTCATCGACTACCAACGCAATGTCCCCGCTGCCCGTGAGCCCGAGGTCCTCAGCACCATGGCAACTATTGTCAACAAACTCGGAGGACACATCACCAGTGAGATACCCCAGATCTTTGACGCCGTCTTCGAGTGCACCCTTAACATGATCAACAAGGTCAGGCACTGGGACCTGGGCATTTCTAATTTTCATACTCAGCACAGATGTTCCTGTACACTATTCCAGCCACTCTTTGACCACCTGCTTACATCTACTTTTAAAAGTGACCCATAAACGACATCAGCATTACACTGGTTAACAACTGGGGCAACATCCCACAAGTGTTTACGGGGGTTTGACCCCGAAATGTTTAGGCTGAAACGGAAGTAAAAGCAGCGCTATTTTCATTGGGTGCAGACGAGTGTGACATAGGGCTAATTATCCAAGCTATTGCTCTCCGAAGCATTTTTAGAGGTGCGCAAAATATTGGTCGCATTTTAAGTCGGAGAACAAAGTTTACATCAATCACCAAGTTGCGTATCACTCACATTGACAGGGAATATCCGATCTGTCCGCTTACACGCAAATGCACATAACTGATTCATATCAGATTTATTTCCACATGTGAATGTGACCTGATTCCGATCTGAAAATATCCGATTCCATGTGCTTCTTTCCCACATTCATGATTCATATCCGATCTGTGCCACATGGGAGGAAAAAAATCGGAATTGGGTCATTTGAACCATGTAGTATAGAGACAGCCTTGGTTATGCCTCTCAGTGTATCTGTCCCAGCCAGCATCTTACACCCTGCTACTACCTGTTGGAATGTCTCAGGGGCATCTTTGCACAGCCTGCACCTTGGATCCTGTCTGCTGTGGTAAACCTCTACCTCTATGGATCCTGTCTGCTGTGGTAGACCTCTACCTCTATGGATCCTGTCTGCTGTGGTAGACCTCTACCTCTATGGATCCTGTCTGCTGTGGTAGACCTCTACCTCTATGGATCCTGTCTGCTGTGGTAGACCTCTACCTCTATGGATCCTGTCTGCTGTGGTAGACCTCTACCTCTATGGATCCTGTCTGCTGTGGTAGACCTCTACCTCTAACCTGTCTGCTGTGGTAGACCTCTACCTCTATGGATCCTGTCTGCTGTGGTAGACCTCTACCTCTATGGCTATGGACCCTTTCTGCTGTGGTAGACCTCTACCTCTATGGATCCTGTCTGCTTTGGTAGACCTCTACCTCTATGGATCCTGTCTGCTGTGGTAGACCTTTGCCTTTATGGATCCTGTCTGCTGTGGTAGACCCCTAACTCTATTGATCCTGTCTGCTGTGGTAGACCCCTGCCTTTATGGATCCTGTCTGCTGTGGTAGACCTCTACCTCTATGGATCCTGTCTGCTGTGGTAGACCTCTACCTCTATGGATCCTGTCTGCTGTGGTAGACCTCTGCCTTTATGGATCCTGTCTGCTGTGGTAGACCCCTAACTCTATGGATCCTGTCTGCTGTGGTAGACCCCTGCCTTTATGGATCCTGTCTGCTGTGGTAGACCCCTAACTCTATTGATCCTGTCTGCTGTGGTAGACCCCTGCCTTTATGGATCCTGTCTGCTGTGGTAGACCTCTACCTCTATGGATCCTGTCTGCTGTGGTAGACCTCTACCTCTATGGATCCTGCCTGCTGTGGTAGACCTCTACCTCTATGGATCCTGTCTGCTGTGGTAGACCTTTGCCTTTATGGATCCTGTCTACTGTGGTAGACCCCTAACTCTATGGATCCTGTCTGCTGTGGTAGACCCCTAACTCTATTGATCCTGTCTGCTGTGGTAGACCCCTGCCTTTATGGATCCTGTCTGCTGTGGTAGACCTCTACCTCTATGGATCCTGTCTGCTGTGGTAGACCTCTACCTCTATGGATCCTGTCTGCTGTGGTAGACCTTTGCCTTTATGGATCCTGTCTGCTGTGGTAGACCCCTAACTCTATGGATCCTGTCTGCTGTGGTAGACCCCTGCCTTTATGGATCCTGTCTGCTGTGGTAGACCCCTAACTCTATTGATCCTGTCTGCTGTGGTAGACCCCTGCCTTTATGGATCCTGTCTGCTGTGGTAGACCTCTACCTCTATGGATCCTGTCTGCTGTGGTAGACCTTTACCTTCATGGATCCTGTCTGCTGTGGTAGACCTTTGCCTTTATGGATCCTGTCTGCTGTGGTAGACCTTTGCCTTTATGGATCCTGTCTGCTGTGGTAGACCTTTACCTTCATGGATCCTGTCTGCTGTGGTAGACCTTTGCCTTTATGGATCCTGTCTGCTGTGGTAGACCTTTGCCTTCATGGATCCTGTCTGCTGTGGTAGACCTTTGCCTTCATGGATCCTGTCTGCTGTGGTAGACCTTTGCCTTTATGGATCCTGTCTGCTGTGGTAGACCCCTAACTCTATGGATCCTGTCTGCTGTGGTAGACCCCTACCTTTATGGATCTTGTCTGGTGTGGTAGACCCCTGCCTCTATGGATCTGGTGCTTAGGGCCTGCTCTTGTGCTGCCATGATCAGAGCCTCTGTGCTGTTCTTCAGTCCAGCCTTTTCCATTCACTGGTATGATTTCTTGATGTCAACCACTTCCTCTATCTGCTGGTGGAACATCCCTTGGAGGGGCTTGAGGCTTGTATCCACGATACAACCTCCTCTTCCTCATCACCCTCTGTCTCTTGCTGCCTCCATCCTGGTTTGGTGATCTGACACTCACTTATCCTCGCCCTCCCTCTTACGTCTCAGTGCTGGACTTTTGGTGGAACCCTCCATGCATTGTGAGGAGTTTTCTTGTCTTGACATCAGTAGCATCTATCTCCTCCTGAGACCAGCTTACTATTCCAGCTGGGTATCTGATGACTGGTAGGACATACATGTTGATGGCTTGGATCTTATTTCTCCCATTGAGCTGGCTTCTCAGCACCTGTCTTACCCTCTGGAGGTATTTGGCTGTGACTGACCCCCCTGCCACTTTGTCATGGTTCTCATTGGCTTTGGGATACCCAGGTACTTGTACCTGTCCTGTATGTCCACTATCCTGCCTTCTGGTAGCTCCACCCCTCCAGTCCTCTCCTGTGGTTGCTGTTGTGTTAGCAATCAATCAATTTATCAATGTGTCTCTTGTTCCAGTACCTCATATCTGACATGGACATCTGAGCCTGTATGGTTTTAGTTAGTTTTGTTGGCTCATATTTCTGTGTGTGTGTGTGTGTGTGTTGTCTAATATATAAACATGTAAAAATGTTTATATAGATAATTGCATATTCCATAAGACCATTCAAACAGTGATACAAGCATGAAAGTTGGCAAAAATTTTCTTTAGGGTCCACTCTCTTCAAAAACGACGCTGGCCAGTCAAAAATTCAAGATGGCGGCCATTTTTCAACATGTCTGTTGTCATGTCATTTCCAGTGCTATAATATCATATCGCAGCAAGTAATTGGCATAGGAAAATGTCTCTGGGCTCTAGACATAATTTGGTGGAGCCAGTGACTCAAAAAGAGGTGTTATTTTTATCATAGATGCTATCTGGACTGCTATATCAAATATGGCACCCAAGATGGCTGCCGTTTTTTGGGGTCAGAACTCTTAGTTTTCTTATAAATGTCAAGTTTATGGGGTGAAAACGTCATATATATATAATAGAGTAAATGTCATTGCACAACCAGGGCACACTGGTGACATCACTGCTGTGGAACTCAGAGTGGGGTTCAGTGTCGGCTGAGCTAACTTTACTGACACTTTGGTGGTGGTGGAGTTTGGTTTAGATTAGTGTCCCAAATGCTGTCTAATAGGCCATATCAATTACCTAGTAGCATATTAGTTAGTACATGTAGTTAGACAGCCGCACCTGAATTGACAGGATGTGACGGCGCAGGAGAGCCGAGCCAAGGGTAACAGGCCTATGTATGGTTTTCATATATTTATCTGGATGGGGTACTGATCACATGGGACTCAAATGGCACTGGATGAATGATAGGGCGAGGTGGATATCAGTTCCTGACTGAACCTAGTTGCATCCCATACCAGAATGTGCAATATTAAACCTTGATAGCCCCTTGGCCTTGACCAGACATTCAAACTACAAGATGGCAGACAGAGCGCCAATATTAGCCAATGGTCAGACAGACTGGAGTAAATGCTGTCTCTGTCAAAAGGATAAAAACAATGAAGAGCTAAGATCACCACCTACCCATCATGTTCCACAACATGACGGCTATACAATGCTTGCCACCAGTGTTCCACTTTCTCAAGAAATGAATGCACTGCCAATAATCGTGGATCCGGCAAGACTGGGTGAGGGTGGTGGTATAGAAGAGACACTGAGACGGAACAAGGCACAATACCATGAGCTGCTGAATAATGTTCAACAACACAAAGCAAAGAAGAGACGATCTACTGCTCCCAGCAACGAAGCTGTCGACAGAACTGTGACGAACCAGGCATGATGTCTGCGTGGAAAAGTACCACCTGCATCAGAACTCAGGCATGAACCTAAACAAGACACTACATGAATGTGCCCAAACCCTAAATGATGGAAAGCTACTGGCAAAACTTAGTGGTGGAGATGCCACTGCACAGGAGCTAAAGGATCACTGCATGCCTTTCAGCCCTCTATAACAGGGAAAGGGCCAATGTGAGAAATCTGGAGAAAGAGAGGTGCCAAATGGAAGTGGAACAAGATGCCTATCCACTGGTATTTTCAGAACTGGTCACCTACATAGGGGAAAGTAGTTTAACCTGTGAAGGTCCAGCAGTCTTCAGACTTGCAGACATGAGCCACTTGTACCAGCAACGTCTGGAGCAACTGGGAGTCGAGTCAACCAGGGTTAATTCTACCAGACCTGTCAAGCTGTGTTTGGGGTCAGTCAGCACTATACCAACCAACAGCACAGAGCTCAACTGACTGGTGATGGATGGCAGATCTTCTGGACAGCTCTTTCTCCTGTTGCAGAAAGTCGTCAACAGCTGACCAAATGTGGATGCTGTGGACGGTGTAAATGCTACAGACTTGGTCTTACCTGCACAGCTCTTTGTAGCTGCAACTGTAAAAATGAGCCCTTTGCCAACTACAATCTGACCAATGATCAGCTGTGTATACTTGTAGATTGTCTTCCGTAGGGCTCCATCTTCAAATGCTCAAATTGTTGTCCTACGGACATGTCACCAACGATAGGTATTTTCAAAGTATTTTATGTATATTATTTACATTGTTTTGAATTTAGATAAAGCGTGAGGCTCTCAAAAGGCATGATAGTTGTAAATCTAGCATCCTAATGATATATATAACACATATTCTCATGCCAAAATCATTACATTTGACCAGCTTGGGCAAATTCTGATATGGAAAAGTCGGAAATAGCAGCCATACTGAAATATAATATAATAATATATCTTGAATCTGAATATCTTGACATTTTTCGTGGCCAGCGCCTTTTAAAAAAGATATAGATCAAATAGGGTCTACATGCCATATTTCATGCTTGTATCACCATTTGAACGATTGTTACACTCATCTGCTTCACTACAAAGAGTGAACCTACTTAAAGAACATGTCTTTGTGTTTTTCTGCTAGAACTTTGAGGAGTACCCAGAACACAGAACCCACTTCTTCTACTTACTCCAGGCTGTAAATTCTCACTGCTTCCCTGCATTCCTCACCATCCCTCCTGCCCAGTTCAAACTGGTGCTGGACTCCATCATCTGGGCCTTCAAACACACCATGAGGAACGTGGCAGACACTGGTGAGATGGGCTGAGACCCTTTTCTTACTACATCTGTTAAGGTTGATCTGGAGAAGCAGAAGCTGGAGTGTGAATGTTAAATGATGTAAAGCAGGGTGGGGTCTGTGTTTGATCATGTCATGAGGTCCTAGGGTTTCACAGGTGGAGATGTGTGATATCCCTGATGTGTTTGTCCCATCATGCCCCTGGCCTGCAGTCGTCTTCAGGGAGAACCTGAGTAGGAGGCTGAAGTTCTGTTTCTGCTCCTAGGTCTCCAGATTCTCTACACACTGCTGCAGAACGTGGCTCAGGAGGAAGCAGCCGCTCAGAGTTTCTACCAGACGTATTTATGTGATATCCTACAACACATCTTCTCTGTGGTCACCGACACGTCACACACTGCTGGTGAGTGGAGACAACAGGGGTCCAGATCCACTGAATGCACACATGTGAACCTCATAGACGGAGATAATTAGAAGATAAGTAAAACGGTGGTGTTGTCCCGTAGGCCTGACAATGCACGCATCCATCCTGGCCTACATGTTCAACCTGGTGGAGGAGGGGAAGATCACCACAGCACTGAACCCCACCAGCCCCACCAACAACCAAGTGTTCATCCAGGAATACGTGGCCAACCTTCTGAAGACGGCCTTCCCTCACCTACAGGAGTAAGAATGGACATGAACACACACACTGTCTGATGTGGACATGAACACACACACTGATACACACCTATTGATGGTGGCTGTGCTCTCGTTGTGTCAGTGCTCAGGTGAAGGTGTTTGTGACCGGGCTGTTCAGCCTAAACCAGGACATTCCTGCCTTCAAGGAGCACCTGAGGGACTTCCTTGTCCAGATAAAGGTGAGCTATGATTCATGTTCCGTGGTCAGTTCTAGGAGTCCTGATCAGCGTTGCTGTGTGGTGGCCTGTCGATGCTGAGCAGCTCTGGGTTTGATGTTTGTTGTGTCCTCGCACAGCTGATCATCATTTGCTGCTTAGCTGTTGTTTCCACTAATGACTCTATCTGTGGTCAGTTTGTCCAAAGTGTACAGGAGCAGTGTGTTAGCTGTGTGTTAGCTGTGTGTTAGCTGTGTGTTAGCTGTGTGTTCGCCGTGTGTTAGCCGTGTGTCAGCTGTGTGTCAGCAGTGTGTCCGCTGTGTGTCCACTGTGTGACCGCTGTGTGTCCGCAGTGTGTCAGCAGTGTGTCCTCTGTGTCTCCGCTGTGTGCTAGCAGTGTGTCCGCCGTGTGTCAGCAGTGTGTCAGCTGTGTGTCAGCAGTGTGTCCGCTGTGTGTCCGCTGTGTGACCGCTGTGTGTCCGCAGTGTGTCAGCAGTGTGTCCGCAGTGTCTTAGCAGTGTGTCGGCAGTGTGTCGGCAGTGTGTCCGCTGTGTGTCGGCTGTGTGTCGGCAGTGTCTTAGCAGTGTGTCGGCTGTGTGTTAGCTGTGTGTTCTCTGTGTGTTCGCTGTGTGTTAGCCGTGTGTTAGCCGTGTGTTAGCCGTGTGTTAGCAGTGTGTTCGCTGTGTGTTAGCAGTGTGATCGCTGTGTGTTCACTGTGTGACCGCTGTGTGTCCGCAGTGTGTCAGCAGTGTGTCCTCTGTGTCTCCGCTGTGTGCTAGCAGTGTGTCCGCCGTGTGTCAGCAGTGTGTCAGCTGTGTGTCAGCAGTGTGTCCGCTGTGTGTCCGCTGTGTGACCGCTGTGTGTCCGCAGTGTGTCAGCAGTGTGTCCGCAGTGTCTTAGCAGTGTGTCGGCAGTGTGTCGGCAGTGTGTCCGCTGTGTGTCGGCTGTGTGTCGGCAGTGTCTTAGCAGTGTGTCGGCTGTGTGTTAGCTGTGTGTTCTCTGTGTGTTCGCTGTGTGTTAGCCGTGTGTTAGCCGTGTGTTAGCCGTGTGTTAGCCGTGTGTTAGCCGTGTGTTCGCTGTGTGTTCGCTGTGTGTTAGCAGTGTGATCGCTGTGTGTTCACTGTGTGTTAGCAGTGTGTCAGCCGTGTGTCAGCAGTGTGTCCTCTGTGTCTCCGCTGTGTGCTAGCAGTGTGTTCGACGTGTGTCCGCCGTGTGTCCGCAGTGTGTCAGCAGTGTGTCAGCAGTGTGTCAGCTGTGTGTCAGCAGTGTGTCCGCTGTGTGACCGCTATGTGTCCGCAGTGTCTTAGCAGTGTGTCGGCAGTGTGTCGGCTGTGTCTTAGCAGTGTGTCGGCTGTGTGTCGGCTGTGTGTCGGCTGTGTGTTCGCTGTGTGTCAGCAGTGTGTTCGCTGTGTTTTCTTGTCCATTGTCGGGCTCCAGGTCATTAGGGAAATTTATAATTCTGGTATCATGACTAAAAGAAACTTATCAATCACCTGATCAATGAATTGATCATAAGCCCAGTCAGTGTATGTGCTCATAGAGAATAGAGGGCTGCTGTTGTTGTGTGACTGTTACAGCTTTAACAGTGTTTCTTTGTTCTCTGCTGCTGCTGCTCCAGGAGTTTGCAGGTGAGGACACCTCAGACCTGTTCTTGGAGGAGAGGGAGGCGTCACTTCGCCAGGCTCAGGAGGAGAAACACAAAATCCAGATGTCAGTCCCAGGTATCCTCAACCCTCACGAGATCCCTGAGGAGATGTGTGACTGAGCACAAGATCAACCAAACTGTACAGTACTCCCTAACCAACTACCACGTAACCCAAGAGAGGCGCTTCAGTGTGGTGGGAGGCCACTCCCCCTCTGCAGAGCAGGCCATCCCATTGGATGTTTGTTGACCAAAACAATGCCAACAATATGTAAATGATTACAGCATCACCTTGTGGCCCTTTTTAATAATGTGTCATTTCTATGGAGATTTTTGTGTAAATTCTTTCCAGAACTGTTAGTTTAAACTTCTTGTGTTGGTCTGTGGTTTAACCCAAGACCCACATGATGATGTAACGATACGGACAACCAATCATATTTCTGTTCCCTCCACCTTCCATTTTCTTTTTCTTTTTTCTTTGTCCTTTCATATATATATATTTATATATGTGTGTGTGTGTGTGTGTGTGTGTGTGTGTGTGTGTGTGTGTGTGTGTGTGTGTGTGTGTGTGTGTGTGTGTGTGTGTGTGTGTGTGTGTATATATATACAGTATATATGTACTGTATATACACTACCAGTCAAAAATTTGGACACAGTTTCCCATTCAAGTGGATGGGAAACTGTGTACTGGTACTGTATATGTATACGTATATATACGTTTATATATGTATATATACATAACCCTATACTAACCCTAACCCTATATATAGATATATATATATATAGATATAGATATATATATATAGATATATATACCCACACATACATATATACACACACACACACACACACACGTGTATATGTATTAGTCTGAGCTGGGTTTTAGTGAAAAACTTGATATCTGTCAGCATTGGGGTTTTGATGTGACAGACAGGGTGTGGTCTTCTAGAGGCACATGCCGCTCGTTTAGTGCCCCACAGCATTGTGAGAGTATGTGAGCCTAACGGATAATAAATGAAGGTCGAGATGCTTCCTGTATCGGCATCTGTTACTCGAGTTTTGCTTCACCTGAAATTTTGGTGAGTGCAAACCGAATATGTGCATATCATCCCTCTTGTATAGCATCCTTAATACCACGGGAACATTCTTTTCCTTTCATTGTTTCTTTTTGTCGTTGGCGTGTGCGTGAGTGTGCTGTCGGCTAGTCGACATCAGCGTTTTGTTTTCCTCTAAGAGGATTGTTGCTCATTTGTGAGCCTCATTGATGGGATGTTTTAAAGACGTGGGTTGTGGGTTCTTATTGGTTGCATCTTTATAACAGCTCCTGTTTAACTCAGAAGGCTTTGACAAGTTTCAATTTTACTAATTTAGACTGTTTACCATGCAGTAGTGCTTCAGCACTGCCTTTAGAGCAAAATGACAAACAATACTGGGTTTACATTTAATTTTGTACTTTTGCATTTTTCATTTGTACCTGTTTGAGTTGTCCAAATAAACAAACAGCTTTTTGTCCAGAGAGCAAAAGAATTCCCAGCGAGTTGAATTAGGAAAAGAATGTATAAATCCAAATAAGTCCCGATCTCTAATGGCAAGGTTCCCTTCACAAGGTGTTACATTTGTTGTGAACTTTTTGAACTGATTAAAGTTGAGAATTTTATAAGCCTGTCTTTGCTTGCATTTCTTCATTCCACAACAGACCCACCAGTTCAACCTTTTAAGACAAAAATATTAGCATATTCAGTTTCTGGATGGAGAATGAGGAGATGGGAACTTAAGAAATATTCAATTAGGAAAACATTAATATTCCAAATTATAAAGGGGACCTTTTAATGTTGATGAAGGACTAGAGTAAAACCCTGAAGTCAGCTGACCTGATAGCAGCTACCAGGGGGTTTACCCTAAAACATGGAAAAATAACACTATTATTTTAGGAATTTATTTATTTGGATCCCTTCCCTGGTGTCACAATAAAACCAGACATAAATACATTTATTGAACCAACAGAAGCTCCCTGTATGTGTTTGTGGCGTTGGGGTTATGGTTTTGTGCTCAGCTGCAGGTGAGAGAGGGTGTAGAGGTGGCTCAGGGAAGCAGGGTAATGAGACAGTGATGTGATGATGACAGGTGTTTTGTGTAAAATAAAGACGGTTACAAACATCATCTGTGCGTCACTGATGCAGTTGTGATACTGATGGTCTGAACTCTGCAGACACGTGTAGCACAGATGTTACAGATGTTATGGCTGATTGCCAAGTGGACGGAGATCACATTTAGTGACAACTCCAGATTTAACTTGTACACAGCTGGTGGTCGTTGGCATTTGTACCATCGCCCCGGGGAACGCTATCCTGCAGCATACGTCCAGGAAGTGGACCGTTTGGTGGTGGTGTCATGATGTGGGGGGGCACTGCTAATGGATGACGGTCAGAACTTGTCCAGATCCACAGTACACTGACAGCTATCCGTTACTGAGATACGATCCTAGGTCCACACGTCATTCCTAGGATACAGCAATCAGGCATCCCCTTCATGCATGACAATGCCAGACCACATGTGGCTCATGTCTGTCAGGAGTAGCCTACCTGGACCAGAACAATGTCTGTCCTTTGACCAGCATATTCATCAGATCTCAACCCAATAGAGCATCTGTGGGATGTTCAGGATCACCGAGTAAGAGAGAGAGATCCTGCTCCAGCAACACATGAACAACTTGTCACAGCTCTGCAGGAAGAATGATGTCATCCTACAAGTCCAGATTAACACCTTATCCATTCAGGAGGTGTAAAGTAGTGATAAATGCTGGAGGTAGACACGCACAGTAGTGACTATTGTTGTTCTCTGTCTCACCATCCACACTTTCTGACTTGTAAACACTAAGACAAAAACCACTAATCTGCCCAAAAATGATTTTTCTGTATGTCTAAAGGGTGAATAAAGATGTGTGAACCATAATTTACCTTTGATATTTAATATGAACAGGATGGCATGACATTAAAAAAAATATGTTTCTACAGTTGGTCAGTATATATATATAAACTATATTATTTATATGGGACCTTTTTAAAAATAGTGCTTCATACAGATTGAACATGATGGAGCCAAATAAATAATAAAATAAAAAGTAAAAACAGTTATAAGATGTCAAATAAAGCTGTGTGCTAGAATGAATGTTTGAGAAGTGATTTAAAAGATGTTACTGATTCTTCTAGATGTCCAGTCACTTTTTGTTTTTTTTTCACCTTTTGTCGTGATTCAAGACTGAACAGCCAGACAACGTTTCCTGGTCGAGGATCTGAGGCTGAAAACGGTTCATAGCTCCTATTTAAAACAATAATGATCATTAACTGAAAAATATATCTCAGTGTAAACAGTTCTCAATTCCTCACACTGACATGAATCAAAGGTCCATCATGATGATGATGGATGGCATCTGTCACCCAACAGTTTTGGCTCAGACATCTTTGGATGGGGTTGGTGCTGTGTTAGTTGACCCTGCCACTAATCCCAGTTAGCATACTGGTGTTACATTAAAGGTTATGATGGTGCGCCCCCTGTCTCCTGTCTGCTCTGACGCAACCAGAGAGGAAGCATCAGAAGCTTCACTTCGCCGTCTTTGGTTCATCTGGTCTGGTGTCGTCTGCCAGCGGAGGGTCCTCCATTGTTTCCTGTCAAAACCTCCATGGTGGACTCCTCTCAGGGCTGCATCCTTATTTCTGATGACCAACTTCCCAGTAAAGGAAGACCTTTGTTCGTAACCATGATTATGTTTAGTTTTTAATGGTTTGCAACCTTCTCATGGAGTCACTCTCCGCTCACTGGTATATCACCAGTTCATGTAACTGGACCCCCCTCCCTCCCTGACCCAGACCCAGATATCTTCAGCTAGTCTCGGCATCTGCTGTTGAGGAGAAGAAGCAGCAGCTGGGGTAGAACCCCCACCCACCTACTACAGAGGCAAGACAAAAAAATGCCCCCTTATATTCTATGTCCACCCTCATGGGGGATTATTAATAACACCATGAGGGGCGTATAATCCGGCTGGGTGAGAACACCCACAGAGGGTCGCCCACCCACTCGACCAGCGGCACATACATATTAACAGGCTTCTTTGGGACAAGAAAAGACGGACAACTCATTTAAGCTTTATTTTCCTCCATATCACTGGGCAGGAAGTCGGAGCAGAGCTGACAGGATGTGGTCAAACCATATGCTGCCACCCAGTGTACAAAGACTGGAAACACATGATGAATTTGTCCTGGCTGACCACACATGTTTTATTGGTCCCAGTGTTGTACAGTTCCATTCAAATACAGAGGGAATGACTGGAACCAGAACTCTACCGGAGCTGGATTTACTGGATCCAAAGAAGTCGGACCGTCTAATAAGATAGTTGGTAAAGAATAAAGAACATTTCTCATGTTGTCCTTTGTAGGAATCCCAAACAACAATAAATCCCCCAGATAACAGAGACGCCGACTGATTTGAGTTCATGTCCTTAATTGCAGAAGTCGATCAAGACTTGTTTTCCAGGGACCGACCACAGCAGCACAGATAAAGAGCTGCTGACGGAGGATCCAGTCCAGGCGATCCATAGTCAGGAGGGGTAGAGGTGAGGACACAGCTGGGTTCCAGGTGGAGGTTGTTCTCCAGGGGTGGCCGGTAGACGTTACTTTGTTGACTGAGCCGAGATCACATTAGGATCTGGTAGATGCTCAGAGGCCTTCCCCCGACCAGTCCTTTATGTCGTCCGAATCTGTGCGTAGCGAACTTTAGATCTACAAAACCAAAGAAAACAGACAGGTTAATTATTAAGTAGGACATGAAGAGGGGTGTGTGTGTACAAAGAGTACCTGGGTGTCTTCTCTGAACTCTGTCTGGACTGGGAGGTAATCTTAAACTGTGCTTCCAGTCTGGAGTAGATTCCACCTGTAGGCTGAGGAGCAACCAGCAAACACAGCATGTCAAATAGAGTATCCTGAGTATTTACAGTATCCTGATACTATAGACTTACAGTATCCTGATACTATACATTTACAGTATCCTGATACTATAGACTTATAGTATCCTGATACTATACATTTACAGTATCCTGATACTGAGTATTTATAGTATCCTGATACTATTGAGTATTTACAATATTATATAGTATATAGTATGTGTGATTATGTATGTGTATATATACTGAGCAACAGTAGAAACGCATCATTTAAAAACCCTGTAATTTCTATTCACTAGCCCTAATCTAACAATAATAACAATGATGTGATTCACTGAATAGACTTTTTTAAGTACCCACAACCAAAACATGTTAAATCATGAATAACCATCATTTAGTCATAACTATAGAAATAACAGTCATTGGTGCATTTCAGAGTAAACCATGATGTTGGTGAGATTTTTTTCTGTATGATTGAAAAGACCTGGTCAAGGTGATAATTTACCAGGTCTAATTAATGTCCTACTGAAACAACTGATGATGTCACGATTCCCGAAAAAACTGATGTGAACAGGCAGTTGAGATGCTGATGATGATGATGGTCTGAACTCTGCAGACACGTGTAGCACAGATGTTACAGATGTTATGGCTGAACAATGTCTGTCCTTTGACCAGCATATTCATCAGATCTCAACCCAATAGAGTATCTGTGGGACGTTCAGGATCACCAGGTGAGAGAGAGAGATCCTGCTCCAGCAACACATGAACAACTTGTCACAGCTCTGCAGGAAGAATGGCATGTCATCCTACAAGTCCAGAATAACATCTTATCCATTCAGGAGGTGTAAAGTAGTGATAAATGCTGGAGGTAGACACGCACGGTAGTGACTATTGTTGTTCTCTGTCTCACCATCCACACTTTCTGACCTATAAACACTAAGACAAAAACCACTAATCTGCACAAAAATGATTTTTCTGTTTGGCTAAAGGGTGAATAAAGATGTGAACCATAATTTACCTTTGATATTTAATATGAACAGGATGGCATGACATTAAAAAAAATATGCATTTCTACTGTTGATCAGGGTATGTATGTGTATGTATGTATGTATGTGTGTGTATGTATGTATGTATGTGTATGTATGTATGTATGTGTATGTATGTATGTATGTATGTGTATGTATGTGTATGTATGTGTGTGTATGTGTGTGTATGTGTATGTATGTGTATGTATGTGTATGTGTATGTATGTATGTATGTGTGTGTATGTGTATGTATGTATGTGTATGTATGTGTATGTATGTGTGTGTATGTATGTGTATGTATGTATGTGTATGTATGTGTATGTATGTGTATGTATGTATGTGTATGTATGTATGTATGTGTATGTATGTATGTGTATGTATGTGTATGTATGTATGTATGTGTGTGTATGTATGTATGTATGTATGTGTATGTATGTATGTATGTATGTGTATGTATGTATGTGTATGTATGTGTATGTATGTATGTGTATGTATGTGTATGTATGTATGTATGTATGTATGTATGTGTATGTATGTGTATGTATGTGTATGTATGTATGTGTATGTATGTGTATGTATGTGTATGTATGTGTATGTATGTGTATGTATGTATGTATGTGTGTGTATGTATGTATGTATGTGTATGTATGTATGTATGTATGTATGTATGTATGTGTATGTATGTGTATGTATGTATGTGTATGTATGTATGTGTATGTATGTGTATGTATGTATGTATGTATGTGTATGTATGTATGTATGTATGTGTATGTATGTGTATGTATGTGTATGTATGTATGTATGTATGTGTATGTATGTATGTGTATGTATGTATGTATGTGTATGTATGTATGTGTATGTATGTGTATGTATGTATGTGTATGTATGTGTATGTATGTGTATGTGTATGTATGTGTATGTATGTGTATGTGTATGTATGTATGTGTATGTATGTGTATGTATGTGTATATATGTGTACATACAGTACCAGTCAATAGTTTGGACACAGTTTCCCATCCACTTGAATGGGAAACTGTGTCCACATTTTTGACTGGTAGTGTATGTGTATGTATGTGTATGTGTATGTATGTATGTATATGTATGTGTATGTATGTATGTATGTGTATGTGTATGTATGTGTATGTATGTATGTGTATGTATGTGTATGTATGTATGTGTATGTATGTGTATGTATGTGTATGTATGTGTATGTATGTGTATGTATGTATGTATGTGTGTGTATGTATGTATGTGTATGTATGTATGTATGTATGTATGTATGTGTATGTATGTATGTGTATGTATGTGTATGTATGTATGTATGTGTATGTATGTGTATGTATGTATGTATGTATGTATGTATGTGTATGTATGTGTATGTATGTATGTGTATGTATGTGTATGTATGTGTATGTATGTGTGTGTGTGTATGTATGTATGTATGTATGTGTATGTATGTATGTATGTATGTGTATGTATGTGTATGTATGTATGTATGTGTATGTATGTGTATGTATGTATGTATATGTGTATGTATGTGTGTATGTATGTGTATGTATGTATGTATGTATGTATGTGTATGTATGTATGTATGTATGTATGTATGTATGTGTATGTATGTATGTGTATGTATGTGTATGTATGTATGTATGTGTATGTATGTATGTGTATGTATGTATGTGTATGTATGTATGTATGTGTATGTATGTATGTATGTATGTGTATGTATGTATGTATGTGTATGTATGTATGTGTATGTATGTATGTGTATGTATGTATGTATGTGTATGTATGTATGTGTATGTATGTATGTGTATGTATGTATGTGTATGTGTGTATGTATGTGTATGTATGTGTATGTATGTGTATGTATGTATGTGTATGTATGTGTATGTATGTGTATGTGTATGTATGTATGTGTATGTATGTGTATATATGTGTATATATGTGTATGTATGTGTATGTGTATGTATGTATGTGTATGTATGTATGTGTATGTATGTGTATGTATGTGTATGTATGTGTATATATGTGTACATACAGTACCAGTCAATAGTTTGGACACAGTTTCCCATCCACTTGAATGGGAAACTGTGTCCACATTTTTGACTGGTAGTGTATGTGTATGTATGTGTATATATGTGTATGTTTGTGTATCTTGCCTCTTTCGTGTCCTTGGATTTGCTCTGTTCCTGGTCTCCAAACCTCATCTTATTCAGGAGACCAATGATCTCCACCATGCGACGCTGGTCTGGTAAGTTAAAACAATAATTATTTAAAAAACAAAAGAATAAAAGACAGTCATAAAAAACTCATGAAAAGAGGTGAAACTGTCAGATTAAAAGAGCATTTCAAAGTAAGAGCATTTAATGAATGCTACATTTCACCAAACTATTTTATTTCTTCTTTTATGTGGTAAGATCAACTTCCTGTATCGTGTTCCCTGCCTTTGTGTCCTTCCCACCTTTTCTGATAGTTAGGGTCACCTGTGTGTTGTGTATTAAATCCATGTCCTTTACCTCTGATACTGTTACAGTTCATCTGAGTTTCTATAAATCTGTGTTTTTCTCTGTCTGTCAGCAAGATTACACAAAAACAACCTGACAGATCTCCATGAACTCCTCCATGAGAGGGCTGGGGTTGTGGTAGGAAGAACCTATTAAAGGTGGATCCAGGATATAAGGCCTTGTTGGAGGTGTGTGCTCTGCCGAGTGCCTCTCTCATCTTCTGTTACCACCTCAGCGGAGTAAATTAAAGCTATCTTTGGTTCATTTGACTCAGGTTAGTTTTGTATGGGCACTCTACTTTGAGCTGAACTTTGGGTGTTGTTGACATGAACAAATAAAGGCTGGGGGGGAAGCCAAGGGTAGCTAAAGTCCTGGTGTCTGTTATATAATGTGCCTGCTATAATTTATATTTGCATCATTTAAATAAATTAAACAAAGGTAATGTCAGTCTCTGAGGGTGTATGTTTGTCTCATTCAAACTATATGTTGTCGTAATCAAAGCATAATGCAGTAACCGAACCCGTCAGTTAAAGGCCATAATTTGAGGAAATGCAACACTTGATAATACCTACAAATATTAAAGTATGAATAATTTGCTGTGTCGTCCTTTACCTTCTTCCCTCTGAGCATCCTGGTTGTACCTCATGGAGCGAGAACTGTCCCACTTACTTTTCTGGACACTCACTCTATAAAAACATTAGCACAGACACTAGAGTTAAGCTCACCTCTTACAAACGGATGCTCTCATTGGACATGTGTGTGAACTCACCTGAAAGGTGTGTTGTCCCTGGACTGTGACTGAGGGGAAAGAAATCTGAATTAGAAAACATTTTAACTTCACAATTTTAACATGTCTGTGGTATGTAGTAGGAATAAGCACTACAGTTACTGACACAATATGTCCAAATGTATAAAGTAAACTGGTGTTTGTGGTTGAACAGCTAATGGATGGTCAGCTCCTATAAACAAACTGTGAAGGACAGATGTTCTGGATTAGTAATGCTTCATTTAGAAGCAACTATGAACACAAATTAATGAATTTAGTGAGATGAACACAGCATAAACCCATTCTAGTGTATGAACCCCAATATCATACATGTATCAAATATTAAAGATAAAAATAGTCAAGATATTATGAGAAATAAAGGGCCATATTTATACATATGTTGATCATATTTCTGGCCCTAACAGGAATAATAGACCCTGTTCCAGATCATTTCACAGTAAACAGGCCTTTTCTTCACTAGTTTCCTCCACTGAGCTGTTCCTATTGAATATTCATGACTCACTTTGTCTGGTTTGTCTCTGCGTTGGACGTTTGGAGAGGACATTTGTTTTTTCAGGGGTCTGTGGGCCTTCTTGGCCCTCTTAGCAGCTGGAAACAGAAAACATGATGAGAGGCATGCTGATGGCGTCTGACACCATCTGCTGGCCAAAAGAACAACTGTCTTACTTTCCATCCTTTAAAGGGCTGAAGTAATGAGATTGCATGTTAAAAATAGACATGATGAAAATGTGGGGGGGTGGGGTGGAACAGTGGTGATGAGCTATAAATAGAGGAGTTTCATTAAGCTGCTGCCAGCAACACAAAGGTCACAACAGTCTCTGAAACATGTCTTACAAATAAAGATGATGTTTAAAAGGAGGTCTGACTGAATCACTGTGGTGTAAGTGGTCTGTCCTTATGGTGATTATCAGGACACTATAACACCAACAACACTAACAGCAAATGATCGTCTATTTAAACGAGATTCAATTCATGAGTCTGAAAAATGAGCCACTTTCCACTGTTATGATCTTCAGGGATGAGAAACATCTTTACATTAAACTAACAAAGATGTCCAGCTGTCTTGTACAAAACCTTTCAGCTGTCGTGTACAAAACCTTTTCCAAAAAAGTTAAGATGCTGTGTAAAATAAAAATGTAAAAAACAAATTTAAATTGAAAGAGAATGTGATGATTTGTAAAACATTGAAACCCCATATTTAATTGAAAATAGCACAAAGACAACATATCAAATGTTGAACATGAGAAATTTTGTTGTTTTTTAAAATTATATGAGTCTTTTGAATTTGATGCCAGCAACACGTTTCTAAAAATGTTGGGACAGTGACAACAAAAGACTGTAAAAGTAGTGAAATGCTAAAAGAAAACAGCTGGTGGAACATCCCAACATTAACGAAGTTAACTGGAAAAAGGTTAGTAACATGACTGGGTATAAAAAGAGCATCAGAGAGGCTGAGTCTTTCTGAAGTAAAGATGGGGGGGGTCACCACTCTGTGAAAGACTGCACTGGAAAATAGTGCAACAATTTAAAAATAATGTTTCTCATGTAAAATTACAAAGAATTTGTGGATTTCATCGTCTACAGTAACAATATCATTAAAGGATTCAGAGAATCTGAAGAAATCTCTGTACCAAGGGACAAGAATGAAAACCAATATTGGATGGCTGTCATCTTCAGGCCCTCAGACATCGCTGCATTAAAAACAGACAGGATTCTGTAGTGGACATCACTGCATTAAAAACAGACAGGATTCTGTAGTGGACATCACTACATTAAAAACAGACAGGATTCTGTAGTGGACATCACTGCATTAAAAACAGACAGGATTCTGTAGTGGACATCACTGTATTAAACACAGACAGGATTCTGTAGTGGACATCACTGCATTAAAAACAGACAGGATTCTGTAGTGGACATCACTGCATTAAAAACAGACAGGATTCTGTAGTGGACATCACTGTATTAAAAACAGACAGGATTCTGTAGTGGACATCACTGCATTAAAAACAGACAGGATTCTGTAGTGGACATCACTGCATTAAAAACAGACAGGATTCTGTAGTGGACATCACTGCATTAAAAACAGACAGGATTCTGTAGTGGACATCACTGTATTAAAAACAGACAGGATTCTGTAGTGACATCACTACATTAAAAAAAGACAGGATTCTGTAGTGGACATCACTACATTAAAAACAGACAGGATTCTGTAGTGGACATCACTGTATTAAAAACAGACAGGATTCTGTAGTGACATCACTACATTAAAAACAGACAGGATTCTGTAGTGGACATCACTGTATTAAAAACAGACAGGATTCTGTAGTGGACATCACTGTATTAAAAACAGACAGGATTCTGTAGTGGACATCACTGCATTAAAAACAGACAGGATTCTGTAGTGGACATCACTGTATTAAAAACAGACAGGATTCTGTAGTGGACATCACTGTATTAAAAACAGACAGGATTCTTTAGTGGACATCACTACATTAAAAACAGACAGGATTCTTTAGTGGACATCACTACATTAAAAACAGACAGGATTCTGTAGTGGACATCACTACATTAAAAACAGACAGGATTCTGTAGTGGACATCACTGTATTAAAAACAGACAGGATTCTGTAGTGGACATCACTGTATTAAAAACAGACAGGATTCTATAGTGGACATCACTGTATTAAAAACAGACAGGATTCTGTAGTGGACATCACTGTATTAAAAACAGACAGGATTCTGTAGTGGACATCACTGCATTAAAAACAGACAGGATTCTGTAGTGGACATCACTGTATTAAAAACAGACAGGATTCTGTAGTGGACATCACTGCATTAAAAACAGACAGGATTCTGTAGTGGACATCACTACATTAAAAACAGACAGGATTCTGTAGTGGACATCACTACATTAAAAACAGACAGGATTCTGTAGTGGACATCACTACATTAAAAACAGACAGGATTCTGTAGTGGACATCACTACATTAAAAACAGACAGGATTCTGTAGTGGACATCACTGCATTAAAAACAGACAGGATTCTGTAGTGGACATCACTACATTAAAAACAGACAGGATTCTGTAGTGGACATCACTACATTAAAAACAGACAGGATTCTGTAGTGGACATCACTGCATTAAAAACAGACAGGATTCTGTAGTGGACATCACTGCATTAAAAACAGACAGGATTCTGTAGTGGACATCACTGCATTAAAAACAGACAGGATTCTGTAGTGGACATCACTACATTAAAAACAGACAGGATTCTGTAGTGGACATCACTGTATTAAAAACAGACAGGATTCTGTAGTGGACATCACTACATTAAAAACAGACAGGATTCTGTAGTGGACATCACTGTATTAAAAACAGACAGGATTCTGTAGTGGACATCACTGTATTAAAAACAGACAGGATTCTGTAGTAGACATCACTGTGTTAAAAACAGACAGGATTCTGTAGTGGACATCACTACATTAAAAACAGACAGGATTCTGTAGTGGACATCGCTGCATTAAAAACAGACAGGATTCTGTAGTGGACATCACTACATTAAAAACAGACAGGATTCTGTAGTGGACATCACTGTATTAAAAACAGACAGGATTCTGTAGTGGACATCACTACATTAAAAACAGACAGGATTCTGTAGTGACATCACTACATTAAAAACAGACAGGATTCTGTAGTGGACATCACTGCATTAAAAACAGACAGGATTCTGTAGTGGACATCACTACATTAAAAACAGACAGGATTCTGTAGTGGACATCACTACATTAAAAACAGACAGGATTCTGTAGTGGACATCACTACATTAAAAACAGACAGGATTCTGTAGTGGACATCACTACATTAAAAACAGACAGGATTCTGTAGTGGACATCACTACATTAAAAACAGACAGGAATCTGTAGTGACATCACTGTATTAAAAACAGACAGGATTCTGTAGTGACATCACTACATGGGCTCAGGAACACTTCCAAAAGACATTGTCTGTGAACACAGTTCGTCACTGCATCCACAAATGAGAGCTGGGTCTGAGCTCATTTAAGAAACTGAGGTGAAGTGGAAAACTGTCCTGTGGTCTGATGAGTCAACATTTGAAATTCTTTCTGTAAATCATGGATGTCCTCGGGGCTAAAGAGGAGAGGGACCATCCAGCTTGTTATCAGCACACAGTTCAAAAGCCAGCATCGTGATGGTATGGGGGTGCATTAGTGCACATGGCATGGGTAACCTGCACATTTGAGAGGGCACCGTTAACGCTGAACCATATAAACAGGTTTTGGAGCAACATATGCTGCCAAGTAGACAACGTCTTTTTCAGGGAAGGCCTTGTTTATTTCAGCAAGACAATGTCAAACCACATTCTGCAGGTATTACAACAGCATGGCTCCGTAGTAATAGAGTCCGGTGCTAAACTGACCTGCCTGCAGTCCTGACTTTAACCCATTAAGATGTTTGGAGCATTATGAAACGTAAAATAGGACAAAGGAGACCCTGAACTCTGGAGCAGCTGAAATCCTACATCAGACAAGAATGGAAAACATTCCACTTTAAAATGACATCAACTGGTCTCCTCAGTTCCCAAATGCTGACAGAGTGTTGTTAAAAGAAGAGGTGATGCAACACAGTGGGAAACATGACCCTGTCCAACTTTGTGGAAACGTGTTGCTGGCATCAAATTCTAAATGAGGATAGAATTTTCAAAAACAATAACATTTTTCTGTTTCAGCATTTGAAATGTTGTCTTTGTGCTATTTTAAGCTACATATGGGGTTTAATGATTTGTAAATCATTGCATAGTTTTTATTTACATTTTACACAACGTCCCAACATTTTTGGAATCAGGGTTGTATTTAAACCAAAGGATAAAGGAGTATCAAACAAATACTGAGCAACAGTAGAAACGCATCATTTAAAAACCCTGTAATTTCTAGTCACTAGCCCTAATCTACTGAAACAAACAAACATGTGATTCACTGAATAGACTTTTTTAAGTACCCACAACCAAAACATGTTAAATCATGAATAACCATCATTTAGTCATAACATAGAAATAACAGTCATTGGTGCATTTCAGAGTAAACCATGATGTTGGTGAGATTTTTTTCTGCATGATTGAAAAGACCTGGTCAAGGAGATAATTTACCGGGTCTAATTAATGTCCTACTGAAACAACTGATGATGTCACAATCCCCGAAAAAACTTACGTGAACGGGCAGTTGGGATGCTGATGATGATGATGATGGTCAGAACTCTGCAGACATGTGCAGCACAGATGTTACAGATGTAATGGCTGATTGCAAAGTGGATGGAGATCACATTTAGTGAAAAGTCCTGATTTAACTTGTACACAGCTGGTGGTCGTTGGCGTTTGTACCATCACCGCAGAGACCGTTATCCTGTCGTATAGATCCAGGAAGTGGATGTGGGGGGGCCACTGTTAATGGATGACGGTCAAAACTTGTCCACATCCACGGTACAAGGACAGCCATCCATTACTGAAATACAGTCCTAGGTCCACACGTCATTCCCAGGATACAGCAATCAGGCATCACCTTCATGCATGACAATGCCAGACCACATGTGGCTCATGTCTGTCAGGAGTAGCCTACCTGGACCAGAACAATGTCTCTGTCCTTCCTTGACCAGCATATTCATCAGATCTCAACCAAATACAGCATCTGTGGGATGTTCAGGATCACCAGGTGAGAGAGAGAGATCCTGCTCCAGCAACACATGAACAACTTGTCACAGCTCTGCAGGAAGAATGATGTCATCCTACAAGTCCAGAATAACATCTTATCCATTCAGGAGGTGTAAAGTAGTGATAAATGCTGGAGGTAGACACGCACGGTAGTGACTATTGTTGTTCTCTGTCTCACCATCCACACTTTCTGACCTATAAACACTAAGACAAAAACCACTAATCTGCACAAAAATGATTTTTCTGTATGGTTACAGGGTGAATAAAGATGTGAACCATAATTTACCTTTGATATTTAATATGAACAGGATGGAATGACATCAAAAAAATATGCATTTCTACTGTTGCTCAGTATATTTAGGACCCTGAGCCTGTTATTAACTCTACACAGTACGTATGACATCTCACTGACGTCCAGTGCATCAACACTTGGTAAGATATCTCATCATTAATGACATAAACTGTTAAACAAGATAAACAGTTATAATAGTAATGACAAGCAGCCATTAAACCTCTCAGCAGCATTTAATCAGTTAATATATGAGTTATGTGTTTCAGATAGGAAAGAGAAACACATCTTACTTAAATGAAGTGACTGATTAATTACTCAATTAGTTGAACACAAAGATGAAAATATATTATTTTGGTTACAATTTTCACATGGGTCATTCTAGTCATTTATGGAGTGAAAATAAAAGTGTTAACACACACATCTACTAAACCTCATCTGAGCTCTACACTAGAACCTGTTACCACCATCGGTCTGAGCTCTACACTAGAACCTGTTACCACCATCGGTCTGAGCTCTACACTAGAACCTGTTACCACCATCGGTCTGAGCTCTACACTAGAACCTGTTACCACCATCGGTCTGAGCTCTACACTAGAACCTGTTACCACCATCGGTCTGAGCTCTACACTAGAACCTGTTACCACCATCGGTCTGAGCTCTACACTAGAACCTGTTACCACCATCGGTCGGAGCTCTACACTGTAACACAGCCATAAAACACAGACTGAGCACATGAAGGATTCTGATTTGTCATCAGGAGCTAGACAGATACTCTACCTTGTTTCTTGGACAGCTCCTCTTCATCTCCCACCTCATCTTCAGTGACCTCTGAGCCCGTGGTGTACTCCTCATCCTCTGACAGCAGAGACTGCTGCCTCTGAAGGGTACACATTTTAGAAATGACCACTCATAGAACTTTAGATGCTGTCTCTAATAGTCTAATCTACAATGGTCAGAGCTGGAATTTAAGCAGATGTAAGGAGGTAAACCAGAGAAAAGTCCTACCAGCTGCAGACTCCAGTTTTTCAAAAGGGAAAACTGGTTAAAAAGAGGATGAATCTGAACTCAGAAGCAGAATTAATCCACATGTAACTAGTTATACTGGCAGACGAAAAGAATCAGACAGACAGAAACACAAATAGAAAGACTTGCAGTGTTGCCGTCCCCTCTCAGAGGTCCGAGCAGGGTTGGCTCCAAGAGAACCTCACAGTCCTGAACCTTCTCTGCACTGGATGGACCCTCCTCATCACTATGACCCACACAGACACAAAAACACTCATTCGTGACAAATGGTCCTGTCATCCTGTCAAAGGGCTGCAAACACACACACACACACACACACACACACACACACACACACACACACACACACACACACACACACACACACACACACACACACACACACACGCAGTCATGCTCACCCCTCTGACAGTGGTGTGTTGGACAAACACACTGCGTCTCTGTGGAGCAGCAGGTCATTAAGGACTCCAATCTGGGCCGAGGTCACCTCGTCACAGTTCTGTCCGTCAGGTATGTTCACGATGTGGTCCCGGTTCTTACATCCCTGAACACACACACATTAGAACATTAGAACTATCACCACTGGGTGGTGACCCTCTAAAGCAGTAGGCACAAAGTGGTGGCCCGGGGGCCAAATGTGGACTGCAAAGCCTTTTGACGTAACATAAAAGAAAACATTATTAACTATTAAGCACTTGGAGAGCACAGACCTCCGCCAAGGCAGCTCAGTTACGGATATTTCCATTACACCCAAAAGTAGCAGAGAGAAGCCATCAATGAGGGACGAACAAGACATGTTGATGCTAATTTAGCATGCTAGCGCTAGCTAATTATCTTCACAACGGTAAAACTTCACTTGGCGAACTGTACAAGACTCACACAGCATGAGTCAGACATCACTGAGAACTATATACAAAGGTTTCATTAAGTATGAACCACAAATAATAACTTTTATTAACGTTGACAGAGTGGATCACGAGAGGTGGATGAGAGGTGTGTGTCAGGTTAAAGACTACGCCATGGCAGTTTCACGCGGCCCCAAACTACCCTGAGGAGGTACCATCAGCAATGGAAAAGGACTGGCAGAAAATCAAGTCAAGTCGGGTCGAGCTGGTACTACACAGTGGAAATGTGGCTTTAAACAGGTGAAGAAAAAGATCTTATCTTATAAGGACCCCCATGAAGCATGTTCCATCTGTCTGGGGATTGTCCACGCCAGGAGAGCGTTGACAGAGCCTGAGGATTGTGCGTCTTGACTACATGTTTGAATCTGTTTGTGTTGTATGTGGCTGAGTTTTGGAGGTACACTTACAAACTTTTTTGAGGACATAAAGAACATCTTACACATGATTGCCAGGCCTATTTAGCTTTTAAACCAAAACTTTAAACACAGGAATGGATGAAACTGTTTGATTCTGTAATGTTAGTACATAAGTAGAGATGAATTGTGGACAAATAAATGGCAGATGGTACTCTGATATACTGTACATGTCTGGAGGTACGTGCCCATGCCACCCCTGCATAAGTCAGTGCTCCACTTGTGCCACCCCAGTCCAAAAGCCCTGATCGCAGCTACACCAAATCTCGTTGTGCTGTTAGAAGCAGTAATGCTATCGGGCCTGGATACTGCAGGCGACTCTGTTTAGCAGCTGTGTGGTCATTAACATGGCTGACCAGAGCCACTGCCCCCATGTTGCAAACCTGCAGAGCTTACATTCAAGGCTGGGGCCGGCCTTCCTCCTCATCTATTATATTTGTTGTTCAAAAGCCATACATTATTAAAAAATTGCATTTTACAGGCCTGCCAGCAACTGCTAGCACTTTACTCACTTTGCTAACTTTACTCAATCCTTTAACATTCCCACCACCCACTAGCTCCATACACGTGTATCACATGATAGTAATGACATTTCAACAATCACGCAGTGCTAGATTTAAATTCATAAAACAAGAAACATATTTCATGAAAAATTATGGATTTTCATAAAGATATTTAAAACAATGTTGATTCCTAACTATTTCCAGGCCTAAAAAACATTTTCATGACCTTAACTTTGAGGGAATTTCATGACCATGGACCGGTGTGTGTGTCCATACCTTGGGGATTCCAGTGGGATCGAAACGGAGAACCCTCTGGTTGCAGCAGGGGTAGATCCCTGCACCATGCCAGCCTTTGTCTGTACCCAAGCCAGGGTACATCACACTGTCTGGGTGGTACTTACAATGGGTCAGCTCTGCACACATAAACACCTACACACACACACACACATCCAGTTGATGTTGAACATACTAAGCAATCAGGTTGATTATCTTTGCATCACACATACACAGCCTTACACACAAACACACCTGCTGGCATCTGGAGCAGGTGAGGTAGTTGATGGTGCCCCAGATCCTCCAGTAGACCAGGACCCAGGACTTGAGCTCCTCATACAGACCTGAGATGTATTCATGTACATCCCAGCTCTTCTGTCTGCAGATGAACACAAACACTGAAGGTAAATGGGACATAGCTGTTCTCCTTGTTTCATGACTGACAGCTAGACACATAGGGAACTATGAGTACATGAGTCTTGGCAGTAGCCTGGCTCTTACACTACCTAGTGTGTGTGTAGATTATTTCTCCACGGGCATCAATGTTGATTTTCCCTGGAACACAAGAGATCTTCCTCTCTGTGTCTTTGGTCAGCAGCTTAAGGCACACACCACATCTATAGAAAACAGCAGCGATAAGGAGAGGACGAATCAGTTATATGTAAAGAACAGACGTGTAACTATGGTTTATGAACTCACACACATAAGTTAGGGTTAAGGCAGTTTCTGGGTTAGGGAAGTAAACACCTGGAGAAAAGAGCTGCTCACCTGTAGAGAGTGGAGGCGTTTCCTGGAGAGTCTCTGCTCTGGCAGCTGGGATCAAACAGACGCTCAATTTTCTTCTGGAACAATTTGCTTTGAGCAGGAAACAAATGAATGAGGTTCATTTCTAGCATTGGCAGCTTTAGCACTTTAATTTTGTCAAAATTAGAGGCAAATATATCAGGGAAAACAAGAAGACACAGTCATCAATGTCTCCACCTCAAGGTGTTTGTTTCTACTGAGCAAACTTTATAAAAACAGACATTTATGGATGGAGGGAAACAATAGCTCAGCATGGAGGCAGCTAACGTTAGCATGAAGCCACAACATTTAATAAGTAGTACTAGTACCCTCCTGCAGATGTACTACAACTATACTTAGAACTACTACAGTCTAGAACTATATCTGCAGTAGTACTACCACAGTCTAGAACTGCATCTGCAGTAGTACTACCACAGTCTGGAACTAGATCTGCAGTAGTACTACTACAGTCTAGAGCTACATCTGCAGTAGTACGACTACAGTCTAGAACTACATCTGCAGTAGTACTACTACAGTCTAGAGCTACATCTGCAGTAGTACTACCACAGTCTAAAACTACATTTGCAGTAGTACTACCACAGTCTAGAACTACATCTTCAGTAGTACGACTACAGTCTAGAACTACATCTGCAGTCTACAACTACAGTGTAGTAGTACTACTGCAGTCTACAACTACATCTGCAGTAGTACTACTGAAGTCTATAACTACATCTGCAGTAGTACTACTACAGTCTACAACTACATCCGCAGTAGTACCACAGTCTACAACTACATCTGCAGTAGTACTACCACAGTCTAAAACTACATTTGCAGTAGTATTACCAAAGTCTACAACTACATCTGCAGTAGTACGACTACAGTCTAGAACTACATCTGCAGTAGTACTACCACAGTCTAGAACTACATCTTCAGTAGTACGACTACAGTCTAGAACTACATCTGCAGTCTACAACTACAGTGTAGTAGTACTACTGCAGTCTACAACTACATCTGCAGTAGTACTACTGAAGTCTAGAACTACATCTGCAGTAGTACTACTACAGTCTACAACTACATCCGCAGTAGTACTACTACAGTCTACATCTACATCTGCAGTAGTACTACTACAGTCTAGAACTATATCTGCAGTAGTACCACAGTCTACAACTACATCTGCAGTAGTACTACCACAGTCTAAAACTACATTTGCAGTAGTATTACCAAAGTCTACAACTACATCTGCAGTAGTACGACTACAGTCTAGAACTACATCTGCAGTAGTATGACTACAGTCTAGAACTACATCTGCAGTAGTATGACTACAGTCTAGAACTACATCTGCAGTAGTACTACCACAGTTTACAACTACATCTGCAGTAGTACTACTACAGTCTACATCTGCAGTAGTACTACTGAAGTCTAGAACTACATCTGCAGTAGTACTACTACAGTCTACAACTACATCCGCAATAGTACTACCACAGTCTAGAACTATATCTGCAGTAGTACTACTACAGTCTACAACTACATCTGCAGTAGTACTACTGAAGTCTAGAACTACATCTGCAGTAGTACTACTACAGTCTACAACTACATCCGCAGTAGTACCACAGTCTACAACTACATCTGCAGTAGTACCACAGTCTACAACTACATTTGCAGTAGTATTACCAAAGTCTACAACTACATCTGCAGTCTTCTGGAACAATTTGCTTTGAGCAGGAAACAAATCAATGAGGTTCATTTATAGCATTGGCAAGTTTAGCACTTTAATTTTGTCAAAATTAGAGGCAAATATATCAGGAAAAACAAGAAGACACAGTCATCAATGTCTCCACCTCAAGGTGTTTGTTTCTTCTGAGCAAACTTTATAAAAACAGACATTTATGGATGGAGGGAAACAATAGCTCAGCATGGAGCCAGCTAACGTTAGCATGAAGCCACAACTTTTAATAAGTAGTACTAGTACCCTACTGCAGATGTACTACAACTATACTTAGAACTACCACAGTCTAGAACTATATCTGCAGTAGTACTACCACAGTCTAGAACTGCATCTGCAGTAGTACTACCACAGTCTGGAACTAGATCTGCAGTAGTACGACTACAGTCTAGAACTACATCTGCAGTAGTACGACTACAGTCTAGAACTACATCTCCAGTAGTACTCCTAGTCTAGAACTACATCTGCAGTAGTACTACCACAATCTACAACTACATCTGCAGTAGTACTACTACAGTCTAGAACTACATCCACAGTAGTACCACAGTCTACAACTACATCTGCAGTAGTACTACTACAGTCTAGAACTACATCCACAGTAGTACCACAGTCTACAACTACATCTGCAGTAGTACTACCACAGTCTAAAACTACATTTGCAGTAGTATTACCAAAGTCTACAACTACATCTGCAGTAGTACGACTACAGTCTAGAACTACATCTGCAGTAGTACTACCACAGTCTAGAACTACATCTTCAGTAGTACGACTACAGTCTAGAACTACATCTGCAGTAGTATGACTACAGTCTAGAACTACATCTGCAGTAGTACTACCACAGTCTACAACTACATCTGCAGTAGGACTACTACAGTCTACATCTACATCTGCAGTAGTACTACCACAGTATAGTAGTAGTACTACTGCAGTCTACAACTACATCTGCAGTAGTACTACTGAAGTCTAGAACTACATCTGCAGTAGTACTACTACAGTCTACAACTACATCCGCAGTAGTACTACTACAGTCTAGAGCTACATCTGCAGTAGTACGACTACAGTCTAGAACTACATCTGCAATAGTACTACCACAGTCTACAACTAAATCTGCAGTAGTACTACTACAGTCTACAACTACATCTGCAGTAGTACTACTACAGTCTAGAACTATATCTGCAGTAGTACCACAGTCTACAACTACATCTGTAGTAGTACTACCACAGTGTAAAACTACATTTGCAGTAGTATTACCAAAGTCTACAACTACATCTGCAGTAGTACGACTACAGTCTAGAACAACATCTGCAGTAGTACGACTACAGTCTAGAACTACATCTGCAGTAGTATGACTACAGTCTAGAACGACATCTGCAGTAGTACTACCAGTCTAGAACTACATCGGCAGTAGTACTCCCAGTCTAGAACTACATCTGCACTAGTACTACTAAAGTCTACAACTACATCTGCAGTAGTACTACTACAGTCTACAACTACATCTGCAGTAGTACTACTACAGTCTACAACTACATCTGCAGTACTACTACTAGTCTAGAACTACATCTGCAGTAGTACTACCACAGTCTACAACTACATCTGCAGTAGTACTACTAAAGTCTACAACTACATCTGCAGTAGTACTACTACAGTCTAGAACACAGGGAGCTACGCATCTCAGAAGCTCTCTATCTAATGATATAACCACTATTGATGGAATTACCTTGGCCTCCAACATTACCTTGGCCTCCAGCTCTACTGTGAGGAATCTAGGAGTTATGTTTGATCAGGATATGTCCTTTAATTCCCATATAAAACAAATTTCTAGGACTGCCTTCTTCCACTTGTGTAATATATCAAAAAGATGCAGAAAAATTAATCCATGCATTTGTTTCTTCCAGGCTGGATTATTGTAATTCCCTTTTATCAGGCTGTCCCAACAAGTCTCTAAAGACTCTCCAGCTGATCCAGAATGCTGCTGCACATGTTCTGACCAGAACTAGTATCAGAGATCATATCTCTCCTGTATTAGCCTCTCTGCATTGGCTCCCTGTAAAATCCAGAATAGAATTTAAAATCCTTCTCCTCACGTACAAAGCCCTTAATGGTCAGGCACCAACATACCTTCAGAAGCTTGTAGTACCCTACTACCCATCTAGAACATTACGCTCCCTGGATGCAGGGTTACTTGTGATCCCTAGAGTCTCCAAAAGAAGAACGGGAGCCAGAGCCTTCAGTTATCAGGCTCCTCTCCTGTGGAACCATCTTCCAGTCTGGGTCCAGGAGGCAGACACCCTCTCTATATTTAAGAGTAGGCTTAAAACTTTCCTTTTTGATAAAGCTTAGAATTAAGACTGGCTTAGGCTAGCCTTTAGCTATGCTGCTATAGGCCTAGACTGCTGGGGGACTTCCCATGATGCACTGAGCTCCTCTCTCTTCTTCTTTACACACTCATGTCTCATTAATTCATGTTACTAACTTGACTTCTTCTCCAGAGTCTTTGTGTTTTCTCATCCTGCAGGTCACCATGGATCAATCTACTGCTGGGACCATGGTTGATACCCTCTGACATCATCATCATCATCATCAGTATCAATATTCTCATTATTACCAGTGTTGTTATTATAGTAGTTATTATAAATACTACAAACTGTAATCTGTCTATTATAACAGCTGTTGTTGTTATTGTTATTGAACATGTCTGTGTCCCTGTCCCTCACTCCCTCTGTCCACCATCATCCTTATCTCTCTCTCTCCATCTATCTCCCAATCTTTCTCTCCCTCTCTCTCTCTCACCCCAACCAGTCAAAGCAGAGGCTCCGCCCACCTTGAGTCTTGGATCTGCTCCAGGATTCTTCCTGTTAAAGTCAGTTTTTTCTCTCCACTGTCTCCATGTTCTTCTCATGGAGGATTGTTGGGTCTCTGTAGAATAAAAAGTTGGTCTAGGCCTGCTTTTTTTGGAAAGTGCTTTGATATAACTTTTGTTGTAATTTGGCGCTATACAAATAAATTGAATTGAAATGCTCCCTGCCACCAACCTGCCCACCGACTCCTCTATCAGCCACCGACTCCTCTGGTCCATCCTCTAACCCAGTCACTTACTACAATATAACTCTTACTGACTGTTGTTTGTCTTGTTCTGCTTCTGAAGAGATGTACTCTACACAGACAGAGGCCTCAGGGTGACAGGATGAACGATCATAAACTCTGTTTATACCAGTCACAGGGGCGGCTGTGGCTCAGTGGTAGAGCGGTCGTCCACTGAGCCACTTATCAGAAGGTCGGTGGTTCCACCCCCAGCCCTTACAGTCTATGTGTTGAAGTGTCCTTGAACAAAATACTGAGCCCCAGTTTGCTCCCAGTATCTGTTCCATTGTGTGAGTGTTTGTGTGAATGGTTACTGCTCCTAATGAGCAGGTGGAGCCTTACATGGTATGAATGTCACCCCTGTATGAATGTTGGTGTGAATGGGTGAATGCTGGCTGCTGTTGTAAAGCTTTGAGTGGTCAGTCAGACTAGAAAGGTTCTATATAAGTACAGTCTATTTTACCATTTACTCCTCACGTACATTATAATAAAAATCCCATAATGATGTTCTGCATTCCCATCTTGTTACCTTTTGAACTTATCTTTTTTGTCCCTGATGTCGTCAGCCTCGTTGTGGTTGAAGAGTTCAGCAATGCATGTTGCCAGGTTGCTGTTGATGCAGTTCATGTTGCAGGGTGTAGCCACGATGGCACTCATGTGTTTGTGGCAGTACTGGATGCACTCCTCCACCTGAACATGAGCAAACATGCACTGATCTCATGAGAGCCTTCACAACCAGTTTCAGTTCCACATCAATCCTAACAAACAACTTTATCAGTGACAGTATTGTTACTTTTGCTATTTTACTATTGCAGTGATGATCAAATCTGCTGCAAACTAACAAATAAATAACTAATTAAAGATGAAGAACATCTACATCTTGAACAACCATGCCACATCAACATTAGAGCTGCAACAAACCATTATTTTCATTATTGATTAATCTGTCAACTATTTTCATGATTGATCATTATGAAACATCAGAAAATGTGAAAACTGCTCAGAATAATTTCCCACTCTTCACATCCTCTCAGAAATTACAAAGAAAAGCAGCCAATCCTGATATTCAAGAAGCAGGAAATGTTGACATCTTTGCATGACAAATGACTTACAGGATTAACATGTGATCAAACTATTAAGCAGTTTTCTTTGGATTAATCAAATAATTGTTGCAGTTCTAACAAACAAAGCTACATATGGCCTTCTTGTTTTCCCCCCAACAGGATCACTACTGATCACTTCTGAAAAATGTAATAATTAAATAATAAATAAATAATTTTATGGGCAAATCGGAGGCTTAAACATCTTTGCTTGAGATACGTGCCAATAGATTTCTTCATCTGAAAAACAAAAGGCCTGAAGCACATGACCACACCTAGCATCACAACACTTACTAACGTATCCATCTTCAAGAACTCGGAGGAGATCAGGATTGAGATCACATTGCTGGGCTCTGTAACCGACAAACACCACATGACCAACCAAAAAACGACACGGAACAGACAGCCAATGGGCCCACCAGACACTCATCACATCTACTGACCAATAAACCAAGCACCATCCATGGGTTTACACAGACAGGTAGTGGATCTGACAGCTCAGGTGTCATTAAGTGAGATTTTTGTTTGACAGTTTTTGCGGGGTTTTACCTAGCCGCGGTTTGTCCTTGTTTCCCTCTCCAGCGGAGTTCCTCCTCACATAGTTCATGAGCCAGTCAAAGATCTGCACGTCACAGTGAACGGAGATGTCCACCTCCTCCCACCTCTGGGGGTCTACAGACAAGTACTCAGCAAAGTAACGCATCTCCTTAACTAGAAGATCTCTGGGACATGTGAAGTCCTGCTTCAGGTTCTTGGTCTCATCACAGACATGGATGATCATGTTGGGACTGTTGGAAAAAGTGTCAAATCCATTATTTGAAAAGTGGCAGTATATATTTCATATTTAAAGTCCAGTGAGTGACTCATACTTTTTGGATTAAGGTGGAGGATCATCTAAGGATGGATGTGTCTATAAGGAATCTGTGTGTTTGTTTGTTAGCTAGGGTCAGTGACCCAAAGACTAGATGCCATCCCAGAACTTACTCTCGTGGCTTCTGAGGCTTGTCCTTCTCCTCTCCTGAGACTCTTTTCTCTTTCTTCTCCACAGAACCAGCTCTTCCTGGCTGCTTTAATTTGGAACCTGCTGACACCAGCAGAAAAAATGTCGATGACTCTGAACCTAGTTATCAGATAACAGCAACCATCAACACCATGGCTGCACATTTACTGTGTGGTTTTATATTTCTCTAAAATGTTAAATTGTTCAGGTAGTCTGAGTTTTCCACTAGTCTCCCTGAGAACATTTCTATTCACAGATGGCTGTCTGAACCAGTTGGAACTTGTAAAGCAAGAAGCAGTCAAAATGTTCAAATAAATGTATACAAGCTCTAATTCAATGAAAACTAAACGCATTTCAGACGGGATACAGTTTAAATGATTCTTGTAATGATGTGAAAATGTTCAATGCCAGTGAGGCTCTGGGTAGTCAGTGGCAGCTGACAGCGTCTGGATGTCCCATTTCATCGTTTGTAACACGGACTGGTGAAGGTTCCAGGGTCATGTGGCTGCTCTGCTTCTTCACAAAGTGTCTACATGGAATACGTAGCTGGGTGGAGAGATAGTCTCGTCACTCAACAACAGTTACAACATAACCTACAGATTGTCACATATGAAACGGCAAATTTCACGTTTTCATAAGGGCTAACCTGGAGCCAAAGGAGGGGGCATAAAATGGATAGATTAACCAATTAAAAATGATTAATTTGAGTTAGTTCAAGTCTCTGTTAACATTATGAGTGATTTCTATTCCTGCCTGCTGGTGCTGAATGAAAATACACTAAAATGACTGTAGAACCTCCAGACTGACTCCTCACTGCTGGAAAAAAGTCCTGCATTCAGTTTATAGATAGATAGTATAATAACTCCAGGCTATTACAGCGTGCAGACCTAGATAAGAGGGGCAGTGACCTGAACACAGCTGCCGGCCTGCCAACCAGAAAGCGTTGAGGATAAAGGCCGAAAAAATCGCTGAAGGTTGGGCACCTCCTGAAGACCTCGACGCATCCAGAGGAAGTAACCAACTGCAACCAGGCCATCATCCATCAGCCGCACCCCCCTCCTACACAACCAGCTCCACCGTCACCCACAAAGTCTCCCACAAAGTCTCCCACAAAGTCTCCCACAAGCCAAGATGCCATCAGGATAGTGTAACTACCAAGGGATTGAATCATCTAGTCCTAGGAAGAACTAACTGACAGCCTGAAATCAGATGTAGACATTTATATATAATATTCCTGCTCAGGACTGGCAAAAGAAAATATTTAACACAAAGAAACATTAAAGATTTTAATGCCTTAAGGAAGCTGAATATAGTGCACTTTTTAAGACCTGAGACTACAAATACCCTCCATGATGGATTACAGTTCAAAATAGAAGTGTGGGTCATTAACAAAAACACATTTTAATATCCTAAACTAACTGAATTAAACATACTATTGATTCTACTGAGGCTGGCAGGTACCTGTAGCTTTGCTGCTGCTCTGGTTGCTTCCTGTCAACACCTCCTCCCCAGCAGTGTGCAGCAAGGACAGACCATCTGAAGAGGATGTGCTTCCTTCTGTCAGGGCATTATACTGGTTGTCCACGAGAGGAAAACCCCCTGTGAGCTTGAGCTCCTCGAATCGACCGGCACACTGTAAGATCCCATCAGTGCCACAATATTATTTCTTATTAACAAGGTACTGGTACTGATGGGGGGACTGGAAAGATGATGGGGAGGATGGATGGAAGCATTCATAGTTTAACAGCATTCCAGTTACCTCTTTGGGAGTGAATCCTGGAACTAGCTTGGCCACATTGTCCCAGTTTATGGGCTGGGGTACTCCCCAAAGAGAGCCCAGCACCATATCCAAAACCAGACTGTTGTTGTCATAGAGAAAGTTGTTGTTGTCTGAGGAGAAGCGACTCATCTCTACAGAGGCAGAGAGAGAGAAAGACACCAATGATGTCACCATCTGCTCAATCATCACATTAAAATAGAACAGAAAAATATTAATTCGTAGCTACTTTATTGATCAGGAAGTTACATTCGAATATTAAACATTCTCCAGTTCTAACTTTTTGACTTTTCTGCTTTACTACATCTTAAAGGTTTACTCCCACTCAGTATTTTCCTTCTCAAGGGGTGTGAAGAGTTTTTAAAGTAACCAGGATATTTTTATTCAGTAGGATGAATGCTATTCTACAGCCTGATATAACGGTCATATTCTTAGCACAGCGGAATACAGAGAACAATTCAGATCTTAAGCTAGTGAAGGGCAAAAAATACGAAGTAAACAATGCGCCATTTTGAAATTCTGGAACGGCACGCCTCAAGGGTTTCCCCAGAACAGAGTCACTTCCTCGTTCTGTACTCTGGCTGGTTGGTGTGTGTTTGTGCATTAAATAACAGATAGTGAGGAAAAGGTGTCGAGTATTTGAACAAAAGAAACAGAGAGTAAAACTGGTAAATACTGGAGAGCAGAAGGATCGATGGGAGCGACTGAAATCTAAATCTGGACACACGGCTGGTTTAAGAGACAGGAAGCTGCAGGGAAACGGCTGATAGGTGGAAAATCCAAAACAAACCTACCCACAGAATTCACTTTCATTAGACATGTTTTTGTTTGAATTATGAATTGAAACTTGACCAAATAATAAAATTATATTTATTAATTGATATGCAGCATTTTTGGTGGAATGCATTTTGTACGCCTAGGCTGTTAGTTGAGTGGGAGAATACCTTTAAGTGATTCTATACTGATCAAAACAAAGGGCTTAAGGAAATTTCAATGGGCTTTTCACCATATTCACGTTTTAATATCTCAATGATAAACTGTTCGACAAAATAAATGATCATCACATTAATCAATAATGAAAATAATAGTTAAATGGAGCCATAATCCAAATTATAAATTATTTTGTAAGAGACCCCTCCTATCACAAGTGAAAGGGGTTATGACATTAAGAGTAGTTATATTTAAAATATTATCTATGTGAAGTATTGTGTGTAGACTGATTGATGAATACTGTAAAGAATGTAACTAATGGAGAATAATCAGATTTGCTTATTTATTTTTGTAGCAGCGATATTTATTTTAACAAATGGCTGATTCACTTAATTTTCTCAAACATCTAAATAAGTAGTTTCGCTTAAGTCTGACGTGTGTGAGCTGCTTTTTAGAGGGTTTGGTGAAATGCTAGTGAAATGCGACAAATTAAACTTTATATTATGGATCACAACATCCTCCAGGCTTCACAGAGCATTACTCTCCATGATGATGAGGCCGAGCATTTATTAATCCTACATACATATGTTGATACAGGTGTATAAAAACATGCCAAGTTATATAATACACAGACTCAGTGGTGATGCTAACGCAGGCCGAGTCCCTGTCCTCCTCCTGCTGCATTACATCACATGATTTAGGTCAAATTTAATAAGCTGCTTCTCTAAAAAACAACAACAACAAAGAACACATATCATTGACATACTGATCTGGAGTCAGAAGTGTTCGTCCTCGCCGTGTTGTACAGTACACAAAGCTGGTGCCTGTCTTACGTCATTGTGAATGGATGCTGATGCTGCGGTCTTCTCCTACCGGCTACCAGCTAACATTGCTAATGCTAGCTAACTTTGCGGGTCAGGATCTGCTGCCTTCAAGTACTCCTTGTAAACTAATGCAAGCTCCACACGAAGCGTCAGTCAACAGAGATGTGGTCAAAGGTAGTTGTATTGTACTATAGTTTAAATGTATTGTGTTGAAAAAAGATAATTAAAAAGCTCGGGGCGACGTAGAGTACGTGTATAACCATACTAGGGTTATGTATACATGCCGCACTAAATTCACAAAGCACTAAAAAATACAAGTGTTTTCATTTACTAAAAGAAAACGTCAAGAACGAAATTTGAAATTCAATTACCTCCTTTACTTAGTATTTACGATAGTACTTAAAGGCATCATTAGCTTCAATCAGCTAGCGCGTTCGCTCGTTCAGCGAACGGCTACTTATTAATAACGTGTGTATTGTTAAGGCCAGCGGCAAACGGAAAATGTTACCGACGCGCTGCCACACACTCACACCCAACAGTAAAATCACTGACACAAATGTTAAGGTTTGTTACGCTGGTATCTAAAGTACCGACGTGTCCCAGCTGTCGCACTGCAGCGGGATGAGCGTCCTGTTGCTACGACGCACTGGCCGTACCGTAAACCGAGTGTTTCTGCCATAAATCTTCCTCAGACTTTTCAACACAAAATGCCAACATAATATAATTCTGACAGTACTACTACTGAGTAGTACTAACTAATACTACTACAAAATAAAACAATGTGCGTTTTAAACGTTTAAATTCGCTCGTAATCATTTAATACAGTACCCAAACATCCTTTTTTTAAAGTTATTTTGTTTGGCATTTTATGCCTTTATTCAATAGTACAGCTGAAGACTCCAATGTGACAGGAAATGTGGGAGAGAGTGGGGGGAAGACATGTGGCAAACAGCCACGGGTCAGAATAGAACCTGGCCAAACGTGAGGGCCTTGGTACATGGTGCGCACGCTAACCACTACCTATCTATGCCCCACCAAACATACTTTTAAAATTAAACTTTCTACTCCATCTCATTTGATAAAAGACTTTATAAAGAGGACAGAAACTGATTTTTGAAGAGTTAATTTTTCAAATTAATTTTATTAAATATTTGAAGAAAAAAAAACGTTTCTGTGACCAACTGTTGAAAATGTGCAAAATTAGCCTCTTCTCAGTGTGATTGGATCCAATGCCTTTCACTTCACACAGCAGATGACACAGGACCAGGCAGCCTACAAGACATGGTCAACAAAATACCCTGGCTTTATCCTGTCAGCATGCAGATGATGCATCTGTGCACCTCACTGACTTAAACAATGAACTAACTCCTGCTATTAAATATTCTGAAGACATTACATCTTATATAGCACATGATCTTAAGAACAGCACTGTACCACATACAGAGAATACAGACAACTTTGTAAATGTAAAATAACCTCCTAATTTAAGATACGCTGATTCTAAACAGAACAAAACACAGAACTTGTGTATAGAAACAATTCAGGACCAATAACCTTTCAGAGGGTCCAGATCATGTTTGATGATTTGAATCGTTAGAGATCAACAAAGGAACTGCTTTCTGAATTGCTCAATGGCTAAAAAACTGTAAGCTGACTGAGCAAGCCAAGGTCATGAGCACAAGTAGACGTGCATACAGAGATATGCATCACAGGTCAGTCTTTGGGATATTTGTGGCTCTGCTAGAAGGCAAACTGGTGTTGGATGTTCCCAGACTGAAGGAAGCTGGTGTTTCTGTGTACACTGACTCCAGTAGCTCCTCTGAGGAGGCTGAGATGGAGGCCAACCCCAGGCCCGTTGTGAAGCCTTGGGCAGGACTGGACTGTGGGTGTGCAACCAGGGCCTGTGTGTTGTCTTGCTGGACCTGAACAGATCTCTCCATCTCTGCATGCTTGTGGCCTCGTCTCTTGCCAAGGATCTTCACATAGTTGGCTGGGACAAGTCCTGTGATCTGACCGTCCACACTGGCCAGCAGCCAGCCTCGCACCCTGGGCTGTTGCTCTAAACACAAGAGAGAATAAAAAGGTCATGATCTGAGCTTGTCAGACACAAGGGGAAGTTCACGACTATCTCACCTTACATGGTTGACAGTGTGTTTGATTTCAGTTAACTTTAAAAGGCTACTTCACTGAATACACACGTTGTACCTATGTTTATATGGATTCCTCTATATGTTAACGTGGCAATAGGCGTGTGTGATAGTGACAAAAAATGTTAGATATTTTCTGGGATTTACCATAACGATAATTAGAGGATATTTTGCATCCTTCTAACGATAATTAGAGGATATTTTGCTTCCTCCTATGCTAGCTCTCTCACAGTTGAGGATGATCCGTGTCTTATAACGAAGTCTAACGACGTGGATGGCGAGACCAGTGGTGCTGCTGATTTGGTTCCTGATGCTGTTTGTTCACAAATGTTTCAGTCACTCTAACTTGACTTTGTGGTGCAGTTACCAGGTAAACTTAACTATGCTACGTTGTTGACACATCAGAAATTAGGAAAATACAATCTCTATTTCAGACAAATTGATCTGACTCATGGTCCGGTTGGATTTTTGTAAACTCTGAAGTCATTTACTGTTTGATGTGATGTGTTTACATTCTTAATATGAAGCTGCCATCGTTACTGTTTTTCCAGACGTCTGTAATAATTGATATCAGCCCAGTAGTCTGCTCGAGATTCATTGATATGACCACGATTGACTGTTGATATGGCTAATCATCAGGGCATCCATAGAGTTTTTGGGGCAGACCATGTGAACACATTTTTCAGAGATCGGAAATTCCCACAATGTGATCACAGAGGTTACTGATCTTGAACGCAGCACCAACACACACTGCATGCACTCTAAATGTGTTGACTCACGTGTTTTTTTGATTGGTTCTTGCAAAGTGAGTGACAAATTCTATCGTCATCTTGCACAGTTTATCCAACCATTAAGATATCATTGTAGATGATACATATCACACACCCCTACTTGGCAACAACCACTGCTGGGGTCCATATTAAAAACACAATCAGCTACGTTTGCACTGAAGCTACAAACAATGCATAATAAAGTTAAGGAAACAATATCCACCAATGATATCTTAACAACAAACACAAAAAACCTACATCAAAAGCACACATATGACACACAAGACATTAAATAAAACAATGATCACCTTAAAATCCCTCATAATTAAATAAGAATTTAAATTAAAGACATCCCACCAAGTTAAACCTTTTTTTAGGAGACAAACGTGAGGACAGAAATAATGTCCAGCCTTCAGTCTACAGTCTCACCTTTAGGGGCGAGGTTCATCATGTCTCCAGCCCGAACAGAAATCTCCTCCTCAGTCGCAGCAGAGAAATCAAACTCCGCTCTGGCCACGACGTGGTCGTCCTCTCCGCTGGCCCAGTTTGTGGCTGCATAGACAAACACACATCAGCTGGTTCAGAGTTAATGACAGACCGGCTGCATGAAACAGGACAATAGGACAGGACAAGACAACAGGACATGACAATATTCAAATATCTTCTTTAAATATATAAAGTCCACCAGTACTTGTTATCTTGGATGCAACTGATGTTAACCTTTGGTCATTTCCAGTCGAGGTAAACCGATTGATCAGTTTGGCTGATCAATCAGTACTGATAGGATGTTTTACAAACTATTGATATAGGTGAGTGTCAACTGCAGAGATTCTACCTGTCAACTTCTCACTTTGATTTACCCCTACTATCTTCTATTAGTTAGTGTGATCAGATCCAGATTATTTATTGATTAGCTGGATGTTCAATGATCCAGATTTATTTAGGTGTTCATTTCAACAGTTTTCCAGTTTCTAATCTTAGTGATGATCTGTTTTTCGTGGGGGTGGGGTAATATCTTAACTGCTTTGTCTTAACTGATATTACTGTATTGGCCTCTGAAAATCCACTATCAGCTGACCACTAACTTACAGCTACTCTTAGCCTTAGTGGTGAAGGCTGTTAAACTGATTAGATCTAAAGCAGAGGTTCTCACACAAGACAGTGTGAGTTTTCATTGATGGAATTGATTAAACCAGCAGTCTTTGTGATTGGCTGAAAAAACATGAGCAAAAACTTTGGCTTTGATGGTACTTCATGAGAGCTGCTGATCCTCAGTATGAAGAAAGGCCCCAAAAACAGACCGGTACAGGGTTCAACCTGAGTGTGTTGGAACGCAGATTTAGGGACAGCCCTGCACTTACAGATTGTATAAAAATGTGAAAGTTCATTATCTCATCTGGGAGTATAACATGTTGAATGTAAGTCTCACCATTTTCTTCAGAGCCAGGGCAGGAGCTCAGCAGTTTCCAGATAAGGTAAGGTCCCCCCAAGACCACAGCAAAAAACAGAAAGATTGGCCATGACTTGACGGTCTGATCCTCCATCCCTTTTCCATACCCTATGGATGCACTCGTAGCCAGGGCATCACCAGCACTGTCTGTCCACAAGTCCTCAACCTCAGAGTCTGATCTTCTCCCCAGGAGCCTCTGAACGCGCCGGTACAGGTAGCGTAGGGTGCGTACCAGAGCAAAGGCTGACAAGACTCGGGTGAGGTGTGCACGCAACCGCGTTAGGTGGTTGGCTACGTCCAGCACAGCACGGAAACTGTTATACACTGCTGAAAATGTGGCATCCAGCATCATGCTAACAGAGGCAAAGGCCTGGACGATGCTCTCGATGGACTGGAAGGCCCCGCGGCTGCTCTCCTCAGCCTGCTGCACAAACCGACTAGGGGCGACGTCTTCCATGTGGGAGAGACGGTTGTGCCCTGTTAGGCTGTAGCCACCACCGTAGCTGTAGGGGCTGTATCCCCCATAGATGGAGTTCCCATACGGGCTGTAAGAGGAGGTGAAAGAGCTGTAGGATGGACGGTAGGCCTGCTGGACAGGACGAGGGGGCATTGGGGGTGCCATCCTGGTAAGAACAGGGGGGCCGGCAGAAGCTGAGGGGCCGGCATATGGTCCAATGTTTGTAGACCTGTTTGATGACAATTTGTTCAGTTACAGTTACATGACTTTAGAGAATACAGAGGAGGAATGATGAGCTATGAATCAGACAGCTGTTAGAAAACACTAGTTTAATGATTCTGAGTTAAAACCAGAAGGTTTATTCAAACAATGTTAAACAGGAATATCATTCTATTATTCAGATGTGGTGAAAGTGTTACTGCACTGATGTGACCTCAAACGATCAAATATGGAATTTGGGTTGAAAATCAAAACTTCGACTTCAAATACTTTATTGTTATTAGGAAAGTTTTTAAACATAAATGCAGGTATTTCAAAACTAAAACTTATATAAATCACTGACGGAACGAGTCAAAGCTCCTGCGTCTCTGAAGCTCATGGACAATAAGAGAGCCCTTAAATTATGGGCTTTATTTGATAGATTTAATTTAAGGCAAGCCATTTTTTCTTTTTCTTATGTCATGTTGTCTTACTAATTTCTATTTATTTATTTATTTACGTTTGGCTTGTTTATGTTATTAATCAATGTACCTTATTAACTGCTGATTTGTGATCTGTCTGTAGTTTGTTTAGGTTTGTATATTTAATAAAAATAAAAGATGTGACGTCAATGAAAGACTTCATTAGCATTTATAGTGATGGCTGATGACAGCAGCAGGCAGGCCTCTCCGGCCTAGCTAGTCTGTTAGCTACTCGTGCGGTTTTAACTCTGTAGAAATGGAAGAAACCTTTCTGATAAGTGGAAAGATGACTGGTCAACAGCTCGGACTCACACCACCATGTAAAAGCGTACACTGCTGAATCTTATGCCCTCGTCAATAAACATGTACTACGACGGCGAGCAAGCTAACGCGGCTAAAGCTAGTTTACCTGTAGTTTATGGGTGCACTCATCGCCCCTGGAATACGCCTCTCCCAGGGCTTCTGTGGAGGCTGAGAGTCCATCACAACACAAAATATTCACAGAATAATCAAATGATGATGATCTTCTACCGAAGCCTCCTGTCTTCCTGACTGCCTCTCCTGCTGCCTTCATGTGCTCCTCGTAATTTCCCTCTTGTGATTATCGTATCTCATTAGTATGTGGAAGGGTTCCATAGGACTAAAAGGACTATAATTAGCTTTAAACGACTGTATTTAATTAAGGACTCATCAGGCCGTTTATCATGTTCATGCGGCCTCCGTGACATTCGCGTGGGCACCGATGTCTGTGAAACGTCCGAGGCATTTAAACGCACCAGATGGGCTCCAGACCTGACTGAGAGCAGATAGGTTTAGTTCATGCTGCTCAGTTTATCTAAAGGCAAGAGTATTTATAACAGTAACATAATTTATCTCTTTATTTTTGTTAAAGCTTAAATCACCTCCGAAACCCTTTAAAACCTGTTGTGTGTTTTCTTAAGTTTGATCAGAACACCCGAACGCACTCCTCGCTCCTGTCCAGCAGTGGACGCTGTGACTTATCAGAAAAGACACTGATAATCTAAAACCTACAATGAGAGGGACCTACAATAAAACTTACAATGAGGTAGGGAGTCCCGGGGAGTCCCCTCCTCTGTGATAGGCTGCGTTAGTATTTTACCATCTAATATCCACCACACCCACAGCAGTCTCTTTAAATCTGTATTGATTTAGCTAAAGAGAAACACTTGGGCTAACACTGACCTGAGGTCAGTTTGTCACATAATAACAGGATTTCCTGTGTTTGGTCTGAGGATGAGCTTTCACTAACTGTAGTGAGGTTTGTCACTACGCAGGTCTGAGTGTGAGGTAAGCTGCAGTGCAGAGGTGTTCGTTTCAGTTTTAGGAGGGAGCCCTGTGATGTCAAACACTGTGTGTGTGTGTGTGTGTGGGAGCATTGCATAGCTTCCACCATAGATTGACTAGGGGAGTGCGTCAGAAGAGGCCTGTGTGATGTCACAGTGTAGGCGTGTGACACTGAGGCTGCCATCTGTGACATCAGTAGCAGGATCCCAGACCAAAGGCAGTGATCCTAAGTGTTGGCCCGTGATGTCGCTCTGTGTGGGACAATGCTTGAGCTGATGGTGGTCCAGATTTGTAGGGGGAGCCTGTGATATTTTGTAATATGATGATATAAGAAGTTCAAACACAATAAGGATCATTACATTAAAGTGAATTTATATAAAAACTAGAAAAATGCATTTCCTGGAGAAAATGCATGTGGATGCTGTACGCTGAACTGAGTTTCAAATTATAGCAGAAAGGCGAAAGGAATTGGCTGAAAATAATCAAAAAGATCAAATTCATTGCAATTGACTGTTGAAAAACCTGAATGCAAAAATGTAAAATTGACTCCATTGAAGCTGAACTACAATACATGAAGAATGTAACTGATGAAATACACTGTTAGAAAAGCTGGCAGCTGAAAGTCCCAGAAGCAGTAATATAAGCAGTATTAATAGTAACAAGTGATATTTTGTTTTGTGTAATAGTTTGTTCCAGATATGTGGGGCATGAAAACTGAATGCTGCTCCACCATGTTTAGTTTGACTTGGGACAGAAAGCAGACCTGTCCCAGATGACCTGAGGGTTGGGATGGTTCATAACGGAACAACAAATCAGTAATGTGTTTTGGCCCTAAACCATTCAAAGTTGTAGTGGTAGAAATAGTAAAGGCTCTAGTAGTGTTACTACCACTAATACCAGGCTGTAGTAGGCTACTAGTAGTGAAGGTTGTAGTGGTAGTAAAGACTGTAAATTCTTCCCTCAATATCACACAGGTACAGTGAACAGCTAAACACTCTCTAACAAACAACAAATGGAGCAAAGCAAAAGGAGGAGAGAGGAGCAAGAAGGAAATGAAAAGGAGAAAGGAGGAAGACAACAACAATCCACCAATCAGAAGAGAGCGACAAACTGACTGGAGCTAATGAGCTAATGAACAATTATGAAGGACAGAGAACTATAAATGATACAGAATTAATTCAATGATTTTTGAAAAGTTGTCTGAATGCCTGTCTGAATGCCTGAAACTTTGAATGGTGTTTCTAGCTGAAAGTATGAAGGATTAGTGAATTGTTGAAAAGTATGAAGATTTTTAAGTTTTGAGGAAATTTTCCCATAAGGAAAACATTTGAATGAAGTTTCTACATTAAAGTATGCGGAAGTAGTTGAGTGTCAAGTAAGTTCAGTTCAGGACTATAGCCTGTTCATGGGGCGCGCGCTCTAACCACTGCACTATCTGCATCTGTTGTTTATTTTAACCATGTTCACCATGGTCAGCTGGTTTCAAATTTGGTGCATATATAAATAATGACTTGACTTGACTTGTTTCCATGGAAACCACACCAAATAAAATTTGTGTAAAGTTAGAAATATGGTTGATATGCGTTTGAGGGTGTTGAAGTTATAACATATAGATTACCAGATATACTTGTGACCTGATGAGCACCATTAAGGCTTCCCTTAAAAATCACACAGGTACATCTTATCATGGTTAACTCATAACGTTTGATGAAGCTGTGTGTGGTTTGCTAGAGATGCAAATCATGCTTACAGACCAATGAATGGAGAGATGACTTGTTATTTTTTGTCTGGGGGATAAAAATGAAGTGGAGTCAATCCTCCCATCTAACCTAACTTTGGCCATATAGTTTATGATACTGGAGATGAGTTCTAAATGTAAGAATTTAGAAGTAACATGTTCTTAAGCTAAATATTTCAGAGCTCTGAGAGAGAAAAATGATCCTCCTATTAGAAATCACTAAAAGAAGAAGCAACCAAAGAAAGACATTACCTCCAGTTTTGGAAGAATATTATTATTATTGATAAGTCATTACAAAGAGACTGAAACAGATCCTGGGACAGCCACAAACACATCCTCTGCATTTCTGTATATACAGCCACAGTAGGCGGTCATCATAGACTGTTTGACAGCATAAAAAGCTGAAATAACCCCGGGGCTGAAGTGTTTCTGTTCCTGCAGACGTGGTTCACTGCTCCGACCGGACTGATGACATCACGCTAACACTGCTTTCCATAATCTGCTCTGAAATTCCAGTTCCTTACTGGATCTATGGTGTGTTTTTGCTGGGCAGCACGTTGGATTGGCCAGAAAGAGATGTGTGTACTTTTTACAAACACTGGTTCCCCGTTGCTCTGTGTGTGTCTTCTGATTGTGTGTCATATGTGTGTATTAAGAGTTGAAGTTTGTGTGTGTGACATCATGGCTGTATGGCTGTTTGTGGAATAAGGAAATACGGTCGTTAGCTGACTGGTGTCAGCTGGTGTCTGTCTGGTGTCTGACTGGTGTCTGTCTGGTGTCTGACTGGTGTCAGCTGGTGTCTGTCTGGTGTCTGTCTGGTGTCTGACTGGTGTCTGTCTGGTGTCTGACTGGTGTCTGTCTGGTGTCTGACTGGTGTCTGTCTGGTGTCTGACTGGTGTCTGTCTGGTGTCTGTCTGGTGTCTGACTGGTGTCTGTCTGGTGTCTGACTGGTGTCTGACTGGTGTCAGCTGGTGTCTGTCTGGTGTCTGACTGGTGTCTGTCTGGTGTCAGCCGGTGTCTGACTGGTGTCTGTCTGGTGTCTGTCTGGTGTCTGACTGGTGTCTGTCTGGTGTCAGCTGGTGTCTGTCTGGTGTCTGTCTGGTGTCAGCTGGTGTCTGACTGGTGTCTGTCTGGTGTCTGACTGGTGTCTGTCTGGTGTCAGATGGCGTCTGACTGGTGTCTGTCTGGTGTCTGTCTGGTGTCTGACTGGTGTCTGTCTGGTGTCTGACTGGTGTCTGTCTGGTGTCAGCTGGTGTCTGACTGGTGTCTGTCTGGTGTCTGACTGGTGTCTGTCTGGTGTCTGACTGGTGTCAGCTGGTGTTTGACTAGTGTCAGCTGGTGTCTATCTGGTGTCTGACTGGTGTCAGCTGGTGTCTGACTGGTGTCAGCTGGTGTCTGTCTGGTGTCTGTCTGGTGTCAGCTGGTGTCTGACTGGTGTCTGTCTGGTGTCTGACTGGTGTCTGTCTGGTGTCTGACTGGTGTCAGCTGGTGTCTGTCTGGTGTCTGACTGGTGTCAGCTGGTGTCTGTCTGGTGTCTGACTGGTGTCAGCTGGTGTCTGTCGGGTGTCTGACTGGTGTCAGCTGGTGTCTGACTGGTGTCAGCTGGTGTCTGTCTGGTGTCTGACTGGTGTCAGCTGGTGTCTGTCTGGTGTCAGCTGGTGTCTGTCTGGTGTCTGATTGGTGTCAGCTGGTGTCTGTCT